>CM050167.1:382247489-382262489 GCA_027410445.1 Discoglossus pictus
AGACTTCTTTATTGTCCAGCTCTCACATCTGTATGTTACTACTGGGAATACCATAGCTCTAACTATGCAGACCTTTGTTGAGAACAACATTAGCTGCTGTATAAGCCATGGGCAATTCATATAAATATATTTTCACCGAAAATCTCCATTTTAGCACACTCTGCAAGTGCATGGAACCTGCCAAGACAGTAATACTTCCTTTTCAAGGCATGAGGGGTGTGGTACAGACTGGGCAAGCAGAGCTTGCATGTTTACTTGCATGGTGCCTTGTACTGAGCATGTGCAAGAGAGGAGGTATTTGTCAAAAGCTACATTTTATTTGAATAAACCAATCAGCCTAACTATATAATAAATAGTAGGGATCTATCCCTCTTCACCTTTGAATTTCGTCGGCAGCACTGACAGCTGCAGTTACAGGAGCCATCTGGCAGAGGGTGCTGTCAATTTTTGGGCGCCGTCATGGTTGATGTAAGGCAAATAACTATTCTCCCCTCCGACGTGGAGTCAACAGCGAGGCCATAGCTATGTTCGTCGCGGGCACTCGGCCCCCCCAGGGCCTCGGGCGCGCCTCTCATAGCTCAAGGCCTCTTCTGTCGGCGCGCCTTATATAAAAATCAGCAGCGCCATCTGTCGGTTGGCAGTGGGATTGCAGCTGTCAGATTTTGCAACGGTGAAGAGGGAAAGGACCAATAGTAGCAGAATGTGTGGACCCAAATATGGAATCCATTAAGTCTGCTAAATGTTGCAAGCTCCTCTTGCCTGTACTTTACTCTGTATAGTCATGATATGAAAATATAGTAATATATATCATGGCGCTAGATGGTGCTGCTGAAATTGTGAACAATTTGCAAGCGCTGCTCAGATCATATACTATTTGCAACCTTAAATCTTTACCCTTACCCTAACTCTAAAGCTACGATATCGTCCGCAAAATTGTGGCAGCGCCATCTTGCTGATGCTGGCCCACTCATAACAGGAAATGACTAATGGCTGCTTCCAGGCACTAGCAGTCTGTTAAAATTAACATTTTCTCTAAGAAATGTTATGCTCGTGGCCTACATAGCGCCAGTGTTACTAGATTGTTGCATACTTCAGATGCAAATTAAGCCTTTCCTAAACTACAGTAGTCCTGTCATTACCATATGTTTTCTTCAAGAGGCTCACACCAGTCAGACATTACAAGCTACATTTAAGCCCTTATTATTTAACCCTTTGCCTGGTAGAAGTGCCAGCAATGCACTGCTAGCTCTTTAGCCAGTAAAGGGTTACTGTATGTTAATATTGGGAATGCATCACAAATGAATATAACTGCAAAGTGATATTATAACTTAACCCTTAGCTTCACACCCTAATATATATACATATCCATGCTTGTTTGGGTGTATTTTTGCTCATTGAGTGTATAAGGCACCAGCCCTCTGCTCCCACCGCCATTACAGACACATATGTGATACAAACAATGACACCAATCGCTCTCACCCCAACCAACTGCTTATCCTCGAGCTGTTTCCTCTTTCTCGCTATTTCTGCCTTTAGTATATCCATCTTGTGAACCGTACAGCTCACACCGGTTGATACAACACGACCATGAAATACCACTTCCTGTTTACAGCGGAAGTATTTACAACAGGAAGTCGGTAAATACATTTCCTGCTTCCAGAACCACGCTGGAACGCAAGAACTTCCGCTCTAGACGAGTGTCTGTTGCTATGGTTACACTTTAGCGTTAGTGTTTCTTGTGATGATTATGTGAAGTGTTGTTTATTTAAATGATATATGGATAAACATAATAAAGCACGTCCACTGGTGTTTATTGTATTCGCAATAACTTATAGTTTAAGAACAAATGGTAATTTGGTGTGACGTTGTTTAACTTTTGAGATGTTTACAACAAATTAATTCATAATGGTTGACATTAAAGATTATTTTAATGGCCCAAATATTGCATCATGATATTAATATCAAAATGTATACATTATAAAAGTTTTTACATGAAATCTATACATTGTAATTTTATATATATATATATATATATATATATATATATATATTGTTTGTTTTTTTTACAATGTATAGATTTAATGTAAAACTATTATAATGTATAAATTGTGCTCCAGTACAATCTGTGAGTATTTTATCCCATTGACTAAAATGTTCACAAGCACCATTTGTAAAACAATAATTTGTTAAAGGCCCCTCACTGTCATGTCTTTATTAGAGTGCATCCTGCTGCTGCGGACAGTGCACTGAGCTGGGCATTTACCACAGGCTGCAGTATAATAATAATAATTAACCATTATATTCTGTTGTATTTACTTGTTAAATCGAATATTAAAGCATTTATGCAGCATTTGGGGTGCTTTTGGAACAGGATTCAGCACATATTTTTTCTACAATTCCATCAATTTTAAACCTTGCCTTATATATTTGCGTCTTGCACTTTTTACCCATTCACCTACCAAATTCGTAATCCTCGTGGTATATTCCGGTGGCGCTATATTCGAGTATCTATGGTATGTATTATACCTGCTATTTACTTACATGTATGTACTTTGTTTATTAAGAAGCAAGTAATCCCTCTGTTTTTATGGCCTAAAATCATACAAACAGTCCCTGTATGGGTCTGCCCACTGCTCCATATGCAGAAAGACTCTGTAGGGCTTAATGCTTAGTGCAGTGTCCTACCCTATCAGGAACCACATCTCAGAAAACATTCTGCTGAGACATGGATCCCGATAGGACACTACACTGCACATCCAGCACTCCAGAGTCTGTTTCTGCATACACTTGTTTTTAGGAAGCAAAGACCTTTAAGTGCTTCTTAATAAAACTATATACATCCAAGGAAATAAATACTTATGTATAATACATACCTATTGCAAAGTTCAGAATTAAACTGGAGAAAAGACATTAAATTAAGAAGATACAAAATAAATAATATCCCCTCTGAATATAAAATGGTGTTAAATATAGATTTAAAGGACTAGACATGGTATATAGAATGCCTGAAGAACTTTGTTACAGAAATTTGTGACTGTCCAGAAAACAGCAACAAAGAATATCCCTAAAAAATCTAAGAATGCAAACTGCCTGTCTGATGAGACTTTAAACGTAGCACAGGAAAGAAGGAAACTGAAAGGTAGTGGATATAGGAAAATACATTTGTCCAAGTGAATGCAGAATTTCATAGGATAGCAAGGAAAGACAAGGAGACATTCTACATTGAGCCATGTAAAGATATCGAAGAAGATAACAGAATGGGTAAGTCAAGAGATCTCTTCAAGTAAAATTGGGGAACTCAAGGGAACCTTTCATACTACAGTGGGAGTGATAAAAGATCTTAACAGCATTGATGACCTCCATGTTTTTTCAATGATTTGAAGCCAGACATCTTGGTGAGTGAATTGAGATGGGCCATAGGAAGTCTTGTTGATAACAAGGCAGCTGGAGTTGATGGAATCCCAGCTAAACTGTTTGAAATACTACAAGATGATGCTGTGAATGTGTTGTTTGCCATATACCAACAAAAAAACGGAAAAACTAAGCAGTGGCCAATAGACTGGAACAGGTCAGACTACATCGCAATCCCCAAAAATTGCAGTGCCAAAGAGTGCTCCAATTATCGAACAATTGCACTAATTTCACATGCTAGCAATGTAATGCTGTATCTGTATACGGACCAAGAACTGAACATGGAACAACCAAATATTTCAAGATCCGGAAAGTAGTAGAAAAGATGTATATTACCACCTTATTTATTCAACTTATAAGCAGAATACATCATGCGTAAGGCTGGACTGTAAGAATTCAAAGATGGAATTAATATTGGGAGATATATCAACAACATGAGTTATGCAGATGAGATGATACTACTCTAAAGGCTGAAATTTGATTGGAGTGAAGTATAAGAGTGCAAAAGCTGGCGTGCTGTTCCATGTTAAAAAGACGATAAACGTGGCAAACAGCAATCTCAACTCCTGGTAAATAGTGGGGGGAGATGTGAAGGCAGTGACAGATTTTAATTTCCTGGGCTCCAATATCACTTCAGTTGCAGATTGCAGCCATGAAATTAAAAGATGTTTGCTTCTGTGGAGTAAAGCTATGGCAAGTCTGGAGAAGCTAAAAAAAATTAAGATGTATCACTATCAACAAACATCAACACAGTTAAAACTATGGTATTGCCATTAGTAGCATACAGATGTAAGAGCTGGATCATAAAAGACAGGAAGCAAACGGTTGTTGTAAATGGAACATACTCCGATTGGACTTATGTGGTAAGGGGGGTTCCTCAGGGTTCAGTATTAGGTCGTCTCCTTTTTAACATATTTATTAATGACCTAGAAGTAGGATTGGAAAGTATTGTATCCATTTTTGCTAATGACACAAAGTTGTGCAAGGCAATTAAATCAGATAATGATTTGCTTTCCCTCCAAAGGGATTTACATAAAATTGAGGAATGGGCACCTAAATGGCAGATGAGATTTAATACGAATAAATGTAAAGTTATGCATCTGGGAAGGAAAAATAGCCATGCAATGTATAATCTTAATGGAGCAAATATAGGGGTATCGGGCATTGAAAGGACAAGCACCTAGGTAACAGTGCTCAAAGCCAAGCAGCAGCTGCAAAGGCAAATAAAATATTAGCATCTATTAGGAAGGGTATAGAGGCCAGGGAAGAAGATATAATTCTGCCACTATACAAATCTCTAGTACGCCCTCATTTGGAATATGGAGTACAATTTTGGGCACCACTTCATAAAAAGGACATTTTAGAGCTGGTAAAGGTACAGAGAAGGGCAACAAAACTAATAAGGTAAATGGAGGGGCTAAGTTATGAAGAAAGACTAACCAAATTAAACTTATTTTCTCTAGAAATATGGCATCTAAGAGGAGATATGATTACCTTCTAAAAATACATCCAGGATCAGTATAAAGATTTGTCGGGGGAGCTTTTTGTGCCAAGAGGTTTTCAACTGACAAGAGGACATCCTTTGAGCTTAGAAGTAAAAAGATTCCACCTTAAAGAAAATGGTTCTTCACAGCAAGGGTGGGTTAATCTGTGGAATTAACTACCAGAGGAGGTGGTGACAGAAGATTTGATAGAAATAAATCCAGTCTCCTTTTAAAGTTATCTAATTAAAAAGTGAATTCAGGGTTATCCTGGATAATTAGAGTGGGAGTATTGATCCAGGGAGGAGTCCAATCGCCAGTATCTGGGTCAGGAAGGAATTCATTTTTTTCCCTTTGAGATAATTGGCTAAATTTCACTTGGTTTTTTTTTCTGTTTGCCTTCCTCTGGATTAATTAATAAATAAAAAGTTGATTAATAATTAATTAATAACTAATTAATTAATAACTAATCTGCCAATTGCACATCAGAGCAGATCTTAAATGGTTGAACTTGATGGACTGAAAGTCTTTTTTCAACCTTAATTAATTAATTACTATGTATAAAGAAGGCTGCGCTCAGAGAATTGATGCCTTTGAATTGTGGTTTTAGAGAAAACTGCTTATAGTGCAATGGAATGCAAGTAGATCCAATAAATCAATATTTCAGGAAATCAAGACAACCTACTAACTGGAAGGTTTGATCATGAGTCTAAAGCTCAATTTTTTTGGCCATATCACAAGACAAGACAGGATTCTCTAGAAAATACTTTGATGTTGGGGCAGATTGAATGCACATGAACAATGGGTCGGAAGAGATGGAGATGGATAGATGAGGTCATTGAAGTAATGCACATGAATTTGTTGGAGCTCATTGGGGCAGTGGCTGACAGGTGTGCCTGGTGTACTGAGGGCCATAGGGTCATGACACGACTGAACTACTAAACAGGACCGACAAAAGTAAAATCCAGAAATCTTCCATATCCCTTTAAGACTTATATTTGAACATGTGTGTTTTAGAGATTAGCAGACCTGCTTCTCCCCACTCACTATTAGATGACTAGGAAACTGTCCCAGTTTTTTTCTGACTAATATAGGTTTTCCTGTATTGACAACCAAAGAGAAGGTAGACTCTAATCAGGTCAACCAACTGGGCAGATCTGCTTCCACCTGCTGGACACCTGATAGGGGGTGGAGCAAAGCAGATCTAATGAAGTCTGAAAATCAACAGTTCAAATGTAATTTTCCAAAGGTATATTCAATTTATTTTCTTTAAATTATGATTTTATCACTAATTCTGCAGATTCAATTTCCAACTGTCATTTCTCAGTTGCATTTACCACCAGGACTGAGCAGCCATTTCTGCAGAGAGTCAACCAAAGTCGCTTATCCAGATACCATCCATTATGCAGATTCACTTTTCAACTGTCATTTCAGTTGTATTTACCACCAGGACTGAGCAGCCATTTCTACAGATATTCAACCAGAGACACTGCACCTGATACTATCTATTCTGCAGATTCAATTTCCAACTGTCATTTTACCATTTCTACTTAACTTTTTTTCTTTTGCCTCTAACCAAGTGGTAGTCAACCTGGTCCCTACTACTCACTAGTGGGTAAATCAAGCTTTCATGGTGGGTGTCGGGATAATTGCTAGGTAGCGTCGCTGACAAGTGACGCCAGAGACCCGCAGCACCATGCTTGGCTCCAACCAGCCAAGCATGGTGCTGCATGTCTCTGGCGAGAGAGCCTAGGGACAGCAGTCAGGACCGGATCACTATCTAGTAAGTACAGGGCGATACATAGCTAGGATCATATGATTTATGTAGCCAGAAATGAGATAGGGCAAATTGAGTTACTGTGGCACTGGTGGGCGGTAAGGGAATTGTACCATCAAAAGTGCGTTGTAGGTATTAAAAAGTTGAGGACCCCTGCTCTAAGCCTACAGCTTCACACACCACCACCTCTCTTCAGCATCTGAACTCATATAACTTTCCCTCCCACCTATGATTTGCGTTACTTTATATTGCAGGTTGAACACTATCACCTACGTTTTACACAGCGGATACACCCAAAAACTTAATCACTAATTAACCCTCTACTCTCTCTTGCCAAGCTCTTGTTTGTACCATTTATTATTTCACCTTTTGTTTTTTTTATCCCTTTAGATTGTCAGTTTGCGAGTTTTCAAACGTATAAGGTGCTGGGAATGTATGTAGGATTTAAAACTCAAAGACAGGGTCCTCTAAGTTCTGCAATGTGGTTAATAATATATTTATTCATTTATTTTTTCTTCTATTTAACCCCTGTAAAGCGCTACAGAATATGTCGGCGCTTTACAAACTCAGAAAGCAGGTGTGAAAATATACAATGTCTGATAAAGCTTGCTGACTGCAGTGAACAACTTTCCTGAATCATCATCGTCATTTGCGCATTTTTCATTTTTTTTATTAGTGTGTAGTTTTTAACTGTAAACTTCAAATTAAATATATAATATATAATGTAATTATTATTTTTCAACCTCTTGATAAATGGGTTTTGGTTGATAGCTAAGGAATAATTATCTCCTGTTGGTCTTCCTTATCCTTGATCTAAATATACATATATATATTACTGCTTTCAGTGCTCAACCAGTCTAGTTATTTAGCAATGATCCCCCATTAGCGAGAGATGTGACTCAATAGAAAGACTAGAAAGGCTTAATTGACAGGTAAAGAATGCTCACTTTAATATAAGTTTACAATAAGAAAATGCAGATTTATCCATTTATAGTTTCATTCAATGCACTGACGGAAAAATATATATTTTTTAACTACTTCTGTGTTGCTTTAGTGTTCATTTTAAAACAATTATATATTAGTTATATATTACAATGTATTCACATGAAAATAAACTCATAAAAAATAATCTGGTTTTAGTTTCCTAAGAATCCAAAATAAACATATGGGGATTATTAACAGCAAACATTAAAAGTGACTAACTGGTTCAGTGCCTCATGAGAGTCAAAGGTTCAGAGATAATTTCACAGGAGCAGCAAAAATAAGATTACACAAACTGGTATGTGCCTAAGGTGTTTATGCCAAAACCCAACAACCCACCTTTACTGGTCTGGCAATATCACAGTATGTTGATAAGTAAGTCACTCAAAGTTCATCCTGTGACTGACGGTTTATTAGATTCTTACTGGCTTAGTGCTATGTATTAGAGACTTGTATTGCTAAGTATTTTTACAGAATGGCAAATATTGACATTTATAATAAGACGTAGCTATAGAGAACAGGTAGCAGTTGTATAATAGTCAATAAGCCTATGGCAGGTGTAGGCAAGTTTGGTCCTGGGGAGCCACACACAGGCCTGCATTTGGGGATTTCCTTTTAGTGCACAGGTAAGTCAATTAGAATGACTAAAGAAGCATTAGTTTCGCCTGTACGCAGCAGGGATATCCTCAAATCCTGGCTTGTATGAGGCTCTCCAGGACCGAACTTGCCTACAGCTGGCCTAGGTTAGAAACTTTTAAGTATTTAGAAGTGCTTAGTTCTTGTATTGTCTGTGTGTTACAATAGGTGGGACATAACCATTACATAGAAGATGTGGCATGGGGTCTTATGTAGGCCAAGGTGCACACCCATTTAAGAAGGAAAGCTGTTTTCCAATCTGAGGAAACTGACGGATGTAGGGGTAATGTTGGACCCTGAAATAAATTGAATTTTTTTTGTAGTTGGCATAGAATTATGTGGAAATCTTTGCAGGTACTAGAGGGGAATCATAATCAAATGGGGCATCCCTGGCTCTTGCTCCAGTCATGGTGGAGTACTGAACTGACAGTACTGTGAGGGTGCTATGTGGATTAAGATAGATGCCATGGAAAAGACTAATGGCTTTATTGTCAATATGTTGGTATTTAAGAAGGTGGAACAAATGTAGTCATGCTACACAAGTCAATGGGGTTTAAGCTTAGAATTATGCTACCTTTCTGTCTACAATTGAAACTGGGGCTAGTGCGGAATTACTTTTTTTTTATGTTGCGAGCTTGCCTGTGTTTAATTTGTTTTTTTAATAATTAGTTGGAATCTATTGACCATTATGAAAGCTAGTATTTTGATGAAAAATGTTACTGCATAAGGTTAGCGCGGTAGGATCCATACCTGGTTTCAACAAGACTATTTTTCTTTAAGCATTGAACATGATGGTAGGGACTTGACTATCTGCATACCATTCTAGTGGGGTTTAATTATAATGAAAATCACTGCCTTCAGGCGAACTGCCTTATAATGAGTGTGACCTCTTAATAAACGTAATATGTCATGTCCTTTGTGTCTTGACTGTAGGCTGCCAAACAATCTAGTTGTAGTCAACAGTTGACACCCTGATGTAGTGGTACTTTAATGTAGTAGATCACTACTGTGAGATAGGTTGTTATCCAAGGGATATGGCCCCTTTGTAATGGCAGGATGTGAACTATTTTAATAACTTTTTTCAGCCCTGGAAAACTGTTATAGTCTAGACTAGTGAGCCACTGAGTGTAGTGGAGAAGGTATTGATGAGTCTGAGAAGGATGTTAGCTTGAAAAGGTGCCTGCTTGTTGGGACCACTCCACAGCTGTTTCTTTACTTTGGAAATGAAGAAGGACCTTCCTCCATATCTAGTGAGGGTGCTGTCGTGGCATGTATGATCACGTCCCAGTGGCTCTGTGTGTTGCTGCCTGGCAATATATCAGTTTGCTACAGTACCCAGGATTTTATATTGACTTATTTTCCAATGGGATTTGGGCTGTTTGGTTTGGTGACAAACAAGTGAAGTTTTCACCATGGAGAGAGAAAATGTAAAAAATGCGGCCAATGGATGCCATATTTTTGTAACCAATACATTATCCAGAATGCCCAGAAAAGCAGTTTACAAAGGAGTCCAAATGAAAAGGAAACCATTAAACTAGTGGTTTATTAAATGATTTCGAAGCTCCAAGAGGCAAAATATAGTAAATATACCATGGTTCAGACCCTTAAGAAAAAGAGCTGAAGGTTCTGGCTCCGGACTAATACTGAACCCTGGGGAACCCCACTTACCACATTAGTCCAATCGGAGTATATTCCATTTACCAGAACCCTTTGTTTCCTGTCTTTTAGCCAGCTCTCGATCCATGAACAGATATTTACTGCAATTCCTGTATCCCATAGTTTGCACAATAGTCTTCCATGTGGCACTGTATCAAAAGCCTTTGCAAAATCCAAAAAGACTACATCCACTGAATTGCCTTGATCCAGGTTCCTACTAACCACCTCATAGAAATTAGGTTTGTTTGACATGACCTATCCCTCATAAATCCACGCTGACTCCTACTTATTATAATGTTCAAATAAACATATTCTTGTATATTATGCCTTATTAACCCTTCCAAAAGCTTCCCCAGTACAGAAGTGAAGCTCACTGGTCTATAATCCTCTGGATTTGAGGTATCACCTCTGCCTTTCTCCAGTCATCTGGTAGCGACCCAGTGTTGAGTGAATCTTGAAACATTTGAATAAACATGAATAAAAAACATCAGTAATAACTTAAAATCAAATTAACTGTTTCGGCACAGTTCCTTATGACAATCACAGCATAATTTGTAAACATATAGATTCAAATATGGCATACTAGCCAGGGCTTACATTTAATTTTATTCGTATATCCATTTACGATCCCTGCTCCAATTACAATATCTACTTCTTCTTAGTCTTGAAGCTAATTTTTATAAACTGGGAGACTTACCACACTACCTGCCTCATAAAAGATTCAACACTTCCATGTTTCTATGTTTAATTACTGTAAAAATCTGTGTTTTGGAGTGTTGGGACACTGTCGTTTTAAGAATTGGACAGTACTGGGCAACCACACTTGGTCTTTGAAAAGTTACAGTCAACAGTAGCAAAAGCAGTGGAATGGCAGCTAAAGCCACAAAATGGTATATGCGGCTTTATCATATAATTGATCCGAGGAACCAATTATGTGTGCACAGCTATACTATATCAAAAGGGAACCACAACAACGCTTCAAATGGGAGTCACTAAGTGGCTCTTAACCCCAAATGATGCTGTGGTTAACCACAACAGTACATCAAAGGGAACCTAAATTTCCATCAATAAACCAACATCCCCTGGTAATAAAGCAAAGGTTCTTCATTCTGCATTGCTTAGCTTATGTTAGGGTTTCATAATAACATTGGTGGCTATTGAGGAATACAATATATGCTAATGAAGTGAAAATGTGACCAATAGGCTTGACATGGGGAACATGGGGCAAAGGTCAGAGCCAACTCTGATAAAGGTCCAGGCCTATCATCGAATTGTGTTAAGCTCAAGGTCTCTATAATTTAAGCTATCAGACACGGTAGCAACACAGACTACAAAGGGGCCAGCCCTATTCTTACAGAGTAGTAGGCACCTCATTCAGGAGGGGGCTATGTAAGATGTGACCTCACCTAGTCATGTCACTTTGTTATGGTCTCATTTGTCAGGCAGGGTCAGACTCACTGTTACCCACACCAGACCATGTTATTTTCAATAGGTTCTGATTGAAACTCCAGAGTCACAGGAGCCAATGAAAAAGGCGCTAATGTTTCCAAGCCAGCCATTGACTACAGTTCAGTGGGAGGGACACTCACGTTGAGTATTCCCCAGCAAAAATTTCACCCTCCTATTATTATAAAGGATATACAGTAATAACAATAATAATTCATTTTTTGAGAGAATAGTGGAATAGCACACTCACAAAGCAGTTGGTATATGTTAGCTGGCCTGGCCAACAAAGAATCCCACCAGTTAAACTACTGTAATCAATGGATAAACATCACTCGGACTGACTTCTGGAATTTGTCACTGGGATGAAGGAAACAGAGTTCCAAAATATATAATCACTTCCACCAAAAAAACAGCTCTCTTGCTTGTTTCCAAACCAAATGGTGCACACTTTATTATTACTCAAAACAGTGGGGGTGGGTAAAACATTGTCTACAGGTTGCACAACTCAAATATTTCTCCCTCTGGACGATACCTAATGGTTGACTTGGAACTGGTTCCCAGATCTCGAGGTTCGACTAACAAGTAACATGTCGACAACTCAGGGAATTCTGAATTAACCATTAGTAGTCTCACTGATAATCTATGGGAAATAATATGGGCTGGTGGCTGTGACTATAAGTTTGGCCATGCCTGACATACATGACCTCAAGGATTAAATATGACCACAGGGGCCCCTAGGATCCCACTGACCAGGGCTGACTTTGATCCATCCCTTTAAAGTACCATAACTTTAGTGATCTCTAATCTCTGACATACTGAATACTCCTTCCCTGCCATGGCTAGTGTTTTATTTAGTGCTTTGGAACCATGGGGGGGGCTTAGGATAGAGATGTGACCCTTTGACTTGGCAAGTTATTAGTGACTTTTGTGAGAGCTGTCTAAGTAGAGTGTTGGGGTTGGAAGCCAGATTGGATGAGGTAAAGGAGGGATTTGGAGGAAATAAAATGAGAAAGGCGAGGCTGAGTCAGATGAGGATTTCTTAAGAATGGGTTTATTTATGGCATGTTTTAAAGATGTTTAGGGAGAGGTTGAATAGATGTTTGAGATAATTTTCCTGGATCTCTCTGCTGCCTTTGACACAGTTGAGCACCCTCTTTTTATCCAAATACTTTGCTCTCTTGGGATATGTGACACAGCTCTCTCATGGTTTAGATCATACCTAGAAGATTGAACATTTAGTGTCTCCATCTCTGGCACCTCCTTTTTGCCTCACCCTCCTACTGTTGGTGTACTCCAGGTTCAGCCCTAGGCCCCAACCTCTTCTCCATCTATACATCCTCCCTTGGTATAATGATAAAAAACATTTGGATTTCAGTATCATCTATATGCAGATGTCACTCAAAACTACCTCTCAGCCCCAGATCTATCCCCCGCTATTCTAGCACGAGTTGCCACCTACCTCTTAAGCATATCCTCCTGGATGTCTGCCCTATCTATTACTGTTGACAATGTCATCACTTCCACCTTCCATGACGTTGTCTTTGGGTTGGACCCTGCACTCACTTTCATTCCTCACATACAATCAATCACAAAATCTTGCCATTTTACCCCAAAATAAACCTCCAAAAGATACAACTCAATTCTAATCCATTATCTCATCATGTCTCTAGGACTTTCTCAAGTTGCCCCATCTCTCTGGAACTCTTTGCCTTGTTCCACTAGACTATCTTTCTATCTCAAAACCTTCAAATGCTTAACAAAAATGCATCTGTTTAAAGAATCCTATCACCTTCAGCCTTAATATGCACAACATATCTACCACCCTCCTGTATTACACCCATACCCTTTAGATTGTACGTTTGTGAGTTTTCAATCTTGTAAGGTGCTATAGGGAAATCTCTATGCACATTTGATTTTAAGCTCAAAGACAGGGCCCTCCATTCTTTTGCAATGTGTTAAAATTGTTTTTGCCTTGTTCTTAACCCTCTTTAGCGCTACGGAATATATTGGCGAGTTACAAAATAATAATAATAATACTAAGTAGCAATAGGTCCACACTACGGAATATACAGTGCTAAAAAGGGTAGACATATCTACAAATGTGTAAACCACAAATGGATGATGTTAAATAAACACAATATCTTGGACTATACATCAACTGGCTTTGTTCTGTACAATCTGTATTAGTTAGCACGAATTGGATTATCAGTGCTAATGCAATGATATGCTAATGCTATTTGCGACTGCGTATATATTATATATATATATACTTGCAAAAGTATTCATTCCCCTTGACTTTTTTACCTATTTTGTTACATTACAGCCTTAAATTTAATGTTTAGTTAATCTGAATTTTATGTGATGGATCAGAACACAATAGTCTAAGTTGGTGAAGTGAAATGAGAAAAATATATACATAAAACTATTTTTTAGAAATAGAAAACAGAAAATTGGCATGTGCTTATGTATTCACCCCCTTTGTTATGAAGCCCATAAAAAGCTTTGGTGCAACCAATTACCTTCAGAAGTCACATAATTAGTGAAATGATGTCCACCTGTGTGCAATCTAAGTGTCACATGATCTGTCATTACATATACACACCTTTTTTGAAAGTCTCCAGAGGCTGCAACACCTAAGCAAGAGGCACTACTAACACAAACAATGCCATGAAGACCAAGGAACTCTCCAAACAAGTAAGAGATAATGTTGTTGAGAAGTACAAGTCAGGGTTAGGTTATAAAAAAAATATCCAAATCTTTGTCGATCCCCAGGAGCACCATCAAAGCTATCATAACCAAATGGAAAGAACATGGCACAACAGCAAACCTGCCAAGAGATGGCCGCCCACCAAAACTCACGGACTGGGCAAGGAGGGCATTAATCAGAGAGGCAGCACAGAGACCTAAGGTAACCCTGGAGGAGCTGCAGAGATCCACAGCAGAGACTGGAGTATCTGTACATAGGACGACAATAAGCCGTACGCTCCATAGAGTGGGGCTTTATGGCAGAGTGGCCAGAAGAAAGACATTACTTTCAGCAAAAAAATAAAATTGTATGTTTTGAGTTTGCGAAAAGGCATGTGGGAGACTCCCAAAATGTATGGAGGAAGGTGCTCTGGTCTGATGGGCCTAAAATGTAACTTTTCGGCCATCAAAGAGAATGCTATGTCTGGCGCAAACACAAAGAACACCATCTCCACAGTGAAACATGGCGGTGGCAGCATCATGCTGTGGGGATGATTTTTAGCAGTCGGGACTGGGAAACTGGTCAGAGTTGAGGGAAAAATGGATGGTGCTAAATACAGGGATACACCCTGAACCTTTTTATCTATGCTATTTCTTGTGAGTGGGCTTCAGGTGTTGTACAAGCAGCAACTACAAATTACAATAGTTAAGTCAATTCTTGATCAATTTAGAAAATAAATACATTTGTCAAATTATTTTCCACCCTCTGATGGTGCAGAGTAATTATGGTGACTTAAGTTTCCATTTAAAGCTGTATAGAATAGATATAATTTGTATTACATATATACACATACTCTTTTGCTTGAAATCGTACAGATAAAAAAGTAATAGCAGTTGGAGTTGAACAGGGTATGAATAATTCAGAGA
>CM050167.1:382267489-382329989 GCA_027410445.1 Discoglossus pictus
TTAAGCCCTTTGCGAGACCTCCTTGGTACTAGCAACTTGTTGTTAGATATTTGCCATTTGTGGGCTTGACAGAGTGGTTAGCGAGGCGGAATCGGAGCAATTGAATAGAGATTTGCGATTTTTCTAGGAGCCTGGAAGGAAGCCCTTCATAGAAATGCATTATATTTCATAACAAATATTTAGGAGCCAGCAGTACATAGTTTAGGATCCTGGGCTCCCAGGTTCACAGGAAATTTCCACCTGTATATATCTATATTTTTTATTATATATTCATATAATTATATACAGTAGCTCCCCGGGTTACAGATGTTTTGTACTTAATAATAGGCTTTTGTACGAATTTGTTTTAATTTTCTGCTTGTTTGAATTAAAAGAAAGAGCACGATCATTTTTGTAACTTTTTATTACAGTAAAGGGGTATTATTATTATTATTATTATTATTATTATTACAGTATTACACTATAATATTATTAACACATATGAACCATTATAGCATTGTTATTCTTCTTCTTCATCAGGGATCCGACTTGCATACAAATCCTGTTTATAGACGTTCTCAGGAAGATATCTCATCCTTAACACAGGGACTGCCTGTACAAAAAAAAAATTATATATATAATCACATGTATAGTTCTCAGCAGCGCGGGCTTGCCAAAAAACGTTGGTAACGCAGTTGCGGCTAGGCAAGGAGCGGCGCTCACTGCGCTGGTGAAGATGAGAGCTGTAGGAGCCCAACCCTACAACCCCATACGACTTAGGCAGGGAGCGCCAAAGGCGCTCACTGCACTGGTGGAGATGAGCGCCATAGGCGCTTATTCCTACGACACTGCACGCCTTGCTCATCATACCTACAACCTGCGGGACTACACATCAACAAAAAACTCAAAAACACAATTCAAAATGTGAGACCCATAGCTCTTTAAAAAAATCGCCTATAAAAATTACGGTCCGTAACACTTAGAAAATAAAACCACCACTGAGGAAAAAAAAAATACAAGCCTCAAAAAATACAAACTTAACGGCCGCAACACGCACAGCAAAAAACATGAAAAACACACTAAATACAAAATAAAATAAAAAATACACACCCAGCAAGGGGGGACAGCCAGAACGCCTGGCAATGAGGTTACACGCCAATTTAAATACAATTAAAACATTTTTGCCACTAGAAAATCCCCTAAACAAGGCTACACGACCCCTAAGCAAAACACCACCAAGCACATAAAGTTTTTACACAGACCCGTACGACCTACTACTAAATACACTATTAGGAAGCACGCTAAATGCTCCACACCCGCCTAACACATACACAATCGTGGCCATTTTACAACACTAACTGCAAACTAATAACATTCACATTACAAAATGCGGAACTACACAGCTAAACAAACGGCTTCCCCTCGCGCACGCAGCCTATTTACACTACACACTGCACACATTGCTGACACTTACACCTCAGGTCACCAACAGTGCAAACCTACATTGTATGCTGCAGGAACATCATATGTATATATATCACATATAATAGTTGAGGATGGAAAGAGATTGAAGACGCCCATAGCCGAAGCCAGTAACACTTAGCTGGAGCCCGTAACTTGAAAAACAGACAAAAAAAGAAAAATAATATACACAACGTCTGCAATGGGCGCTCATTGCAGGGCTCGAGATGAGTGCCGAAGATGATCATTGCAAAGCACCAAAGTAGCCGGGGTAGAGGCTTGCGATGAGCGCTGAAGGCAGAGCCTCGCATTGTGTGACAAACCGTATAACCAGCCTTAAAATTTTCTTCCCGTCATTTATGACGGGCAAGTCGCTAGTATGTATATAATCCCCTTTTGAATCGCTAGCTTGTTATGGTGAAGGCCCTTGTGTACTTAAATGAAGCCATGAGCTAAACCATGTAGGGTCACCCAAGATTGGCAGGTCATAGCAGAGAGGTCAGACAAATTGCAGTCCACTGGAGAAGGAACTGGCAACACACTCCAGTATCTTTGTCAAGAAATGCTTATGGATAGGCGCAAACAGACACAAGATGTGCCTGGCGTGCTGCGGTCCATTGGGTCATGGAGAGTCGAACACGACTGAACGACTAAACAATAACAATATATATATATATATATATATATATATATATATAATCTCAGTGATAACCGTTAGGAGCCAGGGTAGAGATATAGTATACTTTTGGAAAATGTAGATGTGAAATTTTAGGAGGCCAGGCCCCAGAGTTTATTTCCACTTTAGAATAGGTTTAATTAAAATAAGTAAATTCTTAACTAAGAGCTAAACTAAATACAGGAAAATTTACATTTTATAATTAAGAGAATCATAATGTAAAAGATTACTGTAACTTTATTTAGAAGTTGACGATCTTTCAAAAGAAATCTGTATTTTTTCCCCCCTAGAAAAAACGTTTTGTGAAACATTTCAGTATTAACTGACCCTACCCCTGTAAAGAGTTATGGGGACATGAACTTGAACAAGAGCATCAGTATTTTTGCACCACTTTTATCCCATATTGAAGCTTTTTTTAGGAGATCAAAATGTAAAATTCCCAATTTCAAAATTAAAGTAAAATGAAATAAAGTCAAGTACATTCGTAGGTACTAAACTTTCTTCAAGACATTCAGTGTTATAATAGCAATGACTGAACATCTTAATTAATCATTTTTTGTGCTTTGTATGTGTACAAATTATACATTGTGCCCGATTGAGTGCTCATTTTCAAACTTTAGATGCTAGATAGGTTTTACCAGAAAATGCATAATATATATCAGTGTATGCAAATAAAAATGGTGCCCCCATATCATCCATATATGCTTATTAATATGAAATCATTTTCATAAAACTATGCTTCATATATGTTTTAATGTGTTTTTCTTTTTATTCAGTTGCCATATATTGCTTGAAATTCAAATTAAATGTCAGAATTAAATGTAATATGCTTGTTTCACACTAAGGGCCTCATTCTATTACCGGCCGTAAGGCTGCGATTCCTTGCGGGGGTTCTGTTAACTCGTGATTCTATTATACGGCCCCGCAAGGATCTCCCCTTACGGCCGGCCGCATATCTTGGAACCGGCCGTAAGCTGTGAAATCTAAAAACGCAAAAATAAATTCAAGCCTGCACTGTACAGCTCTGTAAATGCTAGGGATCATATTGGGGGACATAAGGATTAAAAGTAACCCACTCTCAAGCTTGCACATCTGCCCAAACCCGAGTTCAAATTAACTGTTTATTTTCCGGCTGCGGCGTGGGCGGGTCTGAGGTGCTCCAAGCACTCTGGACTTTTTACATGGATATTTTACGGATTTGAGTATAGGGGAATGTTGTGCTATTTTTTCTAACACCTAAAATCACTTTATAGTCTCCTCAAAGTGCAGGATGGCTTTATTTGAGCTATTTTATGTGCTTAATTGGTGCTAGCGAGACCTGTTTGCTGCAAGTAAGCTGCGGCTGGCTTTTAGCCTTGCAGAGAGGGTTCCCGGAGCAATAGAATAGCAACCAGGCTTTTCTTACGGCCGATTTCCTTGCGGCCGTTTTAGATCAAAGGATTTCCTCGCCCACAAGCGATAACAAGGCGCCGGCCGCAAGCCTGCCGGAGTCCCCGGCCGGAGGGGAATAGAATAGCCGGAAAGCTTGCGGCCGGTCCTTGCGGCCCCGCAGCGGCTGCGGCCGGTAATAGAATGAGGCCCTAAATATTTAATTGTACTTTGATTTGATTTCAGACTAAAATGTATATGCGTAAATGACAAAAATGATCTAAATAATTCAAGACAGTCTTTTAGGTCAAACAGTAAGAACAGTCTTTTTAGTCAAAGAACAGAAAGTTTGCATTGGTTCTTCCCAAGTTGTGTTTTATGGTTTCCATTTTGTATGGACAGGGGTTCCATCAGGAAATTACCTCAAAAGTTTTCTTTATTGAATTATGAATTTTAGGGGGTTGTGGAGGTGACTTATGACGGACTTGTTGGGATTTTCATATCCTGGAATAGATGGTGTGGATTTTAGGCTTTGAGGAGCCATTTTATAGTACTGAGGAGGAGCTGTGGAGTTTCACAGGTGCCATGACCCTGCAAAACCCAAAGTCCCTGGCCCCCAAAAAAGACACAACACAACTGTTGGAGGTACAACTGGCCGCAGCAAGTTTTAATATTATAATATGCAAACGGCATATGTAAATTCACTACAACGTGGGAGGAGCCCCAGGCTTGGCAGTAACCCCATCCCTTGAGCCCACGCTCAAGAGGTCAACCTCTGTGCCGTCGTCACACCTTCTCAGGGGTAGGGACGGCCCCTTCTCACCATTGGCCCGGGCAACTCCCCCACCCGCCCCAACACAACTTATTAAAATTCTGCTGCAACAAACCACATATAAACAACCATAAGCTCATCACATGAGCAACAAATCTCCTGAATAATGACTTAATATATTACAATATTTCTTATTTACTTTTTTTTTTTTTTAAACACATTCTTTATTTATTTATTTATTATATATATATATATATATATATATATATATTTTTTTTTATAAATATATAAAACTTAACAATATCAAATGCTCTTACAACAGGGAGGGCGGGTGTCTGCCTGGTTCCCTGCCTGCCGCGGAGTGAGGCAAAATGGTGCCCGCGCTTGCCTAAGGGGGCGGAGCCACTGCAACATCTTGCGCGAGGCCCGCCCCCGCCTCCTCCGCCGGCACTTGGTCCTACCAAGTCAAGGGACCCCCGCCGCGGATACCAGCTCACTGGTTCCGCCCCGGGGGTCCTTCATTTTGGAGTCCTGGAATGTCTGCTGTTACATTTGAGGCCTAAAAAGAGTTCAATTGAAAACTATTTGGATGCACAGGTGACATTTTAGTAGCTAGTTATACAATATATAATTTATTGTATAGTTTACTCTTGAGCCAGTTGTACGACTAGCGCTGGTCGCTGAGACTTTTTATTGGCCAGTCCTCAGAAGCAAGGAGGATTGAGGAGAGCCTTACGCTTTAAACATACCACAATCATTAGTCATAGTTATAGATACATTATAGATGATCTTATCTAAGGACAAAATGAACTCTATGAAAATAACATGTGTCATGTGTAGTATTACCCTGTTCAAGATCTCCTTTATCTCAAAATCAGGTCCCTAGAACTTTAGTGCCGGGTTCTCAAACGTTTCGACCTGGGGACAGACTGGTTATCATCCAATGCTCCTGGGGTGGTCTGGTTGCCATCCAATGCTCCTGGGGTGGTCTGGTTGCCATCCAATGCTTCTGGGGTGGGACTGGTTGCCATCCAATGCTCCTGGGTTGGTCTGGTTGCCAACCAATGCTCCTGGGGACAACCTTTGAGATCCAGAATATATCTTACAGGGTCATTCATGTGACACAATATTGAGGGCCAGCACATAAGGTCTAAGGGACCTCCACCAGTCCTAGGACCGGCTGTTGAGAACCAATGTTCTATTGCGCATAAAAAAAGGAATTATATTAGTAAATAATATTTAATCCTTAATCTCACTATATTTCATATTTATTGCTAATGAAAATGTTAGTAAACTATCATTACACGTAATTGTAAGTCCTTTTTAGCTTATGCATGGCATTTACTAAATGTAGCATGTAATTATATCATTATTACATGCATTATACATTATAATTATTAGTAATCATGCTTAATTACAGGTATATTGATTTAATATAATTAGTTATGTTATAAAGAATGTTGAGGTTAATACTATGTAGATAGCGCTATGAAATCTAATAAACATGATATGTCCATTTGGAGATGATGTTGGAGATTCCTGGGTTATGTGGTATGACTATACAGAAATGGTGGTGGATTAGTCTTCCAGCAGTAATACCCACATGGTTATGAAGTATGCAATACATGGGCATACAAGCAGTTTTAAAGAGATTTTTACATTTGAAAGTTCTTACTAACACTGATAATATATATATATATGTATACAGTGACTTGCAAAAGTATTCATCCCCTCGACTTTTTACCTATTGTGTTACATTACAGCCTTAAGTTCAATGTTTTGTTAATCTGAATTGTATGTGATGGATCAGAACACAATAGTCTAAGTTGGTGAATTAAATGAGAAAAATATATACATAAAACTATTTTTTTGTTATGAAGACCATAAAAAGCTCTGGTGCAACCAATTACCTTCAGAAGTCACATAATTAGTGAAATGATGTCCACCTCTGTGCAATCTAAGTGTCACATGATCTGTCATTACATATACACACCTTTTTTGAAAGGCCCCAGAGGCTGCAACACCTAAGTAAGAGGCACCACTAACCAAACACTGCCATGAAGACCAAGGTACTCTCCAAACAAGTAAAGGACAATGTTGTTGAGAAGTACAAGTCAGGGTTAGGTTATAAAAAAATATCCAAATCTTTGATGATCCCCAGGAGCACCATCAAATCTATCATAACCAAATGGAAAGAACATGGCACAACAGCAAACCTGCCAAGAGACGGCCGTCCACCAAAACTCACGGACCGGGCAAGGAGGGCATTAATCAGAGAGGCAGCACAGAGACCTAAGGTAACCCTGGAGGAGCTGCAGAGTTCCACAGCAGAGACTGGAGTATCTGTACATAGGACGACAATAAGCCGTATGCTCAATAGAGTTTGGCTTTATGGCAGAGTGGCCAGAAGAAAGACATTACTTTCAGCAAAAAACAAAATGGCACGTTTTGAGTTTGCGAAAAGGCATGTGGGAAACGCTATGTCTGGCGCAAACCCAACACATCCCATCACCTAAAGAGCACCATCCCCACAGTGAAACATGGTGGTGGCAGCATCATGCTGTGGGGATGTTTTTCAGCAGCCGGGACTGGGAAACTGGTCAGAGTTGAGGGAAAGATGGATGGTGCTAAATACAGGGATATTCTTGAGCAAAACCTGTACCACTCTGTGCGTGATTTGAGGCTAGGACGGAGGTTCACCTTCCAGCAGGACAATGACCCCAAACACACTGCTAAAGCAACACTTGGGGGGTTTAAGGGGAAACATGTAAATGTGTTGGAATGGCCTAGTCACAGCCCAGACCTCAATCCAATAGAAAATCTGTGGTCAGACTTAAAGATTGCTGTTCACAAGCGCAAACCATCCAACTTGAAGGAGCTGGAGCAGTTTTGCAAGGAGGAATGGGCAAAAAGCCCTGTGGTAGATGTGGCAAGCACATAGAGACTTATCCAAAGCAACTTGGAGCTGTGATTGCCGCAAAATGTGGCTCTACAAAGTATTGACTTTAGGGGGGTGAATAGTTATGCACATTGACTTTTTCTGTTATTTTGTCCTATTAGTTGTTTGCTTCACAATAAAAAAACAAAAAACTAATCTTCAAAGTTGTGGCATGTTCTGTAAATTAAATGATGCAAATCCTCAAACAATCCATGTTAATTCCAGGTTGTGAGGCAACAAAACACGAAAAATGCCAAGGGGGTGAATACTTTTCCAAAGGCACTGTATGTGCGTGTGTGTATATGTATATATATATATATATATATATATATATATATATATATATATATATATATATATATATATAAATGTACAAAATTATATTTCAGATTATATTATATATTTATTTGTGCAGACTATCTAATACTTCAGAAGATTTTATAGGAACCAGGTTGTTTCAGGTTGTGTAAGCTTCAAGTGTTGCGTTGGCTACAGGGGTCCTTTTAAATAGAATTCTGATTTTTAGTTTCTGAACTCAATATTATTGATATTTTCTGCTCTGAGTAAACACATTATGTGCCAGACAGAGCTTATGAAATATTATCTGCTAAAGTGTTCTTCATTGATTTCATTTGAATCAGTCCTGGAGTTGGGGAGAAATCCAAGGAAATGTTAAGAAATATGAATAATATGCTGCAAATCTGGACACAGGAGGTTCCATATAAGGTATAAGTTAATATTATACATAATAACGGCAAACTTATACTGAAGTTAGTTGTTTTCAGCTTTTCTGATGCATTTACCAAGCATGGTTTGTTTTCTTATTTTATTACAATTGGACTAAAAAGCCTGAATACTCCTTGGTGTCTGCACATGCTCTTTTACAAATTCATATGGCTTTAGACTGAAAACATATGCTGTGGTGGTAAATTATTATATGTGGCTTTTCTTTTCCATTGTACTACTTGTATTCATTATTTGGCAGATGTCAGTGCTTGTAGCTGATTGTGTCCCTCCGCCTAAAAGATTTCAGTTTGTTTTTCAATTGAGTTGTACAGTTTATAGGTCACATTAAAGGTGGAAAAAGTTCTGAAATTATTTATCTTTGTCTCATTTTTTTTACAGCACAGAAACCTGACATTTTAACAGGGGTGTGTAAACTTTTTATATCCACTGTAGATCTACTAATGTTAGTTTGTTACATAAACATGCAGTTTTTCCCAAACTAGAGTGGTCATTTAAAGGACCATGAAAGTACCCTATATGTGCATTAGATAGAGGGTGACCAAGCACATGGAAAAAGTGTTTTACATTTGATGCTGAATTGATGGAGTTATTGTTTGCTTGAATCCGGCTATTTCAGTGTGTTGCCTCTGCCTGAATTAGTAATGTGCTCTGTACCCAGCGGGACAATTAATAATTAATTAGTATCGGGTATAGAGGGTTTGAATAAAGCAGTGACTGAGTCGTTGTAACTTCTTCGTTTATATTATAGCAGCAAGTGTTTCTGCCCTTGGAGGAGATGTGTCTGGGTTCAACAGTGAATTGTGTTCTTTAGTTTATATATTTATTAATACACATATGACATATTTATTTATTATTTAAGTTTTTTTTTTTTAAATAAAGTGTAAGACATGGGAATTGAACTTGTGACTTACCAATGAAAGAATCTTTACAGCAGATTGCTTACCACTACACCACTATAGTTTGCTTATAAAGTAAGAATAAATCCATAATACAATGTGTAACGATTACGGACCACAGCCTTATTATTTATGCAGGTTCTTGTAGGACGGCTTCAAGGGTTAAACAAAAATATCAATATCAATTCTTGAACAATTTTGAAAAGGTAAACACATTTTCAATGTGATTTTCCACCGTTTAACTAATGGTGCGGAGCACATAGGATGACTTTTGGTCTTTAATTTCATACCCAAAGCACAGACTATCATAAAAAGGAAATCTAAGCGGATATTGTAATTACAGTGGTTAAAATGACATGGGACACACATTATTATCATACATTTTAAACACGTCAAAAGTTGTTTTAGAGCTTAAAAACATATTAAAGTGACTTGGCAAACTTTCCATTTATGATATAATTTAAAACTATAGGTGATAATGGGTACTTTATCCACTGAAATACATTTAAACTACAGTATACTAAGATTTAAGTCTGCTGTTTTGAGCTGTCAGTCAGTCTTTCTGATCCACGTCTAAAAAGCGATTCTAATTTTTTGTTAATGAGAGATTACTGTTACTTACTGAGGTATCAGGTCCATTGTTTTCTTTGTAGTCTCATACACAAAAAAGCCTAAACACGCTCAGTAATGAAGACAATGGGCCCAATTCTTATCTGTAATTGTGTCATTAACAAATAATTCTAATATTTTGGTGAATGGATCAGAAAGGCTGACTGACAGCTCAAAATAACACATTTCTATTTTTGTTTACTGTAGTTTAAATGTATTTTTAATAAAATTAAATTATGCATTTTTTTAATATAATTATATTGATAAAGTACTTGGTATTATCTGTTGTTGTATTATACCATATTTTGAACTTTCTCTATATCACTTTAAATAAAACTTGGGTAAAGTTCCTTGAAATTAACAGGAAATGCAGAGATTTTGTAAGACCATAGAGCTCTTGGCAATCAACTATAACTCCTATATCTTTATTACTGCTCATTGGCTGACAAGGACAAGCCCCATACAAAATGATGGTTTCAAAGCAGTTTATTCTGCTCCAGGACTTTCATTTTGAAAAAAGAACCACACTGTAAATCATTATCAAATTAGATGGAACAAAGAAATAAAAATGCTTTCATGGTCCTTTTAAATTGTACATTTTTACAGTGTCCGATGTCCACTTCCCTTTAAATGACTTGCCTTAAATGATCTTGGAGTCAGGGCTTGACGTGTTTTTCTGAGTCATGGGTTCCTCATTATACACTATATTAAGGCCCGGGCTGTGTCCTGTCTTCTTCCTCATACCATCCAGACCCTATTGAGCAGTTTATATATTTTTTATTTTTCAATCTTACTTTAGGGCCGTACACATCCACGTGTAAAGCTTCCTATTTGTTTTCTGTCCTATCTCCAAAATAAATCCATAAATCTGACTTCCTCCTAAAAATCAGATTGCAGACCCCTAATATTAGGCACCACTGTGGTCATACAATTTCTGCCACCAATATAAAAAAACAACATATTTTATAATTTAGCAAGCGTATTTCTTATAAGCTCTGTATTTACTTCCTAAACTCAAATAAATAGTCCCTGTATGGATCTGCCCACTGAAGTTTTTGCAGACACAGACTCTGAAGTGCTGGAGATGCAGTGTAGTGTCCTAACCTATCAGGGACAATGTCTCTGCAGCATGTTGCAGTGTGTTTTTTGAGACATGGTCCCTAATGGGCTAAACTTTTGGGTAGATGAAAAGGGCAGACCAGATCAGCCTGTTTCTATGGAGCCAAAGGGCCCTATTCTATTGCGCAATTCATAAATTTATACAACTGCTCTTAATATTACAACATATTCTATTAGCTGCTCGCAATCTGATTACAAGTTCCCGCCCACAATCGCCACGGGCCAGCCAAAAACGCAAATTTGTCCTTGGAACTCCATTGGTTTTAGCACAGCTCGAACATTACGAGCGCTAAATAAGTAGCGCAGAATCAATATTCTATTAGACCCGTTGCGCTAACTCGCAAATCTGACCCGCAACTGAAAAAAGTATCAGGTTTCTGTCAAACATATTACGAGTACTGAATAGGAGTCGCAAGGCATTTTTCCAACACTTATTAGAGCTGTAACAGCAACTAAACAAACAATACTGTAATTTTAAAAGCACGGAAAGACATTAGGATTAATTGCACAAGAGTCTGAAACCCACAAATATGCAATTAAAATATTATTTGTAATTGTTATTTATGTGTAATATTGATCCTGGGACTCAAGGGGTTAATACATATCATGAGACAGAATCTCATCTAAAACAGATGATCCAATGCATTTTATAGAGTGCTAGATTGTGAGCCTGATCGGCAAATATTACTTATTGGCACTAATTAATTGTGAAGCCTCCGATTGCTGATTACGTGTAACTTCCACGTTTTACTGACGTCATGATGACGGTCTCATTTACTATTGTCTGTGTCTTAAATTACGCATATTGTCATATCATATGGTCACGCCCCCTGAAATCCGACTTAAAAAGGCAGGGGTTACGAGTTTAGGCTTAAGGAGGTAAATTGCAAGCTGGAGTCAATAGAATACATCTAAACATATAGATAAAAAAACACCTGCAGCCAAATGTACAGGTTAGAGGCATTTGCAAGCAGCTAATAGACTAGGGCTTAAAGTGAGGAAATTATTATTCAACAGGCTATGGAGCCTCTAATTGCTTTACTTGTATTTAGACGGTGTAAACCAAAATCATGGACTGTCTGATGGTCCTTTAGCAGAGGACTGTAAGGTAACTGATAAGGATAAGAGGGGAGTAGACAATTCCCGGTCACAGTTTAATTTAATTTTACTATACTATAGGCCTCTATAGACTACCTTTAGGCATTTTCTCAACTTCAATCATCTCTGCTTTCATATGAACAGACGCAAAACCAGTGGCTGCCACTACAGCATAATTGAATATAATAGTTAATAAAAAAAAGATTATACTTATTTTTTGACCATTTTCAGTATAGTGCTACTACACAGAATATTGCATATATAGGACTATAGTGGACTCTTAAATGTGTCTCCTAGAACACAGTCCGATCAGAAATAAGTTTCTTTGTTCATATACCATTACATGAATATGATAACAGAGTTTTATATTTAATGTATTTTGCGTTATGTTGGTATGGGGTCATCAATATAGGAATAATCATCCCAGCAGGAGGTTACAATTTAGATTTAGCAAATTATAGGTAACAGAACATGTTTTATACATTACAAAGGTTTTATATCATGGAAAATAATTGCACAATGGAAAAAAATGTTTGTTTGAAAACTTGTAAGTTGACTTCGAGCATAATCAAGCCGTAAAAAGTCATAGTTTTTAATTAGAAAAAATAAATGTCGATGCCTCTGCAGGACCATGGAGGGATCAATGAGGCATTGGTGGAAGATGTACGTGTGAGAGAGAAGTTTACTTTTCTGGAGAGTTATTGTGGCAGTGAATGATGCAAGGGGTCTGCTCCTGGGCCAGTGTCTATTTCAGTGTTATCACATTCCCCTCCCATCTCCTCACTGATAGCCAAAACAACCCGCCTCATGATTCAGCTCTGAGGAAGTGATGTAACAAACACAAAATTGGATTATGTACTTATAAACAGAGCATAAAGAACTTCCCCAAATAAATCTTTATGCCCACAGCTAACACAGCTGCTAATACTGTTAGTTTGCATGGGGGCATGAAAAATATGAATTCATTGTTAAAATTCACAGTAATATTTTAAACTAGTTGTTTGCCTGTCATAAATGACGGTATAATATTTCATGTTTTAGCTGTCCCCCTCTCCCTCCCCCTTTCTCTTTCCCCTCCCTCCCCCCATGTCTCGTTTCCCCCCCCCTCCCTTCCCCGTTTCTCGTTTCCCCCTCCCTTCCCCGTGTCTCGTTTCCCCCGTGTCTCGTTCCCCTCCTCACCCTACTTCCTTCATTACCCGTGTCTCGTTCCCCTCCCACCCTCCCCCTTGTCTCGTTCCCCTCCCACCCTCCCCCTTGTCTCGTTCCCCTCCCACCCTCCCCCTTGTCTCGTTCCCCTCCCACCCTCCCCCTTGTCTCGTTCCCCTCCCACCCTCCCCCCTTGTCTCGTTCCCCTCCCACCCTCCCCCCTTGTCTCGTTCCCCTCCCACCCTCCCCCCTTGTCTCGTTCCCCTCCCACCCTCCCCCCTTGTCTCGTTCCCCTCCCACCCTCCCCCCTTGTCTCGTTCCCCTCCCACCCTCCCCCCTTGTCTCGTTCCCCTCCCACCCTCCCCCCTTGTCTCGTTCCCCTCCCACCCTCCCCCCTTGTCTCGTTCCCCTCCCACCCTCCCCCCTTGTCTCGTTCAGCTCCCACCCTCCCCCCTTGTCTCGTTCCCCTCCCACCGTCCCCCCTTGTCTCGTTCCCCTCCCACCGTCCCCCCTTGTCTCGTTCCCCTCCCACCGTCCCCCCTTGTCTCGTTCCCCTCCCACCGTCCCCCCTTGTCTCGTTCCCCTCCCACCGTCCCCCCTTGTCTCGTTCCCCTCCCACCGTCCCCCCTTGTCTCGTTCCCCTCCCACCGTCCCCCCTTGTCTCGTTCCCCTCCCACCGTCCCCCCTTGTCTCGTTCCCCTCCCACCCTCCCCCTTGTCTCGTTCCCCTCCCACCCTCCCCCTTGTCTCGTTCCCCTCCTCTCGTTCCCCTCCTCACCCTCCTCCCTCCATGCCCCGTGTCTCGTTCCCCTCCTCACCCTCCTCCCTCCATGCCCCGTGTCTCGTTCCCCTCCTCACCCTCCTCCCTCCATGCCCCGTGTCTCGTTCCCCTCCTCACCCTCCTCCCTCCATGCCCCGTGTCTCGTTCCCCTCCTCACCCTCCTCCCTCCATGCCCCGTGTCTCGTTCCCCTCCTCACCCTCCATGCCCCGTGTCTCGTTCCCCTCCTCACCCTCCATGCCCCGTGTCTCGTTCCCCTCCTCACCCTCCATGCCCCGTGTCTCGTTCCCCTCCTCACCCTCCATGCCCCGTGTCTCGTTCCCCTCCTCCCTCCATGCCCCGTGTCTCGTTCCCCTCCTCCCTCCATGCCCCGTGTCTCGTTCCCCTCCCCGCCCTCCTCCCTCCATGCCCCGTGTCTCGTTCCCCTCCCCGCCCTCCTCCCTCCATGCCCCGTGTCTCGTTCCCCTCCCCGCCCTCCTCCCTCCATGCCCCGTGTCTCGTTCCCCTCCCCGCCCTCCTCCCTCCATGCCCCGTGTCTCGTTCCCCTCCCCGCCCTCCTCCCTCCATGCCCCGTGTCTCGTTCCCCTCCTCGCCCTCCTCCCTCCATGCCCCGTGTCTCGTTCCCCCTTCTCGCCCTCCTCCCTCCATGCCCCGTGTGTGGTTCCCCTCCTCGCCCTCCGCCCTCCTACCTCCATGCCCCATGCCCCGCATAATTAGAGGCGGAGCAGATTTAGTAGACTTCCTGTGACGACCCTGGTGACACAGGTAGGAGGAGATACACAGCTCTGCTTGAGGCGGAAACGCAGCGTTTATACCCATTAAAGAAACATGAGCCTTATTTGTAATGCACTACAGTGGTCCTTAAAAACTAATAACAATGGTAGTAACTGTCTGGCTTTGGTTTATTGCTGGCAGTAACATGATTTAACCGTCTGTGATGACAACCTTATACCTGCTTATTTATAATTGGTAGTGTCCCTTTAATGTGTATTATGATGTCCTGTGACACAGCGAGGAAGGCTTGAGCAATGCGCAGTCAGATGAGTTCCTGCGATGTCGTAACTCCCAATAAATACACCCAAATCTTAGTAAACAGTATGAAGAGCTTTGCAAACAGGGCCCACGCCAAGGAATGTAACAAGACGCCTTCATTGGGCCGATGTATAAAGTAAGAGTGCTTCCTCTAGTGAGATAACTCTATGTATATAACCTAAACATCTCAATGGGAAGACCCCATAGAATAACAGAGCTATTGCGGCAGCAAACTCTCATTTGACTGTAGTTTAGTAAAATCTTCACTTGCTTGTGAAGTGTTATTGTTCAGTTGTGTCCAACTTCCCATATCCCTATGGACCTCAGCACGCCAGGCTCAGTTATTGTTATGTCCAAACCATAAGATTTTCTTGGGAAAGATTCCGGACTGGATTGCTAGTTCCTTCTCCAGTAGACAGCGATTTATCTGATCTCTCTGCTATGACCTGCCCTTCTTGGGTGTAGCTCACAGCTTCATTGAAGTACACAAGCCACTTCACAACGACAAGGTAGCGATCTAGAAGGGGTGTGATCTATATAACAAACTAACATTAGCAGCTATGGAACATAAACGCATGTTAGAAAAATTATATGTAAATGATCTATATTTCATCATGGGCAATTACATCTTAGCTTGCTAGTCTGTCTGTAGCTTGAGGGGAGATTATCCTATGGTAATGTACTATTGTGACATTTGAAGTGAACATTTTTTAACTGAAATGAATACAGATCTTATCTGAATTCACGCTCCTCCAGGGTTCTAAGCAAATTTAAAGCAAATTGAAATACAATAGTTAAAAATGAAGGGTTATTAACAATTATTTTGAACAGTGTTTGTTAAGTATGTAACAAAATAGTATTAGCGGGTATGCAACACAGAGATGCTCATCTGAGAACAAAACAGTAGGTTTGTCCTATAGGTCTGGTCACCTACTCTGAGAGCAGCCTCTTTTAGCCACTTGTGCCCTTCACAGGGACAAATATCATATAGTATATCAGTCTGGTCTCACTCACTAGAGTGATCCAGCCCCGAAATGCCAGGCAATTCTACCCTGAACAGGAGAAACGGCAAACCATAGACGCGTTTCGGCCTCTCTTGAGCCCCGTCAGTGAGCTGCGTCAGCAAGTGGTCCACATCTGGAGCTCCTATGACCCTTAGGGTAAATCAAACCCATTTTTTTTTTTGAACAGTTCCTTCAGGAACAGAACCCCGTCTTAAACCAAGACCTTCCTGTGTAGAATCTTAAGAATTGGAACCGATAAAAATCTTGGCGATCAACAGTTGTGACAAATCCTCCACTCGATGGTTACTTATTCCCTTAGTATAAAACACTGACACAATGTCACCCAACATATGCTCCCTTCCCATGGCCTTTTGTTACAGAAGCTTTGCTCAGGAGGGTAACATAAAACATATGCAGTGGGATGGCAGTGACATCACAGCACCGTGCGACATGTTGTTCCTTATCATAGAAACACTGCAGAGCATAAAGAACATGTAGAGGCAGCACTAGACCCCAGCCCTGGTCATACCTAGACAGCGCCTGCTTACGCAAATTTGCCTTAATACCTATGGTCTTATAAGTCAAAAGAAAAATCTGGGCCAAATGTCAGTGATGAGCATAGATTTGGGTGAAATCTACTTTAAAACATTTTTTTGGGGGAAAATCTTTAGTTTTTGAGCACAGAAATCCATTTTGTGTTTGTTACATCACTTCCTGAGAGCTGAATGATAACTGTGTATGTTTGTAGTGGTGGCACGTCCTTCGGGCGCAGCTGAATAGCGCTCCGTCATCAGGGCGCAGAGAACTGCGTTCTGATGGCGATGTCCAAGGCAAGCCGGGTCTGCTTCTAATGCGCGAAGGTGGGGGTGCCTGGCAGTTCTGCCTGCACCCCTATATCATGCACCCCTTAACTATACCATCCAGGGTATGTAACAAATGACAGAATCTCAGCTACCCATTGAGAAATAGCCGGATTATGGTCACCAGGCCCGGACAGCTCACACAGCACTCCGGCCTGGTGCCGTGTGATCAGCCCCTGTCTGGTGCTGTGTGATCAGCCCCTGTCTGGTGCCGCGTGAGCCGCCCCTGCCTAATGCTGTGCGATAATATTAGAAAATTGTCATCACATCCCTTCCCACTCAGCCCAGAAGCTTGCGTCCGCGATCATGTTCAAGCCCGCAAATGCTACTGCCGAGAGCATGGTTTCCGATTCTCGCGACCGGCACCTAACTTTTGGGCCCAGCCATCTGAATAGCATAGTAAAAGTAGACCTACTCGGGCCCCCAACTCGCAGAAAATCTTCTATCTGCGATGGAGTTACAGCGCAAATTGAATGAGGCTGCAAAAATTATGTTTTTTTTTCTGTAAAACAAGTGTGGGGATTTTTTTCCCCAACTCGTGTTCCTTTAATAAAAAAAATAATTATGACAAATTGAAGCATTTCTAAATGTTACTTTTATTACACAAAAAAGGGTTTGGAAACGTGATTCAGCGTCGCATATTTTCTTTGCAACATTGTATTCTGTATATTTTCACTGTTTTCTGGGCTTTTATCCTCAGATGTTGTATCGTTCAATAAACTTTTTGTTAACCAGAACAAAAAGTATGTAATAAATATACTCCCTTGAAATGGTATGTTTTATTGTTTATACTTTATATATTGTTGTCAATTAGTCATTCAGTTGTGTCCGATTCTCCGTGACCCTTAAGGTTTTCTTGGCAAAGATACTTATACAGGACTGATAATCGCACCTTTTGAAATATAAGATCATAATTATTTATATACTTGTGTATGTCATATGCACCCAAACACAAGTTGTTGGTGCAGCAGGTGCAAAACACTGAGACCATTACCTTTTCCCCTAAGAAACTTTATTAGGAGAGAGGAGCAGATACCGGTAATTATTTTTATAGAAAGATAGATAATAAGACCACCCACAATAATTATTTGGCTTTTGAATGACCCCCAGAGGCACCTTGTAGATAGGTGGCCCTTTAAATTATTATTATTCATTATTATTATTATTATTAATAGCTCCGCCACTGATGCCTATAGAAGATCAAAAAATGTGTAAACGTTGTAACAAGTGGGAGTTGGTGGGGTCACCTCACACCCCTATTATGATCTCCTACACAGTAAACTTAAATTATTGAGTTATTCATGATTATTTGTGCAGCTCGGAGTGTTCGATAAGTATGGGGAGGGTATCTACGTCTATGATAACATTTGGGGGTATTGTTTTAGCCACAAACAGACTGTGATGCTAATTAGCACATGAAAACAATTAATTTAGTATTGATCAACGGCTTATTTGTATATTAATATAGCTAAAACAATCCTGAATAATTCAGGAATGATTCACTTTCTAATTAAGCTAATTAATATGTTAACATAATATTAACCTAAAAAAAAAACTTGATTACGGGGTAAAAGAGTAAATTTAAGTAATTAGCAAGCTAGACCCCAAGGGCCAGCCAAACCCCAGCTCCCCCATTATGACCTTCTACACCCCCACCCCCCAGGGCCACCCAAACCCCCTTCACCCCCCATTATGATCACCTGTATTGCTCCAGCTCTTGCTTAGTGCCTTCCTACAACATGATGCCTCTGTGACGCGCACATGCATAACCCGGTCAGGCGCGCAATGTCAGTGCGTGCACACGCCTGGCGCAGCCCAAACCCATAAGGTCCTTATTCTTTATTATTTTTCTATCTGCTCGCCTCTAGGGGGCTGACATGCTTGTCTGTCTCCCTCATTCCATTCCTCAGAGTGTATCACGGTGGCAAAGCAGTAATCTGTGAATCTCCATATTACATCCTCTAATGCACATAGCAGAACCATGCTATTAGTCCACACAGGCATGCGATGCTGGCTCTGTACTAGAAGCTATACCACATGCCCACTCAGACAATAGAGACCAATAGAAAAAGGGTCCGTGGTCACTTTACATTGTTGTTTAGTCATTCAGCCGTGCGCGAGTCTCCGCCATCATAAAATATATAATTAATAAATACAGTGATGGTAGTAGTGGGGCTCTAATCCTTTTGGCAGACATTAAGATAAGAGAAAATAAAATCCCAAAATCAAATAGGATTTAAAGGGACACAGTAATATTGTGCAACATGGTTTTTGAGAGAGCTCACCGACTGGCTAATTTGAAACACTGCACTTCACAGTCTTTGTATTCATGTGCTACAGCGGGCGGACCCAAATAGGTCTGCCCTCTACAGCATATGCAGGCACAGACTCTGTAGGGCTGGGTGTTCAGTGTCCTAGCCTATCAGGAACCATGTCTCAGCAGCATGTTGCTGAGAGATGGTCACTGATTGCTTAGTATGAGATAGGGCACATCAAGGATAGCAGAGTGCAGATCCAAGCAGGGACTGTTTGTTTGATTTGGGCAGATATATTATATACCTATCAAAACCTTCCATATCCCTTTAATTCTAGTTCTTTAAACCACACCACTGAAAATCTAGGATTACAGTATCCCTTTAATTGGCTCACTGCTATTTAGATTTTTGTAAACGCTCTCATGTAATAGTGAATAAAGTTATAGAACAATTTCAAGTATTTTCTCACCAAACGAAGTATTCCGTCTTGTCGTATTTTATGTAAGTTGACAAATGTCTCCTTGTTTTGCAGATTACCGCGATGTCTTTAAAGCCTCCGGCTACAGCAGTGACGTCAATGGGGAATCCAAAGACTCGCAGCAGTTATCAGGTAGGGGCCCAACACGATGCTTTTATTTAATGCGCTTCCTCATAAGACTCCTCAGAACGAGAAACTTGTATCATTACTTTTATGTGGGTTTTCATACTATCAGACCATGTTTTCTGCTCTTAAAGGGATATGGAGGGTTCATGGATGTTACTAGGTATATAATATCCCTGTGTATCTATTTACTGACATGTACTTTATTTTATTAAAAAGTGCTTATACACCTAAAATCAAATCAATAGTACTTGTATGAGGCTACCCTCTGCAGCTCACGAAGACACAGACTCGCTATCCAATCTGAGAGCACCTATCGGCGACATTCTGCGACATTCTGCTGAGAAGTCGTCCCTGATAAGCTAGGACACTACACTGCACATCCAGCGTCTATATCTGCATTTGCTGCAGTGGGAAGACCCATACAGGGACTATTTGTTTGATTTTAGGTAGTAAAACAGAACTTATAATCGCTTCCTAATAAAATAAAGTACATAAAAGTCAATGGATACCCAGGGATATTATATACCTAGTAAAATCCAGATGAGATCCAATAAGATTGAAACTGTGGGTAGATGGCGTAACTGGCGCAAGGACGCTGATGAGGGGCCGGAATCAGCAATGCAATGCTTGGCGAAAGGTCAAACGTGTTACCTTGGACATGGGCAAGGATGCTGCTTAGTAGATATTGGCTGAAATCTAGAATGAGGGCTTGTTTAAAGCCACGTGATGATGAAAATGGTGTGTCCTTGGCCATGTGCAAGGATGCTGATGGGGCCGAAATCAGCAATGTACTGCGTAGAGAAAGCTGATTTAGGACTTATTGAAAGCTTTTTTGGAACCATGTCTCCCCAACAATTTAAAATTTAAATGCCCTCACAGACATTAGATATTGGAACCATGGCTCCCCAGCAGTTTAAATGCCCTCACGGACATTAGATGTGGACCAAAATCTGCACTGTAGGTCCAATGGAAGCCACATGGGAATGGAAAAGGCGTTACCTTGGACATGCGCAAGGTCGCTGCTTAGTAGATATGGACCAAAATATGCAATTAAGGGCTTGGTGAAAGCCGAAAAGCATTACCTTGGACATGGGCAAGGACGCTATGTGATAGAAAAAGATCTGTGGGCCAAAGGTCAAAGAATCGTCAAGAAACAAAAGTGAACTGAGGTGTGCAAGGAAGAGGCGGGTCAGAGGAGCTTATGAAAGGTGGGAGAGGGCCCCTCCCACAACCTCCAGGTACCACCTGGACACATTAAATATATAGGAGCCACGTATACAATGATAAATATGGATTCACAGAGTAAGGTATTTTATGTCATCTGCATGTCCCCGCCCATTCACACCAGAATGCAGTACAATGACTGTATTTCTGGGAAACCTGAGCAGGAAATACGTTTTTAACTTATTTTTAGACTTTCAGATGGGCTTATAAATGTACTATTCATGTTATATTTATGTAGTGTTCTTTAGCTGTCTTCTATCACCCAGCCACATATGTAATCTGGACACTTCTCTGATTAATTTATATGCAGCAGTTCTACAGACCTTGAAGCTCACAGATAACTGGTGGTCTAGCAGTATGTTTGGGGGGGTGAGACATGGGTAGTGGACAACGATTACAATGGACTGGGAATTGTGTAGGAGGTGATAAAATAATTAAAAAATATGCATTGAAAAAAAAATATGTTTTGAAGATATGGAAATGGTGACATTCTGACTTAACAAGGCAAGGATTTCTATAAAGTAGGTGCCAATCAAGAAAAATCCTGCAGGCAGGTTTATTGTTAAGTAAAATACTTTTCCCCTTGTAGTAATTATATTTTAAATAAACTATTCTTAAAAGTAATTATAATTATGAATATGAATCAGTAAAATAATTATAGTTGGTGGAGTCGATGTTGAAATATGTTTATTTTTTTTTTCTTGGTGATGTTGAAATTCCTTGTTAAAGGGAACTCAGAGCGAGATACTAAGAATTGTGTTCCAGACAAGAGGTACATAGTGTAGGCTGTGGTGATTATATCTATTACTAGCGACTTGCCCGGAAAAAAATGACGGCAATAAGATTGTAAGGCAGATAATGTTGTTTGTGTGCGACATTCATTTTGTTGGTGTTCCAAGATCCTTCGGCGCTCATTGCGAGCCTTTGGCGCTCATTGCGAGGCTCTTGGTTGTTTGTGTGCTATGAGCAGCATTGTGTTTTTTTTTGGTATGGCAATGAATAATTAATAAAATAAGAAATGAATATACTTTGCCTATTGTGAAGTAATATATGCAGGAAGCATTTTGTTGAAGAGCTGGCAATCTGTTTTCATGTTGCTGCAGCATTAGTGGTGTGGAGCTGCTGTGTAAGCGGCATGAATGTGTGTAGTGTAAATAGAGTTTGTGAGCCAAATCCGTTAGGGTAGCTGTGTACTTCCGGATTGTGTAAATTAGTATTCTAAAAGGGCGACTAATGTGTGGTACGCGGCTGTGGCTGATTTTGCGTCCTTGTTTTCGGATGTCGTCCGACTTTTTCGGAAAATCCATAGGTGTTTGCTGGTGTTTTTCTGATAAATATTCATGTGGATTTACACCAGTATTTCTGGATCTCTCCTTGTGTACTCGGAATCTCTCTGCTTTAGCACACATTGGTTTATTAATTCCAGTTGAGCCTCCTGTATATAGTGTGACAAGTTGCCGGTGTCTCGTCAGGGTCTGTGCCCGTGTTTCAGGCACTTTGAATGCAGAGACAATACAAGAGACTGTGTATACTTTTCCAACTTTTCCAGGAATTTTGCCGGTGATACAAAAATAACAAACCAAACAAATCCACTGGTACCCTACTGTAACTCCTGTACATTTCCCTTCCTAACCAGCTCTCATCCAGCTAAACCTGGGTGGAGCAAAACAAACAGTCCAATAGTTTGTTTAAAAAAATCACTGGCCTGTATAGTCTTCAGATTTCCAGATCTCCACTTTGCTCCAAGCAGTCATAAGCTGCAGGCTGCTGACTCACTGTGTGTCTTTCTCAAGATGCCCCTTCCATATTTTAGGAGCAGGCTTAAATCAGGGCTGCCCAGGTGCAGTTAATTAACAGCGTGGGGAAGTTAACCCTTGCAGATCTACATGGGGAAAAAAGCTTTGCAGAGTCTCACATAAACCCCTTGGCGAACTCTGTCACAATAGTTTGAGAGATATTGAATCCTCGACCGTTGGAAGGTCCTCATAGGACAGATATATACCTACCCTCCTCTCCGTTATTTCCCCAACAAGTTGATTTCATCCTAAAGAGCATGAAAAACTGACAGTACATTGTATTAACCATTCTTCTCTACAGTAAATCATTTCTGAGAAATATAGCACTGTGGGGCTCTTATATGCAAATTTTCACATGAGTATGCTAATTGTTTGTGTGTGTCTGAGTGTTTGTGGGGTTGTAGAGGGAATCTATCTACAAGATCATATTGTTTTGGCCACCAAAGAGACATATAAGCAGACGTAGATAGTAATTAACACAGCTAATTAGCACAGGAGAACCATTCCCTGGCATATTAATGCAGCTCAAACAATACTGAATTTCTCAGGGATGGTTTCTGTTAGAACACAATAGATAATACAATGTATATCCAGTTATTTTTCTGCAATGTGTGTCCTCGGGTATTTTGCTGCATCCCACGGTGTATTTGATGGTTTCTATCAAGTCTTTATCGCTCCTCGGCGCTCCTCCCCACAGCGCAGCCTCCAGACTGATGAGTTTTAAAATCAATAATGATGTACAATTACAGAGGAAAGAAAGATGTTTATAAGGTTCAAGTAAACTGCATCTTCCTTGGAAAAAGGAAAGTTTATTGTATATTTAATATAAATATTTAAATATGATATTAGACATATGTAAGAAAAGCAGTTATTATTAATTATTAATACACTTTCAATAATTAAAAAAAACACTATTCATTATTAAACATTCTTTGTTAATATAATAGTTATTAGAACATTTACTTTTAAACATCAACTTGTCTGCTTGTCTCCACCCTCCATGAGGGTGGGAGGCAGTGCTAATTTGTCATTACACATGCTTTTTTTTAAACTAATTAAATGTGTGTTTTATTAACGATTCATGTGTAATTAACACATATATTTCCTATTGCTATGTCATTACAGTTAACATCGTAACAGGGATTTGAGGCTTTAATTTGGCGTTGATTATTAATATAATTTCAGTAATTCATTAAAAAAGTAGTATTAATTAATTAAAATGACATTGATTATGTGTTAATACAGTTTTCATTATTAAACATTCCACATCGGCTTATAAGACCACAGTTGAGCTACTTGTCTTACCCCTGTATAAGGTGATTAAAGGGGTGGGAGCTTTTATGGGGGCTGACATATACATTGTTAAAGGGATATGGCGGTTTCCTGTATTTTACTAGGTATATAATATCCCTGTGTATCTATTTACTTTTATGTACTTTTATTTTAAGAAGTGTTTGTTATAAGCTCTACGTTTACTGCCTAAAATCATACAAATATTATCTGTTTGTCTCTGCTCTCTGCCGCTCATGAAGACACAGGCTCTGTAGTATTGGCTGTGCAGTGTCTCATATTAACCAATCAGTGACCATGTCCCAACATCATGACCTCTGTGTATTGATGAGACTTTTCCCCTGATTGGCTAGTATGAGACGCTTCACAGCCAGTACTACTGGGTGATGGGGGTGTGTATTTGTAGTTATCAGTGGAGGGAGGTGTGGGGAGGAGGGAAAACGGTAGAAGTCCGGAATCTTTGTTTGAGAACTGCATACAAATGAAATAAGGATGCCGATGGTTATACTTTTAGTTGGGGGATATCTGGGGTCATAGGGGGTAGTGTGTATTTAGAGGGAATCCCCCGGGATATCCAGGTATAGGGCCCTATGTAAATCAAGTGCTCTAATCGGGGCACTACCATAAATCGGCTGCGGGAGCTTTTTCACCCTAAACTACACCTCTATGTATATATTTTGCTCCACCAGTTAGGGCATTCGGCTCACATCCGTAAATCCTTGACTTGTCCGCTAGAGATTTCGGTGTGAAAGCTCTAGGAGCAAATAGAAAGCACTAAAGTCATGCCCTGGGGATTCCTTCCATTAAAATCCCCAGTGGAGTGGCATCCCCTGTGGAGTGGCATCCCCTATCTCCCTAACTGCCTGATCGCCACCTTCCCTGCTCAAACCCCCTACGCCACCTACATAACCATAGGGGTCTAGATAGGGGGTTAATTAATATACTATGGTGGTCTATATAGACCACATGGTATTTTAGGGGTTAATTAGTTAACCATGGGGGTCTGTATAGACCCCACGGTTGATAGAGGTTAATTGATTAGTTCCTGCTAGGCAGGGGTTATTGTGTAGATGCGAATTAGAGCTAACTAATAGGAGTTAACAATTTCGGAGCTATGGGGGTCATTAATGCACCCTCTCAGCATAGGGGTTAATATTAGGTACCAGGGGAGCCCTTTAACGATCCCCCTTTCAGGTTTTAACATTTTAGGTGTACTGTCTCTTTAACTGCTGCTACGGCACTGAGAAAAGGCTTTTAAAGCCTTTACGAGTGGACTTTAGTACCCGTAATATTTTAGCATAGGTTTTAGTTGTTAGAATGTAAGGGAGTAACTCGTAATTCAGTGTCAGTGCAAAAATCTATGGAAATGTATTCCTTGCTTTTCGGCTTTTTCGTGAAGTTCACTCGTAGCAGTGACCTCTATTAGTTCTCTCTCAATGTTTTGGGATGGGTGATTAACATAGCTAGGTAAAAGATTTCTAGTGTTGCTACAGAACTCATAATTGATTTTCAAGGGAATAACGTAGGGGTCGGTTTGCGAGTATTAAGAGGGAATCCTGCGGGGCATCCAAGTTTTGGGGTAGCAAGAATTAAGGAGTAATACTGTGGGATATCCAATTTATTAGGGATAGCGAGTATTAAGGCTGAATACTGGGGATACCCAGCTCCCAGAGGACAGTGGGTCATAGGTGGAGGGGTCATAAAGCCCCTGCATTCATTTTTATTATTTAACCCCCTCAATGCCATGAAATTAGTTCTTTAGGTTGTGGGGCTAGATACATCCTACAGTGCTTAACTCGAGGCAGAACCTTTAAAACTTTGAGGAAAAGCTCCGTCTTTTAAAGATTTGCTGGAACCTCTGATCTAGGGAATTATGATGGTGTGATGTTCATACCTGTGGAAAGTAATCCTAAAATGGATTAAATGCTGCCATAGTGAGTTACAAATGTATTATTCTAATTAACCTCATTAAATATATTTAATTTATATTCTCTTCTGCCATTTGCATTCTTTAAATTATCTATCAGCCGTAAAGGAAAAGTTCAGACTTCTTATAAGTTGCCTTTATATGAAAGAGTACACTAATAAAGTTTAATGGATAACTGTAATTTGGGAAATATGTCACATACTTGTGAAGCGTGTAATAAACGAACATTACCAGGAGCATAAAAGCAGTTTTATAGGAAATTTTATATTTAGCTGACTCTGCTTTTGTCCTGGAGGGGTACCATGTTAGACTGCTGCTCCTTCTGTATTTTGATGGGGAGGGTTATCCTACATGGACTTACTCTTCTGTCTAGTTTTGTGGTCAATTGAGTGTGTAAATTGTCAGTCTTTCAACAGAACTGAATAGGGATCTTATCTAAAACCGGTGTTCCTTCTCTAATCCTGTTAGTAAAGTTGAATATAATAGTTAAAATATATATTTTTTTACAATTGAATTTTGTTAATATTTTCAAATTCAATAATACAAACAAGAATACAACTTTTAACCAAAAAAAAAAAAAAAGAATGTTATTAGAACTGGAAACATAACATTTTATGATAAAGAAATGTAACCTATTTCAAACAAGGTTGATATTTACAGCAGAAATAATATTGAAGGCAGTATTGAGGAAAGTAATTTGAGAATATTTATGTAATAATAAATATAAACATTTATAAAAAGACATAATGAACAAAACTCTTTTTAGTTTAATAGGACAATTAATTATTATTATTTATTTATTTATTTATTTTATTTTACTTTTTCGGTCCATGGGATTAAAGTTTTATGGAAAGCTCTGTGAAATACCAATTTTTATTTTGATTAAGGTGCTTTAAAACAATTTTTCAATTTTTTATTACAGACATCTGTATGAATTGTATTAATTAAAAAAGTTGAACATTTTACACCAGTCAAGTTCTTTGATAAGAGCATATTATAAATATGACACTTCGCTGGTCCTTCAAATATGTATGGAACATATGTAGAAATGTTTTATTAGACTATATTGTTGATGCCACTGATAAATTAGAATTCTAAACATAATCTGATTGACACTTTATTTTTTGAGCCAACTTTTTTATAATCTTTATTTTGCATGAAAATAAGAGAATTAATCATGGAAAGGAGCGAATCCGCACATCTGTTAACTTGTGCTTCAAAGATTTTGTATTAAAAACGTTTTTTTTTTTTGCATTAAAAACCAAAATAGCAAAGGATAATAATTTTAATTTTTAATCCCTCTGCAAGACAATTTCCCAAAAATAGTTATACCTTCTGATCATCTCTAAGTAGGGTATTTTGGGGCACTGTAGAAATCTTTACTCTTATGGAGAGATTGGCTCCCAAATTTATGAGTAAAGCGTGATAGTGCTGCACAACTGCATGTCTATAGTGCTGCCAGTATACATTTGCAGTGTTTGCTCACTCACGGTAGTAATGATAAGTTTTGAAACATTGACATATCATTTAATAGACATGGAATTTATCTATTGCTACAAACAAATAATATCTAGTTTGGGTTCTCGACATACTAACCATAAAGAGATTTTTTTTAATTCTTATTATTAATATTAATAATACAGCAAAGAGAGTATATAAACATTTAGATGGAGTGTGTAATGTATGGTCCCTTCAGATCCTTAAAGCTCATAACCTTTTCTACTTTATAAATTCAATATATCAGCTGGTACACATACCTCCAATGTCACTGTAGACATTAAAAGCTAAAACTGTAGACTTTTCAAAACCGTTTTAAAATAATGAAAAAGCCAACAAATGAAAAAAAAAAAAAAAAATTACACACTTCACTACTTGATTTTGACTGCTCTATGTGATGGCACATGTGTTTAGAGTCCCCTTAAAGGGACATGGAAAGATTTTTCTTTGTTGCCACAGAAATAGAGTAGTTGGTAATATGCTGACGTGTTTTTTTTTTCCAAATGAAGGTGTCAGAGCTCAAAAACATATTCAGAATGTTACCTGCTTGTTTAAATGAAGTTTAAACAAAAAGTTTTGCTTAGTACATTTACATTCACAAAACAACTTTTGTAATGTTTAAAACATGTCCTATTAAATGGATAAAAAAAACAGTTCTGTTCCATGTCCCTTTTTAATGCTAATTTATGGCTTTTAAAATGTCTTGGCAGGAGCCAGCAGCTTTCTATGTCCCCATAATTATATGTTTTAAAATATTCTGATTACTTGTGTGCCTTGTCAAAACATATAGTGCTTGAAACATGCACATTTAAATATATAATATAACATGGATGGCTTTGTGTCCAAGAGATCTTCCCTTTAAGAATTTCATAACAATGGTATTTTGCAGAACAGGTTGTTGTGTTCAGGCATCTTGGTGTGCGAATAACTAATATCTTCATTTCCTCTTGAATTATCAATGCAGAAAGAAGCCAAAAATGCATCTCGACAAATGCTCGCTGGCTGAACGGCCCATTTAATATTCATAACCTGTAGCTGTCCCTGCTCTGCTTAATGCATTTGTCCTGCGTGAATGAAATTAAATGTTTACCGTCCTTGTTAAATATGAATTGTCGTCAGACTTAAGTATTCTGCTACTAAGACGGAAGGAGCTATTTAAATACCTACATTATATATATATATATATATATACTTTATATACTCGAGTATAAGCCGACCAGAATGTAAGCCGAGGCACCTATTTTACCAGAAAATACTGGGTAAAATGAGTGACTCGAGTATAAGCCAACGGTGGGAAATGTGCTGCCCCCTGTGTCCCTCTTGTGCCCTCTGTGTCCCCCCTCTCTCTCCCGTGTCTCTTCTCCCCTCTCCCTTCCCTGTGTCTCTTCCCCCCTCCCTTATCACCCTCCTCAACCCCCCTCCTCATTCTCAACCACACTCCTCATCCTCAACCTCCCTCCTCATCCTCCCTCATCCTCAACCTCCCTCCTCAACCTCCCTCCTCATCCTCATCCTCAACCTCCTTCCTCATCCTCCCTCCTCATCCTCAAACTACTGGGTTCTGTTTTAAAAGGATATGGAAGGTTCCTGGGTTTTACTAGGTATATAATATACCTGTGTATCTATTTACTCAGGCCTTGAGAGGTAAATAATAAGCACCATAATTTGTTTGGTTGTGTTCAAAATGGCTCCTGAGCTTGGCTGTAAAGTAGATGTTATGTTTACATCATGCACAGTCTGTAGAGGTCATATGCCTTTATCGGATGTAAACATTCTGTTAGTGTAGTAATTAGCTCTCTCTTCATGATAAATAACGAGGAAAAAAAAACACTGAGAACTTATGAGGTAATAGATAAGCACTGTAGTATATTGATTGTGTTCAAAATGACTGTTGAGCTTGGCAGTGGAGTAAATATAATGTTTACATCTGTAGAGGTCAGATCACATATATAGTTGTGAGCATGCGAGTTGTTGCTAACGCTGCGGGCTCGCGTTGCCAGCAACTGCGGACCTCGCAAAATTTACGGACCTTCGAGAAACAAATACGAGACGCGGAACTTAGAAAAAAAAAATTCCGACCTTGCAAAAATACAACCTTACCGCCCGAAACCCGCGCACATGAAAACATTAAAAACACAATAAATACACACAACAAATACATAAAAAGCTTACCTACAGCAAGGGGGGGCACCCAGGACCTCAAAAACCTCGTTACACCTCAATTTCACCCGAAATAGAAGAGTTTAGACACCCGAAAATCCCCTAAGCGAGAGATAAAATGTCCGCCGAAAAAAACTAAAACAAGGCTACAGGACTCAAAAGACGCAAAACACCACCAAACACCTACGGATTTTCCGAAAAAGACGGACGCGATCCAAAAACAAGGACGCCAAATCAGCCACAGACGAGTACCAGACATTAGGCGCCATTTTACAACACTTGAACTTACACAATGCGGAAGTACACAGCTACCCTAACGGATTTTCCTCGCGCACGCACAGTATTTACACTACACACTGCACACATTGCTGACACTTATACAGCAGCTCCACAGCACTGAACACACACATTGTATGCTGCAGCAACATCAAAACAGATTGTCAGCTCTTCAACACAATGCTTCCTGCATATATCACTTCAAAATAGGTAAAATATATTAGATTATTATTTCATCAATTATTTCATTGGCATACAAAAAAACAAAAAAAACAACGCTGCTCATAGCACACAAACAACCAACAGCCTCGCAATGAGCGCCAAAGGCGCTCATTGTGAACCACGCAATGAGCGAGGCTTGCAATGAGCGCCGAAGGATCTTGGAACAGAAACAAAATTAATGTAGCAAACAAACAACATTACCTGCCTTACAATGTTATTGCCGTCATTTTTTGATGGGCAAGTCGCTAGTCCCTTTATAATAAGAAAGATGTAACCATTTTGTGTGTGAACTAATTAGCTCTCGCTCTTTTATGACAAATAATGATTAAAAAAAAATCCCACTGAGGCCTTGTGAGGTAAAAAAGTGCCCTAGTGTGTTTTCAAAATGGCGTCTGAGCTTGTCTGTGAAGTAAATATAATGTTTATATCGGGCACAACCTGTAGAGGTCAGATACCTTTATCATAAGTGGACTGTTTTATAATTCCTGGAGTGTGCAGTCTTGCTGTTCAGTCTGGCCATGGAATCTCGGCCGCCATGCTTCACTGACCACTGGCCATGTAATTGGGCCAATTTGTATTCCACATCTGGATCCCAGACATCTACTTTCCAGGAAGCTTCTATTTTATTTTTGTGGCGCTCTTCTGCCTGAAGAGCTATAGAAAATTAATGTGCAGCCTTATTATAATGCCCCCTCACCTCTCCAGCCCCGCTGCTAATCCTACCATGACAGAATTAAATTGAATCTACACTCGCAGACATACACAAGAAATAAACCAGCTTGATGCCATTCATTGCAGCTTTGCTGGAGAATCCCTCATTAAAATGCCTGTGAGCCTGTTTCTAAAGTATGTCTCTGGAAGAAGCTTCCTGTGATACAATTAATAATGGCAGCACTGGCAGTTACTTAGCAAATCTGAGATAGAAGGTTAACAATAAAAGCTAGTTGCTGCATCTCATTAAATTATTCCTGTACTTTTGGACAACTACACTTGATAATAGGCAGAATATTTTACAAAGAAAAAAATAATAATACAGCTTTTATTACCTGTTACATATAATTATCCTGCAGTGGAAGCCACCACTTTGGCTTCTGCTGATCTGTTTCTACACTAATTCATAACTTCAACTTTCACTTTCTTTCTGGCCTATTCATATTCTTATTTCTTCTTCTTACCCATGTTTCTGCCTCTCCGAGCTTCTCTTTAGACTAAGTTTGAGAGTTTTCAATCTTGTAAGGTGTTTTAGGAAAAAATGTATGGAAGATGTAAGCTCAAAGACCGGGCCCGCCATTTTTTGCTATGTGTTAATATTGCATTTTTATTTGTACTTACCCCTGGATGGCGCTACTGAATATGTTGGAGTATCACATATATAGTTGTGAGCATGCGGGCAGTTGCTGCCAAGGAGCGCCGAAGGATGTATTGTATTATTGTATATTAGATAGATTGGGGAATGTATATTAGATCGGGGTGTATTGTATTGTATTTCATTTTATTTGTATTGTATGCATTGTATTGTATGCATTGTACTTTTCTCGCGCTGCCCCTATTCTCTGGAACTCCTTGCCTCGCTTCACCAGACTGTCCTCCTGCCTTAAATCCTTCAAAACATCAATAAAAACGCACCTCTTTAAAGAAGCCTATAACCTTCCTCCCTAACATGCTCAGCACTACTCTCTCCCTACTGTACCACATACACACTTTAACCTTTAGATTGTAAGTCTGTGAGTTTTCAATCCTGCGCAGTGCTTTAGGGAAAGCGCTATGGACACTGGATTCCAAGCTCAAAGACAGGGCCATACACTCATTGCAATGTATGAATCTTTAACTTGTCATTGCCTGTAACTTAACTTATGTATAGCGCTACAGAATATGTTGGCGCGTTACAAATAAACGATAATAATAATAATAATTATATGTATTGTATGTATTATATGTCTTTCCTTTTCAGGTGTATAATTTTTTTTCTGTAGTGGGGGGCGGGGGGGGGGGGGGGGTTGTAATGTATTTTGTTATTTTCTGTAATGTTCCTTTTTTAATTTTTTTTGTGATTTTAGGTTTTTTTTTTTTCTGTAATGTAGATTTTTTTTTTTTTATTTAGTTTTTTTAATTATGTAATGTAGATTTTTGGTGACTTTTTAGTTTTTTTGTTTTCTTTAATTACAGTGGTGGCGGGGTTATTAGGGGATAGGTAGTGTAGGTAGATAGTGTAGGTGTTAATAGGTTAGTGTAGAGGGGGGTTAGTTGATATTTAATGTTTTATTGGGGGGTATAGTGCAGTATAGTGTTTATACTTAGTGTCATGATGGTCCTTGAGGACTGTCATGGCACTTATGTGGTTAATGTTGGGTTGTAACAGGCCCATAATGGTCATAATATACCCTTATGGGACTGATGGGGTTAAATAGAGGCTTATGAGGGTCTGGATAGACCCCCATAAGTGACCGGGATAAAATGGTGTAGTGCTTACACTTTGGGTCATGAGGGTCCTAGATGACCCTCATGGCACTTATAGTGTTATTACATGCGTTCATTAGTGTGTTAGAGGGGTCTATATAGTTGAGGCACACAGTACACTCACATTGTGTGGCAAACAGCATTTCAACACTCTCTTTTATTGCCCCGTCATTTTTTGACGGGCAAGTCGCTAGTTACAAATAAAGGATATTAATAGTAATACAGGTGGGAGGAGACATTGATTACAGAGGAAGCTTCCATGTTTTACAATGGAAATGTGGTAACTGAAAATGCTAGTGCTTTCAGTAGCTACCAGGCCACACCCGGCGGAGAAAGCTTTTCTGCAAGTTTCAGTTAAGTTTAAACTGGTTTTACTTAAAGGGATATGGAAGGGTCCTGGATTTTACTAGGTATATAATATCCCTGTGTATCTATTCATTATTTTGTAAGAAGTGCTTATAAGCTTGGTGATTACCGCCTAAAATCAAAAAAATATTACCTGCTTGGGTCTGTCTTCTGAACTCATGAAGACACAGACTCTGTAGTGTTTGCTGTGCTGTTTCATACTCCCCAATCGGTGACCATCTCTGCTGCAACCTGCTGCTGAGACGTGGTCCCTGATAGGCTAAGCCACTACACTGCACATTTAGCCCTACAGAGTCTGTGTCTGCATATGCTGTAAAAACAAAGCTTCTAAGAACTTCTTAAAAAAATAAAGTACACAAAAGATACGCAGGTATATTAGATAACTACTAAAATCCAGGAACTTTCCATATCCCTATTACAAAAGTTGCGTTCTGTATGAAACATTTTAAAGTTTAAAATCTGCTTTTACAGCAGTTTTCCATGTGTCTTAAGCAGTGGGATAATCTTATGCTTTCCCAGGCTTGCTTTAACTCCTCAATGGTGTTTGTCTCTACTAATTCAACTCACAAAGTAGTTCTTTCTAACATTACCTCTAAGTCTTCAACCTTTACACCCCAGATCATCACCTCTTTTTCTGGAAGATACTTCTCTCTTGAAGTTCATAAAATCCTTTGATATATTTGCAGGTTTCTGTCACACTAGAATATTGCCCGTCAAAAAATGACTGCAATGAAATTGTAAGTGAGCTAATCATGTTTGGTGTTTGGTAATGAAATAAATAATACATTAATAAAGTAATATACTTTACCTATTTTGAAGTAATATATGCAGGAAGCATTGTGCAGAAGAGCTGACAATCTGTTTTGATGTTGCTGCAGCATACAATGTGTGTTTTCACTGTTGTGGAGCTGCTATGTAAGTGTCAGCAATGTGTGTAGTGTAAATAGTGTGCGTTCGCGAGGAAAAGCCATTAGGGTAGCTGTGTACTTCCGCAGTGTGTAAGTTAGTGTTGTAAAATGGCGCCTAATGTGGTACGCGGCTGTGGCTGATCTTGCGTTCTTCTTCTTGCACCTCGTACGGCCTTTTCGGAAAATCCGTACGTGTGTCGTTGTGTCTTGCACGTTTAGGGTCCTGTAGCCTCGTTTTTGTTTTTTTTCGGCGGCCATTTTTTCTCTCGGGGATTTTCGGGCGTCTAAACTCTGGCATTTCGACTTAAATTCAGGTGTAACTTCACTTTTAGAGGTGCTAGACGCCCCCCTTGCTGTGGATAAGCTTTTATGTGTTTGTTTTGTGTGTTTTGAATGTTTTCATGTGCGCGGCTACTGAATATGTTGGAGAATTACAAATAAAGGATAATAATAGTAATACAGGTGGCAGGAGACATTGAATACAGAGGAAGCTTCCATGTTTTACAATGGAAATGTGGTAACTGAAAATGCTAGTGCTTTCAGTAGCTAACAGGCCACACCCGGCGGAGAAAGCTTTTCTGCAAGTTTCAGTTAAGTTTAAACTGGTTTTACTTAAAGGGATATGGAAGGCTCCTGAATTTCACTAAGTATATAATATCCCTGTGTATCTATTTTAACTTTATGTACTTTATTTTATTAAGAGGTGCTTATACGCTCTGTTTTTACTGACTAAAACCATTCAATTTGTACCTGTTTGGGGCAGCTTTCTGCAGCTCATAAATATACAGACTGTAAAGTGCAGAGTTTCAAATTAGCCAGTTGTTGACCTCTCTCAAGTAGCATGTTTCATGATTGGTTATGATGAGACAGTGCAATCTCTTTGCCTAGATGTAGACTGTCTTCATGTTCTGCAGAGGGAAGAAACCATTTCGGAACTATTTGTAAGATTTTAGGCAGAAAATAACATCATAAAATAAATTACACAAATGTAGATACACAGGTATGTTATATTCCCAGTGAAATCCAGATGTCCCTTTAACTGATACTTTGAGCCCAATCACCCAGCATTTAGGGGCTAGGGTACTTGGGCATCTTTTTTAACAAAGTTATATGCACAGTCCTACCATATACTTATTTTCCTGTATTGGGGTAATCCTACTCCAATGCTTTTAACCCAGTCGGATGTTCCTGTAACCGTATTAGAATGTGTAATTAACCTAACTAAACTAACCTGTGTATATAAGGGATTCATTTCCAAACTAATTAGCATTTTAATAAACATGCATTGGTGACTTATTGAAAATCCTTAAAGCTGCTTCCTCAAGTGCCGGCTGCGTGTGGGAGACATTCAGTGGAGTGCAGATGTTAGACAGCTTCTTTAGAACTGAACCACTCCACATGACTTAATCTGGATTAGCAGAAATAAATATCCACTGTGTTATCCATTTATGCATGGGCCATATGTACTAAAGGGTAAAGTGTTGAAGATCTCTTGGATTGCTGTTTCAAGCAGTAAGGTGCCTTGGAAGTTTAGACATAACAGGATGAACTACAGGTTGTTTTATTCTATTCTAAAAACATTTGCCCATTATTAATTCTAGATCTTTAAAATAAGTAATTGAAAATGGGGTAGTACAGTACACAGTAGTAATGATCACAGAGACTTTTACAATTTAAAGGGACTCTGTCATCCTGAATTCAAGTTGTGGATCTTGCTTGTTTCATACACGCCACTGAGGTCGGAGTGAGAAGTCCTCCCACTCGTCAGTCAGAGGCTCTGTCCACTTAAGGTGGATTACTACAGTTACAGTAGTCGGGAGGGTCGGGCACGACTGAACAACACAACACATTACTTTCTTATTAGGGTATGTCCTTATACACTAATTAGCTTTCTGTAGAGACCATTGCCAGTTGTAACTGCCATATTCCCATTGTGCAGACAGACACCTTTTGTAAATACAAAGTCTCCTCCCAACTCAGGAAGTCGATTTGCTGAACCCAAAATGGCCAATTCCACAGTAGCATAATTACATATTAAAAGCTATATATATTTTTGTTATCCATTCTAATACCATGTTACCTACTTTCAAGTGTATTTCAAGTGGTCCTCTAAAATACCTAACTTGCAAACTCCGTTATCTAACATTTACACTTATTTTTCAATAGCAAACGATTATAATTATATTAATTTAGATGTTTACCCAGAAGCCTTAGCTACTTGAATATTTTTAATTTATCTTTCTAGTGGGCAGTAGAAGGACAGAGTACAGTGTGACATTCCCTTCTGTAGCCAACTATTAACTGTGCACTTGACTTGAGACATATTAATTTAGTAACTGCTTCAGGGACCAAGAACTCATTGCCGAGTGAAGGGATTAAATAATAATAATATGGCGCCATGGAAATTATCATATTTTAAAGGCTGATAATAAAGAAATGGAGCAAGTCATATATTAGATTTAAGAGGTTGTGAATTAAGCTTCTTAAAATGTCCTATTAATTGCAAATCTAAAATCCCTGACAGTTTGCAGACTGCAGAAACATTTCACAAAAATATATTCATATATACTAATATATATATATATATATATATATATATATATATATATATATATATATATATATATATATATATATCTAAACTAAAAACTTAAAGTATAGTAGTATTTCTTACATGCCTGCTAATAAATCAGACCGAATGTATCCTCAATAAGAAAAAATGTGTTTACATTTCATGTAAAATGAATGAAGTATTAGATTCCCTGATGAAGTTGTTGTACGAAACGCGCCGGTGATTCCCCCCCCCCCCCCCCCCCCAAGCATTTAAAAAAGTAGGTTTTAAACATTATAAGTCTTGTTTTTGGCATGAAAAATATTAACTAAAACCTGTTTAAGCCTCACTTAAACTAACAGGAAATGCAGAGAGCATACTTTAGTCTGTAGATCTCATTGACTGGCAGAGGGCAAGCCCCCAAGAACAGTTACATTTCTGGATCCGTTTTGGTGCTATGAGACCGTATTTTAAAAATTAAAACCTGCCGTGAGACATTATCAAATACCAATAAAGAAAAATAAATCTTCCCGTGTCCCTTTTAGTAGCACCTTTTCACTGGATCTCCTTCACAGTTATAATCTAGTTTATTAACCATTTTTATTGCCATTATATTAAGAGATTTATGTGTAGATCCGTCAAACAAATTAAGGATTCTAGACCTTGATGTCAGTTTCACAAATACAATTGGGCCTTGGGGAATTTAAAAAAAAATAATTGACTACCCCTGTCTTAAGCTGATCCTTTCAAAAGAAAAATAAATAGCTTTGCCTTGAGGACCTTATTCTGTATTCAGTGCTCAAAGCCGAAGGAAGCTGAAATAACAGGAACATTATTAAACTATAAATGATTATGTCACAAACTTGTCTGCCATCTTTAAAACTGGAGCCAGAGTCATGCATTTTAAAATATATGATCCAAACAGTTCAAGAAATTAATTTTTTTATGTACTGCTTGGGAAAAATTAAAATATAGCATTCTTTGTCCATTATAAGTGTGTGTGTGTGTGTGTATATATATATATATATATATATATATATATATATATATATATATATATATATATATATATATATTATATATATGTGTGCGTATATATATATATATGTATGTGTGTATATATATATAAATATATATATTATATATATATGTGTGTGTGTATATGTGTGTGTATATGTATATATATATGTATATATATATATATATATATATATATATATATATATATATATACATACAGTGGTACCTTGGTTCTTGTCCTTAATACTTTACCAGACGACAGGTTGAGTTCCAAACAAACATTTCCAATAGGAAGCAATGTAAATAATCCGTTCCGGACCACAGATTTTTCACATTTATTTTGAACTGATAATCTTGTTTTTTGATACAAGACCTTAAAATGAAACCACATACGGTAAATAAAAAATACAATAATTACATCAGATAATATAGAAATTAACTTTACTTTAACTATACTGAGAGAACTTGAGGACCTAATGTGATGGTGGCGATGTAGAGGAGGAGAGAAGTTATTGCTTGGAACTTTGGTTCTAATAGGCACAGATTACACTTTGGTTCTTGAAAGCACATGCTACACTTTGGTTCTTGTAAGCACAGGCTGCATGTGGGTTCTTACAGGCACAGGCTGCACTTTGGTTCTTACAGACTGGCTCTTGGATAGAGTGTTCTTGGGCTCTTGGATAGACTGCTCTTGGATAGACTGCTCTTGGGCTCTTCTAGGCAGCGCTACATAACAGTTCTGACCTTTATTCCATTGAAATGGGCGGTGTCGAGAGCGCATTGACTTCCAAGCAACTTGATCAGTCCGACATGTCGAGTTATACACACAGATATAAAACGTGTGTCGAGTTATACACATATTTTTCCGTGTATAAGACGATATTTTTTAGCAATTTTTTTTAAGTTTAAAATAGGGGGATCGTCTTATACACGGAATGTTGCAATTACATACCCTGGTCTGGTACTGTAATGCTGCATCTGGCGCTGTTTTAAGGCAGGAGAAAAGATCACACTTATTGAAAATGCATAGGTTATTAATACAGTGCTTGTGTCCATAGAAATGTGTATTTTATAACTTCTTATTGTGCTACACATATATTTAAGTGGACTTTCTGTCATGATTTTCACTGATTTCCATTCCAGCTCAATATCCCTGTGACCACATCACTTATTACTGTGTTAAACGGAAAAATGCAATGCACAGCGCGATTGTGTAATAAGTGATGTGGCCACAGGGATATTGAGCTGGAATGGAAATCCGTGAAAATCATGACAGAAAGTGCACTTAAATATATGTGTAGCACAATAAGGAGAAAGGTACAAAAGAATTTCCAAGGCATTAGATATACCATGGAACCAGTGAAGACATCATCATCAAGTGGAGAAAATATGGCACAACAGTGACATTACCAAGAACTGGAGCTCCCTCCAAAATTGATAAAAAGACAAGAAGAAAACTGGTCTGGGAGGCTACCAAGAGGCCTACAGCAACATTAAAGGAGCTGCAGGAATATCTGGCAAGTACTGGCTGTGTGGTACATGTGACAACAATCTCCTGTATTGTTCATATGTCTGGGCTATGGGGGTAGAGTGGCAAGACGAAAGCCTTTTCTTACGATGAAAAACATCCAAGCCAGGCTACATTTTGCAAAAACACATCTGAAGTCTCCCAAAAGCATGTGGGAAAAGGTGTTATGGTCTCATGAAACCAAGGTTGAACTTTTTGGACATAATTCCAAAAGATATGTTTGCCGCAAAATCAACACTGCACATCACCAAAAGAACACCATACCCACAGTGAAGCATGGTGGTGGCAGCATCATGCTTTGGGGCTGTTTTTCCTCAGCTGGAACTGATGCCTTAGTTAAGATAGAGGGAATTATGAACAGTTCCAAATACCAGTCAATATTGGCACAACACCTTTAGGCTTCTGCTAGAAAGCTAAACATGAAGAGGAACATGACAATGACCCAAAGCATACATCCAAATTAACAAAGTAATGGCTTCACCAGAAGAAGATTAAAGTTTTGGAATGGCCCAGACCTGAACCTGATTGAAAATCTGTGGGGTGATCTGAAGAGGGCTGTGCACAGGAGATGCCCTCGCAATTTGACAGATTTGGAGTGTTTTTGCAAAGAAGAGTGGGCAAATCTTGCCAAGTCAAAATGTGCCATGCTGATAGACTCATACCCAAAAAGACTGAGTGCTGTAATAAAATCAAAAGGTGCAAAGTATTAGTTTAAGGGTGTGCATTCTTATGCAACCATATTATTTTATTTTTATATTTTTTCTTCCCTTCACCAAAAAGATTTCAGTTTGTTTTTCAATTGAGTTGTACAGTTTATAGGTCAAATTAAAGGTGGAAATAGTTCTGAAATTATTTATCTTTGTTTCATTTTTTTACAGCACAGAAACCTGACATTTTAACAGGGGTGTGTAGACTTTTTATATCCACTGCATATATAATTTTTTTTTTTTTATTCCTCCCCTCCCGTTTCCTCATTGACTCTCTATCCCTCTAACTTCCTTCTCTCCCCTCCCACTGCCCCCACAGTTCTGGGTCTAATCCAATAGAATCTTTATTACCTTCCACATACAAGGTGCAGAGGGAGGGTCATGGGCTTAGCCCTAGACACTATGCATCAACTCTCTGAAACCTATAGATGGGCCCTTTTTTAGTGGCAAATAACAAGAGCGAGGAGGATTTGACTTATTGTAATCCTAGTGTGACACTTCTCTAAATCCTTTTGATGATTATTATACAACAAGCTGAGACTATATTTTATTTCCTGCATTGGAGCTCTGCGAATTCAGAAAATTTCGTTAGATAATTATACAAGAAAAAAATGATGCATTGTTTGCCAATTTGTCTGTAAAACTGCATTGCTAAGTAAGTTTCATTTCCTTCAAGGCCATTACTGAGACGGACTGCTGGGCAACAGGCGCTGCCTATGTCAGTCACTGGTATCAATAGCACTTTGGAAGGCAGTAAATCAGCTTTAAGAAGTGGAAATACAGTTTAAAGGGTTAACAAAGGTTAAAATGTACTACGTTTGTGTGGGTTTCCATATCTAAACACCATTTTATTTACAAGGGCTTAAACCTTCCATATAGTCCCAACAAAGCTCTGCCCCCAGCAGCTCATGCTCGCAGTCTTTCTATTGTTATTATATGTGCCAGCCACTTACAGACTGTGAGAGACAATATGTGATTGGTTAGAACATCTAGTATTACAGAGACACTGTGTGCATGAGCTACAGGGGACAGAATTTTGTTGGGACTGTTTGGAAGGTGTCAGTGAGTAAAAACAGCTTCTAAGCACTTGTAATGAAATGATGTTTAGATATGGAAACAAACACTATTTTAATATTAAACACCTTCCATATCCTTTTAACACTTCAGCATCATTTATTTAGTTTCACTAAATAACTTTTCTTATTAATATAATGACACATTTTGTATGATGCATTCAACATGTCCTAAATATAACCTACATTTTCAATTCTTACAATCTGAAGTATGGAAAACTTAAGAGTATTCCTTGTACAAAGGTAAATTTAGGAACACTTTCTAAATTTAGGAAATCACATGAAATTTAGATAAGTATGGCAAGTGCATCAAAACATTTCAGAAAACTTTTACTGGCACAGGCTGCAGATTGGCTTTTACAGGCACAGGCTGCAGATTGGAACTTAAAGGCAAGGATGGACATGGGCCCTTGCAGATGCAGGCTGGACTACCGTGGGGGCTGCAGGCGGGGAGAGCAGGTTTGGTCAGATACAAAACTGCCTCCCCCCCCCCCCCCCCAGTGCAGGGCCCTGGTGCAGGGCCCTGGTGCATTGCACTGGCTGCCCCAGTAGTAGCTCCACCTGTGCCCTTATGCTTATCATAGCATGATTGAGTTAAATTACTGTTGTAAAGTGTAAAGGCTATTCTACTTATCTACTACCCATTCTATAAAGTAGTATTTTCTGACATTACTCCAAAATCTTCCACATTTTCCAATTGCAAGAAGATTTTTGAGTCATTCTCAGCCAGTCACAGTCATAAAACAGAAGATTGGTTTGCCTTTTACTTTGCACTTTTTGTTGTATTTATTTAATGTGGTGAAAGAAGCTGCTCTCTTTGCATTCATTAGTTTCCAACTACTTTAATTATTTTTGTTTATTTATGTTTTTCATTTGAATGGTTATTTGCAGCTTGTTATAAAGAATCACTGTATATTAGTACAAAAAGTCACTTGTTTATGAAGTATGCAACACATTTTGCAAGCGTCGGCTTTTGTTAGTTGACACACCTGAAAATCCCTTCTAAGATTAGCATAACATTCATAATTCGTTTTGGCCAATCAGGAGAAAGCAGAGGTTAGCTGAAACATTTGTATTAAACTCTGGGGTTCCTGTGTTGCAAAGTCTCTCTCTATCTCTCCCTCTCTCTCTCCCACTCTCTCTCCCTCTCTATCTCTCTCTCTCTATCTCTCACTCTGTCTCTCTATCTCTCTCTGTCTCTCTATGTCTCTTTGTCTCTCTCTCTCTGTCTCTCTCTCTCTGTCTCTCTCTCTCTCTGTCACTCTCTCTCTCTCTCTCTGTCACTCTCTCTCTCTCTCTCTGTCACTCTCTCTCTCTCTCTCTGTCACTCTCTCTATGTCACGCTCTCTCTCTCTCTCCAGGTCTCTCGATCTCTCTCTCTCTCTCTCCCAGTCTCTTAATCTCTCTCTCTCTGTCTCGCTCTCTCTCTCAGTCTCGCTCTCTCTCTCAGTCTCGCTCTCTCTCTGTCTCGCTCTCTCTCTCTCAGTCTCGCTCTCTCTCTCTCAGTCTCGCTCTCTTTCTCTCAGTCTCGCTCTCTTTCTCTCAGTCTCGCTCTCTTTCTCTCAGTCTCGCTCTCTTTCTCTCAGTCTCGCTCTCTTTCTCTGTCACTCTCTCTCTCTCTGTCACTCTCTCTCTCTCTGTCACTCTCTCTCTCTTTGTCACTCTCTCTCTCTTTGTCACTCTCTCTCTCTTTGTCACTCTCTCTCTCTTTGTCACTCTCTCTCTCTCCCAGTCTCTTGATCTCTCTCTCTCTCTCTCTCTCTCTCAGTCTCGCTCTCTCTCAGTCTCACTCTCTCTCAGTCTCGCTCTCTCTCTCAGTCTCGCTCTCTCTCTCTGTCTCGCTCTCTCTCTCTGTCTCGCTCTCTCTCTCTGTCTCGCTCTCTCTCTCTGTCTCGCTCGCTCTCTCTGTCTCGCTCGCTCTCTCTGTCTCGCTCGCTCTCTCTGTCTCGCTCTCTCTCTCTGTCTCGCTCTCTCTCTCTGTCTCGCTCTCTCTCTCTGTCTCGCTCTCTCTCTGTTTCGCTCTCTCTCTGTCTCGCTCTCTCTCTGTCTCGCTCTCTCTCTGTCTCGCTCTCTCTCTGTCTCGCTCTCTCTCTGTCTCGCTCTCTCTCTGTCTCGCTCTCTCTCTGTCTCGCTCTCTCTCTGTCTCGCTCTCTCTCTGTCTCGCTCTCTCTCTGTCTCGCTCTCTCTCTGTCTCGCTCTCTCTCTGTCTCGCTCTCTCTCTGTCTCGCTCTCTCTCTGTCTCGCTCTCTCTCTGTCTCGCTCTCTCTCTGTCTCGCTCTCTCTCTGTCTCGCTCTCTCTCTGTCTCGCTCTCTCTCTGTCTCGCTCTCTCTCTGTCTCGCTCTCTCTCTGTCTCGCTCTCTCTCTGTCTCGCTCTCTCTCTGTCTCGCTCTCTCTCTGTCTCGCTCTCTCTCTGTCTCGCTCTCTCTCTGTCTCGCTCTCTCTCTGTCTCGCTCTCTCTCTGTCTCGCTCTCTCTCTGTCTCGCTCTCTCTCTCTCTGTTTCGCTCTCTCTCTCTCTGTCTCTCTCTCTCTGTCTCGCTCTCTCTCTCTCTGTCTCGCTCTCTCTCTCTCTGTCTCGCTCTCTCTCTCTCTGTCTCGCTCTCTCTCTCTCTGTCTCGCTCTCTCTCTCTCAGTCTCGCTCTCTCTCTCAGTCTCGCTCTCTCTCTCTGTCTCGCTCTCTCTCTCTGTCTCGCTCTCTCTCTCTGTCTCGCTCTCTCTCTCTGTCTCGCTCTCTCTCTCTGTCTCGCTCTCTCTCTCTGTCTCGCTCTCTCTCTCTGTCTCGCTCGCTCTCTCTGTCTCGCTCGCTCTCTCTGTCTCGCTCGCTCTCTCTGTCTCGCTCGCTCTCTCTGTCTCGCTCGCTCTCTCTGTCTCGCTCTCTCTCTGTCTCGCTCTCTCTCTCTGTCTCGCTCTCTCTCTCTGTCTCGCTCTCTCTCTCTGTCTCGCTCTCTCTCTCTGTCTCGCTCTCTCTCTGTTTCGCTCTCTCTCTGTCTCAGTCTCTCTCTCCCAGTCTCTCCCCCTGTCGACTTTCTCCCTTGTGTCTCATTTTCCCCCTCTTCTTCCTCCCTTGTGTCTCATTTTCCCCCTCTTCTTCCTCCCTTGTGTCTCATTTTCCCCCACGTCTTCCTCCCCTGTCTCCTTTCCCCCTTCCCTTTGTCTTCCCCCCCTCCCCCCGTGGCTCTTCCCTCCCTCCCCCCGTGTCTCTTCCCCTCTCTCTGTGTCTCTTTCCCCCCTTTCCCTCCCCTGGCTCTCTTTCCCTCCCACCGTCCCATGTGCCTCTCCCCCCTCTCCCATCCCATGTGCCTCTCCCCCTCTCCCTTCCCCTGTGACTCTACCCCTCTGTCTCCTTCACCCCTCCCTCCCCTGTGTCTCTTTCCCCCTCTCCCTCCCCTGTGTATCTTTCCCACTCTCCCTCCCCTGTGTATCTTTCCCCCCTCTCCCTCTCCTGTGTCTCTTCCCCCTCTCCCTCTCCTGTGTCTCTTCCCCCCCCTCTCGCTCCTCTGTGTCTCTTAACCCCCCTCTTCCTCCCCCGCTCTTTTCCCCCTTAACCTCCTCCTCCCTCCTTCCCCCCTATCCTCCTCCTCCCTCCTTCCCCCTTATCCTCCTCCTCCTCCTTCCTTCCCCCTTATCCTCCTCCTCCCTCCTTCCCATCCTCCTCCCTTTCCTCCTTTCTTACTATCATGCAATGACCTCCTCCTGCTCTCTCCTCTGCAGAGCGGCTTGTGGCTGTGTCCGAACTGGCATATGCTAATGACATGACGTCACATGCGCGTCACGTCATTAGCATATGCCGGTTGGGACACAGCCAGGAGGTGCGCTGCAGAGGAGAGCAGCAGCAGGAGGAGGTCATTGCATGATAGTAAGAGAGGGGGAAAGGGAGGAGGATGGAAAGGAGACACAGTGGGGCTAGCGATGAGTGCCTATGGCACTCATTGCAGCCCTGGTACTGGGGGTGTTGCGAGCCCTGGGGTGCCTCGCGATGAGCGCCTTCGGATCTCATTGCAGCCCCCTTCGGTGTCGGGTGTTGGTAACGCCTACTGCTCGCCTCGCTTCACGAGGTGAGCAGTTTCATCCCTGACTTTGCAACGGTAATGCGTTACCAACATCACAAGATCCACAACTATATATGTGATGTATAAATAATATATTTATATATGTGTGTACAGGGGTGGACAAAAATATCTACAACTTAAGATTTAAGAAGATTTTACAGGAGCCAGACAAGCTGTTTTCTAAGAGTTTTGGAAGGAAGCCTTTTTTAAGTGCTTTGTTTTATTAAGAAGTGCTTAAAATCTTACAAATAGATCCTAATTGGTTTCTTCCCTCTGCAACTCATGAAGTCAGTGTACTTCTAAGTACATTCCGCAACATGCTTCTTGAGAGAGGTCACTGACGGGCTAGTTTTAAACACTGCATTTCACACTGTGTATTCATGAGCTGTATAAGCTGCAGAGAACAGACCCAAACAGATACAAATTGTATGATTTTAGACAGAAAAAAAACGGAGCTTATAAGTAGTTATTAATAAAATAGTACATAAAAGCAAATGGATACACAGGTATATTATATTTTTATTTCCTTTTCCTTTTTGTATTAATAAAATAAACATTTACATAAATATTCTTTGCATGGCTTACACAGCTGCTAACAGTGAGAATGTTATATGCTTTACAAACAAATGCAGTTTTTCCCAAATTACGGCCGTGCTTTAACTTTTTTTCTTTTTCTTGCTTTCTACTCCTCAAGGTTAAAAGAAGAGATGTGATTGATTTGCTTTTATAATCTGTCACGCACCCAGAACACTTTCCTTGTCCGTCTTCATCCTGAATTTCATGCTTTAGTGGTAATTTAATATAATGACGTTTTTTTATTGGAAAACATAGTTTATGGCCAGTTTTAAAGAACCCAGCAAATGTTACAAAATATGGTATAACTAGCAACTTACCCATCATACATGATATGCGCTCTCTGTGCCCTCTCTCTGTGCCCTCTGTCTCTCTCTGTGCCCTCTGTCTCTCTCTGTGACCTCTGTCTCTCTATGTGCCCTCTGTCTCTCTCTGTGCCCTCTGTCTCTCTCTGTGCCCTCTGTCTCTCTCTGTGCCCTCTGTCTCTCTCTGTGCCCTCTGTCTCTGTTCCCCTCTCTCTGTGCCTGCTGTCTCTCTCCATGCCATCTCTGTGTGCCCTCTGGCTCTCTCTGTGACCTCTGTCTCTCTCTGTACCCTCTGTCTCTCTCTGTGCCCTCTGTCTCTCTCTGTGCCCTCTGTCTCTCTCTGTGCCCTCTGTCTCTCTCTGTGACCTCTGTCTCTCTCTGTGCCCTCTGTCTCTCTATGTGCCCTCTGTCTCTCTCTGTGCCCTCTGTCTCTCTCTGTGCCCTCTGTCTCTCTCTGTGCCCTCTGTCTCTGTTCCCCTCTCTCTGTGCCTGCTGTCTCTCTCCATGCCATCTCTGTGTGCCCCCTGGCTCTCTCTGCAACTCTGACTCAACTTTCTCTCGCTCTCTTTCTCTCTCGCTCGCTCTCTCTCTCTCTCTCTCTCTCTCTCTCTCTCTCTCTCTCTCTCTCTCTCTCTGTGCCCTCTGTCTCCTCTGTATCTCTACCCTCTCTTTGTGTGCCCTCTGTCTCTTTCTGTGCCCTCTCTCCCTGTGCCCTCTGGCCCTTTCTGTGCCCACCATCTCTACACTCGCTCTGCCCTCTGTCTCTCTCTGTGCCCTCTGTCTCTGCAGTCTCCCTATCTCTCTGTGCCCTCTGTCTCTCTCTGTGCCCTCTGTCTGTGCCCTTTGGCTCTCTCTGTGTCCTCTGCCTCTGCAGTCTCCATATCTCTCTCTGTGTCCTCTGTCTCTGCAGTCTCCATATCTCTCTCTGTGCCCTCTGTCTCTACAGTCTCCATATCGCTCTCTGTGCCCCCTGCCTGTGCCCTCTGGTTCCCACTGTGGCCACCATCTCTACACTCTCTCTGCCCTCTGTCCTCTCTATCTCTCTGTGTCCTCTCTCGCTGTGCCCGCTCTCTGTGTCCTCTGTCTCTGCAGTTTCCATATCTCTCTCTGTGGCCTCTGTCTCTACCCTCTCTCTCTCTCTCTCTCTATAAGTGCCCTTTGTCTCTGCCCTCTCTTTATGTGCCCTCTGGCTCTTTCTGTGTCTCTTTTCTTACTGTCTCTGCAGTCTCCATATCTCTCTCTATGCCCTCTGTCTGTGCCCTCTGGTTTCCTCTGTGGCCTCTGTCTCTACCCTCTCTCTCTCTCTCTATGTGCCCTCTGTCTCTGCCCTCTCTTTATGTGCCCTCTGGCTCTTTCTGTGTCTCTTTCTTTTCTTACTGTCTCTGCAGTCTCCATATCTCTCTCTATGCCCCCTGTCTGTGCCCTGTGGTTCCCTCTGTGGCCTCTGTCTCTACCCTCTCTCTCTCTCTCTATGTGCCCTCTGTCTCTGCCCTCTCTTTATGTGCCCTCTGGCTCTTTCTGTGTCTCTTTCTTTTCTTACTGTCTCTGCAGTCTCCATATCTCTCTCTATGCCCCCTGTCTGTGCCCTGTGGTTCCCTCTGTGGCCTCTGTCTCTACCCTCTCTCTCTATATATATGCCCTCTGTCTCTGCCCTCTTTATGTGTCCTCTGTCTCTCTCTGTGCCCTCTGGCTCTTTCTGTGCCCACCATCTCTACACTCTCTCTGCCCTCTGTATCTCTCTGTGTCCGCCCTCTCTCTCTCTGTGCCCTCTCCCTGCGAACTCCTATAAGCTATGCATGCTGGAATACGTAGCAACTGCACGTGCTCAACAGTCGCGCATGCCCAGCCACTGATTCACATGAATTTATGCACAGTAGTAACGCGTGCGCAGAACGCACCGCGCAGGCGTTACTCACAAGCTGTCAACTATTATAGTGGACGTCATTTTGTAGATGACAAGAAGTAGTTTATTAAGTGAAAGTTTACTTTTAGACAAAATACATTTCTTGCAGTAAAATGACATAGCATGTTCCCTTTAAAGCTTGGATTAATTAAAAGGACCCTTTTAGTGGTCTTGTAAAGGGGTCTCAGGTAGGGTTTGATAGAATAAAACATTATTAAACTTAATTTTACTGTACAATTAAACAGGTATTTGCTATTTTTTAATGATCCCCAAGGCTGTATAAGCTACAGATCTCTTCACCCCCTAAATGAAGAATTGTGGCTGGAGAGGAACCACCCAGTGTCAAATTGAAACGCACATTAGTAGCAGCAAGCACAAACGCACTTTCTAGTCACCACCCACTATCATACAGCAGTTGTGGTGTGCCACATTAGCGAGCCCTCCCACCGTGTGGCTCCACTCCAGACACAATACTTCATTCAGGGAGTCGAGAGATTATACAGCCTGGGGACATGATTGAAAAATAACAATTACTTGTTTAAATGCACATTAAAATTTTTATCTTTTTTTAATTTTCTTATTAGGCCGTACCTGACTATTGTTATAGAGAACCATTTATAGTAAATAATTCCTGAGACATACAGCATTGTTTGTGTGGCTCAATATGCTAATTTGCGACCCAGAGTATTTGTTAATGATGGCGAGGGGTTCTATCTGACTTAGAACATTGAGCATCATTGTTTTGGCCACCACTGGAATAGACCAGCAGACTGTGGTAGAGATATTCATCAGTGTTTGTACTGTATTATTATTATTATATTCATGTACAGCTATTGAATATTAATGTACTGCTTTGATATGTTCATTTGTGAAACAGTATGCTTATTTGTTTCTGCCGTGTGTTATTGTACAGCAATATTTCTTCCATATACTTATCAAGCACACTCAGCTGCAAATCAGCACATGGAGCTGCACAAACAATGCTGAATATTACTGTAACAATTGCCTGTATAGAAAATAGGTTAGTACAGATAGCTAGTATTGTTGTTGGTGTGAGAGTTATTTTAAAGGACCACTGCACAATGATATATATATTTATATAAGTCTGACTAAGAGCACAGTTAAGTAGAAAAAAAGTAATACTAATTTTGATGCCTCTGCAGGACCCTGGAGGGATCCATGATACATTGGTGGAAGTTGTTTGTGAGAGAGGCGTTTACATTTCTGGTTGCATTGCATGATGCAAGGAGTCTGCTTCTGGGCTAGTGAAAAAAATGTTTATCTCCACAACTTACACAGCTTCTATTATTGTTAGTTTGGTCCACACTTGACAAACAAGGGTCTTTTTTCCTGAACTTCAGTGATCCATTCACTATTAAAAGTCCTGTGCTTCGTTTTTACCTCAATATTGACCTGAGGACTTGCAAAACTCTGCAGAGGCCACATCAGTCTTTATATTCGATGCTTCATTCTCAGGATTCCAAGAACTAAAGGTGACAAAAACCTGTTTACTTGGGATTCCAGGAATTCTCAGCATTAAGTAATCAGAACAGGAAGGTCACCCTCATCTACATCTGTGCAAGACATTTAAATTAAATCACCAGGATTAATAATAAACTGTATAAGTAGGACATCTTTGCACTGATATTTTCATTTCTGGTATGGCAATAGTATTTGTATCGTGCTGCTCTCTTTATGTACTGCAAATCCACTAAAGGGCTACTGTAGTGCATTTACAATTAAAACTCATGTTTTATTTGTTTGGCAGAGACTTTTAAAAACAGTATGCAGTCAAAAATAATTTAAACTATGACTGAATAAGATAATACTTTTCAATTTAAGACTGTCTGTTTTCTCCTCAAGCAGAGCTGCTTTCTCTACCCTCCGCCCCTTCCCAGGGGTGTGGCCAGCTCTGCCCGGGGCCAGGATCATCATATAGCTTGGAATAAGGCTGGGCTATTATGTCACTTGCTCCGCCCCATGACATAATTGGCTCTACCCCACTCCTTACATAAAGGTAACAGCTGTATTGTAATCTGTCCGATAGAAGACTCCTTTCAGTGATAGTGCATGAGCCATCATAGCCCTGCCCCTCTTTACTGAGCATGCTCAGTCTCAACCAGAGTCTGACTGGTCAGACCTTTTTTTATCAGCGCTTCCAGGCAGGGCTGACCATGCCCCCTGATAATCACAAGGAGAAGGAGATAAGCAGCTGTGCTTGAGGGGAAAACTGACACATTCAAAATTAAGAAATAATATTAAATTGTATTTATTTATTTTAACCTGCATACTGTTTTTAATAGTCTGTGCCCAACAAACATATGATCTTTACTTGTAAATACAGAACAGTGGCCCTTTAACACAGCATCCCTTCCTCAACCAGCACATCACTTGCACCACAAAACGATTTCCCTCCTTATGTATTTTTCTGTAGTTTCCTTAAAATTACAGAGTGGAGGCTCCAAATATGGTTAATTTAAAACTATTTCTAGATATGTTTTTAAGGCTGGTGCTTTCTGTTTATTTCTATCTAGGCTAGAGACATTAGCCAGATTTGGGGCTACTGCTAGAAAGCTTTCCAGCCAGGAGGACCCACCGAGGTCATAGACCTCATCGTTATGCTATCACTTTGTATAACAATCCATATGGTTAAAGGTCACTACAATCACATAAAATAGTTGTCAAACTATTATTATTTATTATTATCTTTTATTTGTATCGCGCCAACATATTCTGTAGCGCTGTACAGGGGATAAGAACAGGGGAAATACACGTTTAACAAATTCAAAGTTGAAGGGCCCTGTTTTGAGCTTAGAATCTTAGCAGAAAGTGCTTTATCCCAAAGCACCCTACAAGACTGGAAACTCGCTACTTACAATCTAAAGGGAATTAATGGGCAGAGAACTGGGGAAGAGTAACAAATAGGAATAGCAAGGGTCAGGAAGCAGGTGAAAGATAGAATGAGTTTTATTTTAGAGGGAGAGGGGAGGGATCTGAGGTGAAAGACTAGTATGTTGGCTGACCCCTAGTGTTGAGATGATATATCTGCAAGTAGGAAGTCAGGTGATTTCCATGGCTCTATAAATGTAATCTGAGTTGGGGTGGGTGGGTGAGGGAGAGGGAGGGCAATATTCTGAGAATCTCACAGATGTAGTAGGCCTTAAAACCAGAGTGAATTTGCACTGAAAGAAAGAGAGAGAATGGATTTGGGTCAGACAGTACAGGAAGATAGGGGAGTAAGAAAGAAATGGGAGAGAGACCTTAGAAGGAAGGTATGTGAGGAGGGGGGAGGAGATTTGAGGTAATTATGCCAGCCATAATTACCTCAAATCTCCTACGAACGTCACGCTTTGTGAGCTCGCTTTGCGAGCTTGCAAGAACTTGCAAGGGACACAGTTTGGTCCGCAAATGCGGAGGTGGAGGCTCCCATGTCGGCTGCAATGAGCCGAAGGCTTCGCGAGAGTCCGCATTTGCGGAGGTGGCGGCTCTACGGCGCCTTACATGCAGTTACAAACACCCACACAAGTTGCACTTTACCAAAATAGATCTAACACGCAATCACTATATACAGACTTAAACAAAAAAATACGAACCGCGGGACTTAAAACGGAAAATTTACGGACTTCGCATACAAAAATACGAGACACGGGACTTAGAAAAAAAACATTACAACCTCGCAAAAATACGACCTTAACGGCCGAACCGGGCGCACCTGAAAACATTGAAAACACAATAAATACACACAAAAAATACATAAAAAACTATAGATAATTTAAACTATAGATAATAACGAGTATTTTATCAATGATATATTATGACTTTTCCTTGAAGTTTGCTATTTTAAGCTGTCAGTCAGCTTTTCTGATCCACCCACAAACCGAGATTAATATATTTTGTTAATGAGAGAACCTGAATGCTTCATGGGGATTCCATCTGTAGCTTATCTTAACATTAAATTAATTATTTTTTCAAGTGTGATATTTGGAGAGTATATTTTCAACAGATCTTATCTGAATCCATGGTTCCTTTCGGATTTCAAATGTTTTTAGGATTTATTTTAAACTCTGTAAAACATCAAGTCGAATTCTTCATAATAACATACTATACATATGACACGTCTGCTGTCCCTTAACAGAAATGGGAGAGCACATTACTGTAATGACAATCATGCCTGCTTGTTTCTGTAAAAAAGAAGATTAATTAACTGTTGTCTCTAATTAAAGCCTGTTTTATTTTGCGGTGTGCTAATATTCCCAAGTCTTTCTTTGATAAAACTTAATTTGCTAAAAGATGAGAAAAAACAAGGGTAGATAACAAAAGAAAAACATTTTAATCATAGTGATGGCTGGATATTCATAAGGGGATGAAGGCTTGCATGGCTCTGCCATTTTTTTAACGAAATTAGGAGTACAATTAGAATTATAATTGAGATCTAACTTGATTTTGATTCCTAATTTGCATAGTATGCTCTGCCAAGATCTAATTGTGTTGTTCATATTCATAAATAAATAAATATAGTTCCAGATCTAAGTCTCTTTTCTATTTTGGGAAGAAGATTGCACAGGTCACAAGTTCTGTGTGTTTAATTGACCAAAATAAGTACAGGAATGGTTTCCCTTGAATGTTACAGTCATGAAATATTCTAAACCAAGAAGAGGATATCTTTTTTATTAAGAAGACAATGTAGATAAATGGATAGCTAGAATGGTGAATGGATGGCTAGTTAGATGGATAGATGGATTGATTACTGGATGAAAGGATGGGTGAATAGATTAATGGATAGTTGGGTGGATTGATTAATGGGTGGATAGATTGATTAATGGGTGGAGAGATGGATAGATACAATAAAAAAACATAGGTGATGGATGGATAGCTGAATGTGTGTGTGTACATTAGTGAAATGATGTCCACCTGTGTGCAATCTAAGTGTCACATGACCTGTCAATACATATACACACAGAGGCTGCAACACATAAGCAAGAGGCACCACTAACCAAACACTGCCATGAAGACCAAGGAACTGTCCAAACAAGTAAGGGACAATGTTGTTGAGAAGCACAAGTCAAGGTTAGGTTAATCAGAGAGGCAGCACAGAGACCCAAGGTAACCCTGGAGGAGCTGCAGAGTTCAACAGCAGAGACTCGGGTATCTGTACATAGGACGACAATAAACCATACGCTCCATAGAGTTGGGCTTTATGGCAGAGTGGCCAGAAGAAAGCCATTACTTTCAGCAAAAAACAATATGGCACATTTTGAGTTTGGGAAAAGGCATGTGGGAGACTCCCAAAATGTATGGAGGAAGGTGCTTTGGTCTGATGAGACTAAAATTGAACTTTTCGGCCATCAAAGAAAACGCTATATCTGGCGCAAACCCAACCCAGCACATCACCCAAAGAACACCATCCCCACAGTGAAACATGGTGGTGCCAGCATCATGCTGTGGGGATGTTTTTCAGCAGCTGGGACTGGGAAACTGGTCAGAGTTGAGGGAAAGATGGATGGTGCTAAATACATGAATATTCTTGAGCAAAACCTGTACCACTCTGTACGTGATTTGAGGCTAGGACGGAGGTTCACCTTCCAGCAGGACAATGACCCCAAACACACTGCTAAAGCAACACTTGAGTGGTTTAAGGGGAAACAAGTCAGAGCCCAGACCTCAATCCAATAGAAAACCTGTGGTCAGACATAAAGATTGCTGTTCACAAGCACAAACCATCCAACTTGAAGGAGCTGGAGCAGTTTTGCAAGGAGGAATGGGCAAAAATCCCAGTGGTAAGATGTGGCAAGCTCATAGAGACTTATGCAAAGCGACTTGGAGCTGTGATTGCCGCAAAAGGTGGCTCTACAAAGTATTGACTTTATGGGGGTGAATAGTTGACTTTTTCTGTTATTTTGTCCTATTTGTTGTTTGCTTCACAATAAAAAATTAAAAAAGTCTTCAAAAGTGTGGGCATGTTCTGTAAATTAAATGATGCAAATCCTCAAACAATCCATGTTAATTCCAGGTTGTGAGGCAACAAAACACGAAAAATGCCAAGGGGGCTGAATACTTTTGCAAGGCACTGTATATATGGATGGACAGAGAGATGGAATAATAGGGCAGCTGCAAGCATGTTTAATACAGTACAACTCAATTGCTATAAGACAGGTGTAAAGTTCACCGGGGAAGATGTTTTCATTTAAAATAGAGCATTTAGCGTGCACAGGTATCACATATATAGTTGTGAGCAAACGAGTTGTTGCTAACGCGGGCAATTCGCTAGTTTTTAATAAGCGCCACATATATATATACTTATGTGGAGTGATAGGGGTGATAGAAGTAGTCTTAAACCACCAACTTTAAAAGCTCATATCTTTTAATTTAGCAGCAATTACTTTCTCCAATTGATTTTTCACCCATATTAGATGGTGGAGAGCACAGCAATTGACTTCAGTGTCCCTTTAAGAGTTTCTATGACTGAATAGATTTGAGAAACCCTGACCCAATTGGTTAAATAGAAAAAGACCTCGGTCTGCAACACTTAGTGGCCAAACAAAATATGGCTCTGTTACTCTGCCACGGAAAAGTGTCCCTTGTAATATTTTGGATCTATTGGCATCTTTGCCAACGCCTTAAGCATCATGGCAGATTGTATCTGATGAAGCTTTCATTCCGCTCTGAGTGTCTCTGCCCTCACTTGGAAGGAAGTGCCAACATACATTAAGAATCTGACAGGCAGGAGATGTTTTGGGATTGGAACGCTTGGCATATTGTGAGAATATATTATCGGCAGCCTTTTTGCTTTGACATTCATAGCTTCCTAGTTCCAAGAGACCTGATTATCTGGTTCCAAATCTGTTTTTGCATTCTGTTTTTTTCCCCCCACTGTAAATTATTTTTTTCTTTGTAGTGTTCTAAAGATAATATGTATAAACAGAAAGATCATTGTATTTTTTTAGAAAAAAAAACTAGCAAAACCCTTGATAACTTACTTTTACAGTTGTCTTATCCTGTGTCATGGCTCACCAGCTTTTTCCTCCTCCAGCAATCTCTTCTTTCAAATGGTCAGCCAATCAGAGGAGCCATCCTATCTTGGGATTGTTCCCCTCATGATGCCCCGTCAGGGATTACTGTCTGTGGTTAGCTGAATAGATATTGTGATTAGGGAGGCAGTTGCTAAGGAGGACAAAGCAGAGAACATAACAAGACAACTGTAAAGTAAGTTATCAAGTAAACATTATAAACATTATATTCCAGTAGGTGCAACAATCCTCCTAATTTTAAGTATTTAGATAACCGTAACCTTTCCAGTGTCCCTTTAAGGTATTTGCGTGTCATATAATTCTGAAAAATATTTCATCCACTTGTATCTGTCTGACGATTTGCCTATCTATGTGCCTGTCTGTATATCTATGTATCTATGTCTCTGTGTGTGTGTGTGTCTATGTATGTGTGTGTGTGTATATATATATATATATATATATATATAAATATCGCTTTTTTGTATATATCAGTATCGCTTTTTGACTTGATAAAGAGAGGCATTATCTCTCGAAAGCTTGTCTCTTTATTATGAATAAGTTTGTCCAATAAAAAGGTAGCACTATTCACTGCAATACTCTGATTATTCAACTGGATTACTGGACATTCACGGCTACCTCACTCTTCATATATACACTAGCGTATTGCCCGTCAAAAAATGACGGCAATGAGATGTGTATGTTTTAAAAGTTGTTTAGTTATTAATATACACATGGAATTGTAAGGTAGCTAATGTTGTTTTGTGTGTACTACTGAAATATAGAATTCAAATAAATAAATGAATTTACGTATTTTTATGCATTCTGTTGAAGAGCTGGCAATCTGTGTTGATGTTGCTGCAGCATTAGTGGTGTGGAGCTGCTGTGTAAGCGTGATGAACGAGTGCAGTGTAATAGTGTGCGTGCGCGAGCCGAAACCGTTAACGTAGCTGTGTACTTCCGCATTATCCTAAAATGGCGGATAATGTGTGGTATGCGTCTTAGCGGATTATCCATTCGTCGTTTAATGGTGGGTAATATGTGGTATGCGTCTTAGCGGATTATCGGTGCGTGTTTTCCGTGGTTATAGTGCTGTACTACGGTTTAACGGCTCGCCTCGCTGCGTGAGGCTCACCGGGCGATGATCGCCTGCGGCTCTCATCGCTCAGCCCGCTAAAGTACTACGGTTTAACAGTAAATATGTTAAAACGGTCAAATGACGGTCAATAAAAATTAAATGTTGGCAAATTTGTTTGCCACACAACATGACGCTACATTTGTCCCTTTTTTTTTTCTTAAAATAAATACAATTTTTTTTTTTTTTTTTTTTGTAACTTGCAACTTATATTTCATCAAATGCGTTGGTTTAGGCGGGAAAACCGATGTTGCGCGAGACAAAGCCGTTAAATCTGTGTTAATGCGTAAATCTGTAATTGGGTTTCGTAAAATGTACTCGCTACTGTCTTTTTACTCATTGCGCGGTTAATCCGCCTCCTTTATCTCGTTGTTGTCAAACACATACGTCTGTGGCTGTGTTTTACGCAGTTTGTAGTAGTATAGCCTCATTTTCATTTTTTTCGGCGGCCATTTTTTTCTCGCTTAGCCGATTTTCGATCTTTGTAACTCGGCTAAATCGCTGTAAATTGGAGTTCCAACTCACTTCCAGACGTCCTGCCTGCTTCCCCATGCTGTAAGTGACCTTTATTTTATTTTTTAGTGTGTATTTAGTGTTTTTTTTACTGTTTTGGTTCCGCCGCTTATCTCGTAATTTTTTTCATGTCGTATTTTTTTCCTAAGTGCTACGGTTTAACGGCTCGCCTCGCTACGGCGCTCATCGCTAAGTCGTACGCTCTACGCAACGCAGCGTGACGACGAATCGTAGTTAGACAATTATAATATGTGATATATATATATATATATATATATATAGGTTGTATTTGTGAGTGCAATCCAAAGGTATGTGTAACTAAATATAAACTCTATTTATTCATTTGGATATCATGTATTTAATACGATATGTGTTAAATATGAAATGTGCTCCCTTATGCAGCTTGACTTTCTTTACTAAATCTTAATAACCCTTTGCTGTCATTGGTAGAGAGGAATACTTGACATTTTAATTTCCTTTTTCACACCTCTTCATATTTACCCAGTATCATCTTCTACGAGTGTCCCAGTTTTGCTTCTGTCATATCTCAACTGACCATGTTTAAAAAAATAAAATAAAAAAAAAAAGGATATTTTAATGTGCTCAGTGAGACGCTGCTTGGAAACTCCATCTTATGAATTCTCAAAATTATTATCTGATATTTATTTAGCGTTAGCTACATCCTTAGCTTTATAGAAGAGCGATTATAATATTCGGCTAAAGGTAATTATAACACAAGTATAGGCATTTGAAATATAAGTTGAAGATAAGCCATATTAGTTCAATTATATAAAGTGATATTATACAAAGTTATGAATTATTACTATTTTAAATGCTTTTTTCTCACCTTTTGGCAGCTGCCATATTGGTCCCTCTCCCTATTGCATTTTTCAGAGTACTATTGTGTCTATTATTATCCTTTATTATGTTCTATTTGTAATGCACGAAAATATTCTGTAGAGCTATATAGGGGTTAAGTACGATATTAACACAATGCAAAAGAATGGAGGCTTTAGCATAATTATGGTCTTATTACCCAAATATTATATTTACAGACTAGTAACTTGTCCATCATAAATACCAGTATCATATGTTATGTTCAATTGTCTGTTCTGTCTCTCTGTTTGCGCCCTCTCTCTCTCCCTTCCCCCTCTCCCTCCCTCCCCCTCTCCCTCCCTCCCCCTCTCCCTCCCTCCCCCTCTCCCTCCCTCCCCCTCTCCCTCCCCCTCTCCCTCCCCCTCTCCCTCTCCCTCCCCCTCTCCCTCTCCCTCCCCCTCTCTCCCCCTCTTTCCCTCCCTCCCGCTCTCTCCCTCCATCCCCCTCTCTCTCTCCTTCCCCCTATCTCTCTCTCTCTCTCCCTCCCCCTCTTTCTATCCCTCCCCCTCTCTCTATCCCTCCCCCTCTCTCTATCCCTCCCCCTCTCACTCTCCCTCCCCCTCTCACTCTCCCTCCCCCTCTCACTCTCCCTCCCCCTCTCACTCTCCCTCCCCCTCTCACTCTCCCTCCCCCTCTCACTCTCCCTCCCCCTCTCACTCTCCCTCCCCCTCTCACTCTCCCTCCCCCTCTCCCTCCCCCTCTCTCTCCCTCCCCCTCTCTCTCCCTCCCCCTCTCTCTCCCTTCCCCCTTCTCTCTCCCTTCCCCCCTCTCTCTCCCTTCCCCCCTCTCTCTCCCTTCCCCTCTTTCTTCCTCCCTCCCCTCTCTCTTCCTCCCTCCCCCTCTCTCTCTTCCTCCCTCCCCCTCTCTCTCTTCCTCCCTCCCCCTCTCTCTTCCTCCCTCCCCTCTCTCTCTCCCTCCTCTCTCTCTCCTTCCTCCTCTCTCTCTTTCTCTTCTTCCCCCTCTCTCTCTTCCTCCCCTTCTCTCTCTTCCTCCCCCTCTCTCTCTTCCTCCCTCTCTCTCTCTTCCTCCCTCTCTCTTCCCCCTCTCTCCCCCCCCCCCCTCTCTCTCTCTCTTCCTCCCCCTTTCTCTCTCTCTGCCTCCTGCCCCCCCCCCCCCCCCTCTACCTCCTCTTTCTCCCTCCCTCTATCTCTCTCTGCCTCCCCCTCTACTTCCCTCCTTTGCGCGAAGGGGACACGCAGTTGGCTCTGCTACGGCACCAGGAGGAAGCAACTGCCCAGTATTGTCTGGTCTCCTTCCTCCCATCTCTGAATACATGTTTTCAGGTGGGTGTGTACAGCAAGCTGCAAATCTCCATATTGCATCTTCTAATACAAGCGCAGCATGACCAGTAGCTTCCTTTTGGTGCTGGCTCCCACACTACATGACTAAGTTGACCAATATGAGGTTGCTGCCTGGATGTGTTTGTAATAAATATAAATAATAGAGATTCACAGCTTGCTGCCCACCAAAAATAGTGACCGGCGGTGAGTGATGGGCAGAGGGAAGGATGCCAATATTTTAACTACACTAAATTTATTAATTCTATGTAATTGTGATATAACATTTTTATAATGTTTATAAAGTAAAATACATTTGCCTACAGAGTCCCTTTAAGGGAGAAATCTTTTCTGTGTACACAGGATATGTAGGGTTTAAATTTGTAATGTATTTTTTTTTCTGTTTTTTAGGGGATGAAAGTTTTGAAATAAAGAAGCAGATCACTGGCATGAGAAGACTACTGAATGACAGCACAGGGCGGATATATCAGCGGGTGGGGAAAGAGGGCGAGAAGCTGAAACAAGAACCCCATGATATGGACATGAGCTGGCCGGAGAGTCTGACCACTCCTTGTGAGGCTGAGGAGCCCATTCACCATTCCCAGAGCCCCTGGAACGAGGTGCCAATCCAGCCTACAGAGTTTATAGGACAATATGGAACCCGCTCTAAAACTGTGCAGAATAATGTGAAAAATGCAGCAGTAGCAGGATCTAATGGTAAACTATGGATATAGTTTTATTTATGCAAAAAATAGTGCACTACCCATAGTTTTGCAATTGGAACTGGTTTCCAATTATTTCCGCCTAAAGATTTAGGTCTAACACTGTAAATACAAGTCAGGTAAAGAAAGGGACACTGTAGTTCAATATTTATGATATTTTAAAGAACTTGTATTTACAATGGACAAAAACCATCGTTGAAATGTATGACCTATTCATACAATTATATGCAGTCCTGGACATCTCTCCTATTATCTATGATTACACGTTTCTTGATCTGTGATTAGCTCTGCCACTATGTGCACTTTTATAATTAATGCATTTGCTTATCCATCCTACAAGCAGGAAGAATCATTGGAAGTTGAGACATAAAAGATAGAGAGGTCAGCAAATTGTATAAGGTTCTAACAACATTTAGCCTATTATTGAGCCAATTCTACTTCTTCACATCAGAACATCTAGTGTACCTTTTAAAGGATCATAAAATAAGGTTTCATGTGTTTATTTAGTAACATTAACAGGCTTACATCTGAATTTTAGTGTTTCTGGGTCTAGTAGAGCTGATTCTCTCTACTCCCATCAGTCAATGGAGTGGAAGATGATCTGCCCAGGAGGCTGTGCTGATATGTCTGCAAGATTGGTCTGTTTGCCTGTACTGCAAGAGAGGATGAAGATAACAAACTCTATCCTACAAGCCTCCTAGGCAGATCATTTCCCATACTCTGCACATCTGATCCGTAAATAAGCAGATCTAATGAAGACTGATACACTAAGGTTCAAATATAAAATGTAATTGCTACGTTGATTTTTTTTCTTCCAATCCTGATATTTTTGGTAAAAATAAATAAATAATTATTGTAAGCAATTCAGTGATAAGGTCTAATTGCCTTGTCTGTCAATACAGTGTTTTTCTCTAAGTAGAGTTTTGATGACCATAGTTTTACAGCATATTATTTAATGTCAGTAAATATTGCTACTGTAGTCCTAGCCTTTCAATAATGTATTTAAAAAAGTATGTTTTTGCGCGGAAACAAATTATATTAAATTAAAAGGACATTGAATTCACCAAAACATACAATAAAAAGTTTATATTTTTTAAATAATCAACAATTGATTAAGTTGGAGACATTTTTTAGATATTGCTAGGCCATTGAAGCCGTCCCCTAGTGGGCGATTCAACCAATGAGCTGCTACACATGATTAGCCAATCATTGAACATAGTTTTTGTTGAGAACGCCCCCTAGGAGACACAGCCTGAAGATGCCAGTAGTCCGAGCTCTTGTTGAGTCTCATGTTGTGTCGTGCAGACGCTTTGTGTGATTTATCCTGTGTCAGGATAAAGAAAAGAGGGAAACTTAGCAGGGTAATACGTTACTGCAGACCCTATATGCTGTTTTTTTAATTTAAAAATATTTGTACTGTTTAAAGGGACACTGTACTTGTAAAACAAGTTATCACCCATTAAATGTTCTTATAGTGTTGTGCGCACTGGATGCTGTAATATAGTATTAATAGCTTGCTGACCGCCAACCTCACACTGTGACGCGCTCTGAGGGATAGGAGGATTGAGGATTTAATTATCGTGTTATAAACATTAGAAACTTATTTTATTCTGTGAAATATGAGATCCAGAAAACTATTTTATTCAAGATGATTCCTCATAATGGCTTAACGGAGTAGGATTAGATTGCAAACTTTCAAGGATATCAAAACCCCCTTTATCAAAACAAAGCTTCCAAATATAATATGAAATAGATTTAAATTTGATATAAAAATCATTGGATCATTTAACAGGGCAAGCCAGAAAAGCATAAAACACTTCCATCTGCCGCTTCTCCATTCGAAGTGTGAGGAAGTGACCACAAAGTGGTGTTATGTGTTTTATTACTATGCACAGCTGACTAATAAAACACATGTAATTGATTTTATGATCTTTCCTAGAGGCTCCCTCCCAGTTTGCATCATGTAATGGGCTAGCTCAGGAGAGAGCAAGCACACGTGTCTTAAAGGGACAATACGATATAAACTAAGCTATTCGTTGGTATATAGGATAGACAGATTTAAATTGACCTATTCCTAAAATCTACTGGGAATCACTCTGAATCCGTGCTGACATGCCAGCTTTGTAGCTGTGTAAACTGTGATGGTATTAACCACAAATCAGTTTATCCAAGCTATTACTCACCTACACCCTAATAATGTGTAATATAATGCTGCTAACACCAAAGTAACTCATGCTATTTTTATGGCTATCACCTAACTCTCATACCCCTAGGGGAGCATCCAGGATGTGCCTGTGGGCATTTTGTGGATGCGTGTGGCATCATCATGCTCCACTTAGACCCCCAGTGGTGCATTAATGGCCTGTCCTCCATTTCTCTGAGCCATGGTATTTAGGAAGATGTGGAGGAACCGCACCCCAGATATAACTATTTATGAAAGCCTTTGGTTACTCAAAACTATACAAAACTCCAATTTGGCTACTTATTAACTTTTATTTGTAACGCGCCAACATATTCCGTAGCGCAATACAGGGGATAAAAACAAGGAAAAATACAGCATTAACAACCTTCCAAAAATGGAGGACCCTGTTTTGAGCTTAGAATCTTTGCAGAAAGTGCTTTTTCCCAAAGCATCCTAGAAGACTGAAAACTTGCAAAACAATCTAAAGGGAATGGAAGGGGCAGAAATTAAACAGATAAGGAATAAAAAGGGTCAGAAGAGAAGTGAAAGTTAGAAAGGTTTTTCATTTAGAGAGAGAAGGAACAGAGGTGAAGGCTCTAGCATTTAATATGTTGTCTGCCCCTAGTGGTGAGATAATATATGCAAGTAGGAAAGTCAGGTGATTCCCATTCCACTATAAATGTAATCAGAAATGGGGTGGGAGGGCAGAACTCCCAGATTTCAGAGTAACCAGTGAGGCCTTCTGAAACCAGGATGCAGGTAAAATTTGGGGCTAAAAAGAAAAAAACAATAAAAATACGGTATGAGGGACCAATAGAACTGGGAGGGAGAGAGGGAGAGGGAGAGAGGGAGAGAGAGAGCAGTTAGCAGAAAGGAAATGGCTACAAGGCAAAACCTAATCCCATACCTAATCCCATACACACTGTAAAAATATATCACCAGTAATATAAGGTTCTTAAGAGCACAGATACAGAACTGATTAAAAAATGTCTAATCTAAATAATTTCACAGCAAAGAATTAAAAATGTATACACAATTGTTATTTCAATCAATTATTATTATAATAAAACTCGGATAAAATAATTAGTTACAACTTCCATTGTGTGGAATAGATGGTTTTCTAAGTTGACTAAGATAGTACCGTCAAGCACCGAGGACACGTGTATATGTCTCTGATTCCCTAAACAAGATAAGGATTTTAAAACACTGCGGGTATATCCTCCTCCCTTTCTATTGACAGCAGATTACAGCCTGAGCTGTCGGATTGTCGCAAATCATGCACAATAATGAATATTTCCATGCAACTCCCAGACACCATCTAATATTTCTTTTTCACAGAAAATGCATAGGAATGTTTATCTTCTTAACTACCTAGTTAATATTATTATAGTTTATTTATAACGCGCCGACATATTCCGTAGCGCTGTACATAAATAAGGTTCAGACAATGATAAATGCAGATTAACATTTAGCAAAGGAAGAAGGGCCCTGTCTTTGAGCTAGGAATCCAATGTCCATGGTGAATTCCCAAAGTACTTAGGATAGAAACTCGCAGACTTACAATCTAAGGTATAGTGAGTGGTAAAAGAGGGAGAGAGAGGTGATAAGTGTGTTAGGG
>CM050167.1:382334989-382392489 GCA_027410445.1 Discoglossus pictus
ACCGGCTGGTCACCTTTCAGTGCTCGTCGGGACCGGCTGGTCACCTTTCAATGCTCGTCGGGACCGGCTGGTCACCTTTCAGTGCTCGTCGGGACCGGCTGGTCACCTTTCGGTGCTCGTCTGGACCGGCTGGTCACCTTTCGGTGCTCGTCGGGACCGGCTGGTCACCTTTCGGTGCTCGTCGGGACCGGCTGGTCACCTTTCAGTGCTCGTCGGGACCGGCTGGTCACCTTTCAGTGCTCGTCGGGACCGGCTGGTCACCTTTTAGTGCTCGAGTGGACTGGCTGGTCACCTTTTAGTGCTCGAGTGGACTGGCTGGTCACCTTTCAGTGCTCGTCGGGACCGACTGGTCACCTTTCAGTGCTCGTCGGGACCGGCTGGTCACCTTTTAGTGCTCGAGTGGACTGGCTGGTCACCTTTTAGTGCTCGAGTGGACTGGCTGGTCACCTTTTAGTGCTCGAGTGGACTGGCTGGTCACCTTTCAGTGCTCGTCGGGACCGGCTGGTCACCTTCCAAAGCTCATGGGTACAGGCTGGTAACTTTTCAGTGCTCGAGTGAACTGACTGGTCACCTTTCAGTGCTTGAGTGAACTGACTGGTCACCTTTCAGTGCTCAAGGGGACTGGCTGGACACCTTCCAAAGCTTATGGACACAGGCTGGTAACTTTTCGGTGCTCGAGTGGACCGGCTGGTCACTTTTCAGTACTCGAGGGGACTGGCTGGTCACCTTTCAGTGCTCGAGGGGACTGGCTGGTCACCTTTCAGTGCTCGAGGGGACTGGCTGGTCACCTTCCAAAGCTAATAGAGCATTAACATAATCAAACAAAAAATGTACTGTGACAAGTTTGTTTGCTTCTGTTGGATTCCATCCAGTACATCTTTTAAACATCATAACACATTCATGTGACACTTATAATCAATTAAGTGATACTGCAAATTAATTAGCGGCTTAATAATGGACATGGATATTGCAGCAGACATTTTAAATACCTAACATCTCTGATTTTGTTTTAATGAACAGGATAATAATTGTTCTTGCATATATAATGCTGCTCAAATTAATACTTTCCTTTCCTGCATCTATAATTATTTGTTAGTCGGTGATTTAATCAAAAGACTGTTAAAATCTTTATTTTATTCATTACATATTTAGAAAAACTAAATGGATATTTTTGCAGTATATGAATTGTATTTTCAGGTTGCCATTAAGTGTAATACGCTGTAATGCGAAAAGATGACTTGGAAAGTATATTAATGATTTTTACTTATTAAGGATAATCTAGATCATTAATCTGATCTAACAATAATTTTGGCTATTATCAAGATCTGGCGCACAGGGCTATGGCTCGTTCTGTAATTACTTGGTAGGATACTGTGCACAATGACCCTCAAACTGAATGGTTAACTACTACCTTAATTGGAAATAGATCGGAACAATGTATATACAGTACATCAAGCTGATATCCAGATGAAGCTGGTATCCTTCCAAAACTATTTCCTCATTTCACCCTTTCTGAACGACCTATAAAAAGAAATTCTATATGTTGTTAATGAGGCATTGGGTTCCTTGTCTTGACACACTGGGTTAAGACTTGAGTGCAGTCACCTGGATTTGAGCATGTCTAGTCTTTTTTAATACAAATGATATAGTTTCAGATGTATCGGTAGTAGATAGTTTTGGGTCTAGTGATCACAAGTCATAATAAACCATAGTCTTAGACTTTCTAAAAGCTGACGTTTCTAGTTGGTAAAAATATCAAAGTAGTTCTTTGGAAGAGCAAAGCATTGTGAGCGGAGGGCAGGAACAGTGGCAATATCTGAAAAATTAACTCATGTTCTTACTCAATCAAGATAAAAGTGAACAGGCCAGTGGGCCCAGACAATGTACATCTAAGGATACTGATGGCGCTTTAATCAATAGGTCACGAGTAGTTCCAGATAAATGGATAATTGTTGTCACTGCCACACAAAAGGTTTGTAGGGAAGACTCTGCAGTATGCAAACTCTGTTTTATTATCCATTTTTAAGGATAGACGGAGGACTGAGGGAGATTTGTTGACTGATTGAACAGGATTATAAGTAGGAGTCAACATGGATTTATGAGGGATAGGTCATGTCAAACAAATCTAATTAGTTTCTATGAGGAGGTTAGTAGGAACCTGGATCAAGGCAACTCGGTGGATGTAGTCTTTTTGGATTTTGCAAAGGCTTTTGATACAGTGCCACATGGGAGACTATTGTGCAAACTAAGAGATACAGGAGTTGCAGTAAATATCTGCTCATTAAGAGCTGGCTAAAAGACAGAAAGCAAAGGGTTGTTGTAAATGGAACATACTCCGATTGGACTAATGTGGTAAGTGGGGTTCCTCAGGGTTCAGTATTGCAAGTATACAATGTTCCGTAACTGCCCCCCAGTACCTCGGAAATAATTAATACCTGTGTATCTATTTACTTTTATGTACTTTATTAGATCCACCCATTTGCATTATATTTGCCCCGGATTTCTATAATAAAATCTAGTCTGTTTACCTTTAAGTAACTGGTTTTTTTTTGGGTGTATTACATTTTTATTTTCATTATATCCTTCACAGCTTTTGTTTTCTTTTTATTGCACTTTATCTTGAGGACACTACATCTATGTTTACAGTTCTGCCGTTCAGCCTCATTTGTTCTCCATTAGAAGTTAAAATGTCGCACAGCGAAGAAAATGATTTAACTTCCAATTTTCCTTGTGTATATTATTTTTTTCTATCTAGCTGCCCAAGCCCGACAGCAAATTCCTCAGTCGTGTGTTTGCTCCCAAAAGACAATAGTGGCAAGAAAAAGAATAAAGAAGAAGAAGGTTCTAGTAAAAAATATAACCTCTCCAGCAATCCGAGCCGCTAGTGTGAGCGCTGCTGTCGAACAGAAGACCGTTGTGGTTCCAGAAAGGCCGAGCTTAACTCCGACAGAGCACCCCAAAAAACAGGAGGAGCACACTGTAGGATTTGGGATTGTTCACAACTCATCAGCATCAGATGTAAGTTGACATTAAAGTGACCCCCATAATCAAGTTATTTTTGGGTTATTCCTAGAGGATAAAAACCTGACTATATGTTGTGTTATCCATTTTTTTTTCTAAAGTGAATCAATCCTGGGAAATTACATGTTGTTGCTGCATTTACATATTAATTAGCTGCTTTGATGTGCTAATTAGGATTACAGTCTGCTTGTCTGTCTCTTTAGGGGCCAAAAAAAAAAGACCCTAATGTTATCTGGAAATACACTTAGGGAGGGACCCAATAATACCAGGGGTCACACCGTATACTGGATGCCAAAGGAAGTAGCGCTAGAATACACCTATATACCACTGTAGACAGTAATGCACATGAAATGATATAAACAAGTGACTATAGTCCCTCCTTGGGTATGTGGTGAATGATGCCCACTGGAATGTCTTTCTTCCAAAAGGAGTGAGGGTATAATATGAATAATAGAAGTGGAGTACGATATCTCAAACCATGCAATTGAGCGTATGCATGACTGGATATATGGAAGGATGTAAAAAAATGTCTTCAATAAGAAAAAGTTTTATACTAGTATGAAAAAACAATGCAGCACTATCAAATGAAAGACTGCTTGTGAGCAAAAATTGAGTAAAAATACCCCAAATGGTAACCAAACGTGTTTTGCCCTTGAACAAAAGGGCTTTCTCAATGGTAAAGAAAAAGACTATATATAAAAGTATAAACCAATATGGTATGGTAAAGAAAAAGACTATATATAAAAGTATAAACCGATATGGTATGGTAAAGAAAAAGACTATGGCCCTCATTCTATTATCGGCCATAGGAGATGCGGGGCCGCAAGGACCGGCCGCAGGCTATTTGCCTATTCTATTCCCTTCCGGCCGGGGGCACCGGCAGGCTTGCGGCCGGCGCCTTGTTATCCCTTGCGGCCGCACGCGCCGGAGGAAAGCCTTTGATCTTAAACGGCCGCAAGAGTTTCGGCCGCAAGAAAATCCTGATTGCTATTCAATTGCTCCGGGAACCCTCTCTGCAAGGCTAAAACCGAGCTGCAGCTTACTTGCAGCAAAAAGGTCCCGCAGGCACACTATTAAGCACATAATAAAGCCATTCTGCACTCTGAGGAGACTATAAAGTGATTGTAGGTGTTAGCATTCATAGCACAACATTCCCCTACACTCAAATCCGTAAATAATTTTTATTTTATTTTATGTCAAATATCCGTGGAAAAAGTCCAGAGGGCTTGGAGCACCTCAGACCCACCTAGGCTGCGGCCGGAAAATAAACAGTTAATGAAATCTCGGATTTGGGCTGATGTGCAAGCTTGAGAGGGGGTTGCCATTAATACTCATGTCCCCCATTATGATCCCTAGCATTTACAGAGCTTTACAGTGCCGTCTTGAATTTATATTTGCTTTTAAAGATTTCTGAGCTTACGGCCGGTTGCAAGATATGCGGCCGGCTGTAAGGGGATATCCTTGCTGCGCCGTCTATTTGAATTGCAAGGTAACAGGAGCCCCGCAAGGAATCGCAGCTTTGCGGCTGATTTACGGCCGATAATAGAATGAGGCCCTATATATATAAAAGTATAAACCGATATGGTATGGTAAAGAAAAAGACTTTATATAAAAGTATAAACCGATAGCACACAGGAACCGCACATACACATATTAGCATACACGAGACACATTAGCACAATAAGCCACATATTCGCATTCAGTAGCCACAAAATCAATCCTAAATACTTAAAAAATATATTTACTTAGAGAAAAACTGCTAGTGCAATGCATATCCAGTTTTTAATGCCATTTAAAAATAAATCAACTTCCCATTGGGCAGACAGAGGCCTCTAAAGGGAAATGGAACAGTGTTTTTTTATGCATGTAAAAGAGCATACGGAAGATTTTTGTTAACCTTTTTGGTGTGTTTTGATGATCTATTTCAGTTGTATGCACACTATGTTGAATAATTGAGTGTGAAAATGTGGTATTGTAAGAATAAGTTACATAAAAATACATTTCCAAATTACTTTATTTCATGTGATTAATTATCTATTACATTCAGGATGTGATAAATATAGTGGTGGAGTTACTGCAGGTGCAGCAGGTGCAGAGAGCCTGGGCCCACAGCAGGGTAGGCATTCTTTGCTATGTGCACTTGTCTTCATTTATTAAAGGCAGATAATAATTTTTATAGAAGGCTGATCTGATCACCCTATGGGTAATCTGACCATCAAAATATATTTAGGTGTTATTTATTGACCCTTGTCGTGGTTCTGAGATGTGCAACGTGCCCCACTAAATTATTTTGCACTGGGGCCCTCTTCACTAACTGGGCCACTGGCTAAGAATGAAGAGCATGAGTATAAAAAATAATAATTATTAGACTTCAACCCTTAAAAGTCTATATGGCCTTTTATTATTTATCCATCCGGGCATGCTCTTATGGCTAATCACTGCTAACTGTCACGTGGGTTAAAGTCTATATGAGAGAGGGAGGGTCTTTCTGTTTAATTTAACCTTTTAATTACCAATCTTTGAAGCTCAGTTATCCAAAACCTTAATAACAACCAACTGCAATTAGATTTATTTATATTTGAACTTTTCATATGTCCTGTACCTGGGATCTTTGCTCTGTCACTTTAAGTGTCAAGAAGTGGCATTGCGTACCATTATTCCGCTGCAGAGAAACATGTACCAGTGTACACAAGATGACTGACTGACTTAAATATTTATTTGAGATTGCAGGATAGAAGAACTATATAGGACTCCAGACACTTCCTATTAAATATTTTAAAAACTGGTAATCAAGAAATAAATACTTTCCTTTCCGTGTTTATTTACTCTGAAGCTGTCGAATCGAGTCTTGTGCAGCTATAAAATTCCTGCGTATGCACATCGTATGACTAAACACATTATTGTTCCAAGGTTAGGTGTCTCCCCCGGTCCATTTTTCCAGTAATATAAATAACTAGACTATCTGATTCAGTGTTCAAAAGTAATGGAAATGTATATATGCACAAAGCAGCCAATAACAAGAATAACACTGCTATTACAGAGCTTTTCAGTAAAGCTTTGGAATGTCTTACCATTTTTATTATTTTAGACAGAAAAATATACATACATACTTTCCAATATGCCTACAGTGGATATATAAAGTCTACACACCCCTGTTAAAATGTCAGGTTTCTGTGCTGTAAAAAAATGAGACAAAGATAAATCATTTCAGAACTTTTTCCACCTTTAATGTGACCTATAAACTGTACAACTCAATTGTAAAACAAATGGAAATCTTTTAGGTGGAGGGAAGAAAAAAAATAAAGAAAAATAATGTGGTTGCATAAGTCTGCACACCCTCTTATAACTGGGGATGTAGCTGTGTTCAGAATTAAGCAATCACATTCCAAATCGTGTTAAATAGGAGTCAGCATACACCTGTTATCATTTAAAGTGCCTCTGATTAACCCCAAATAAAGTTCAGCTTCTCTAGTTGGTCTTTCCTGAAATTTTCTTAGTCGCATCCCACAGCAAAAGCCATGGTCCACAGAGAGCTTCCAAAGCATCAGAGGGAAGAATTTCCAAGGCATTAGATATACCATGGAACACAGTGAAGACTGTCATCATCAAGTGGAGAAAATATGGCACAACAGTGACATTACCAAGAACTGGAGCTCCCTCCAAAATTGTTGAAAAGACGAGAAGAAAACTGGTCTGGGAGGCTACCAAGAGGCTTACAGCAACATTAAAGGAGCTGCAGGAATATCTGGCAAGTACTGGCTGTGTGGTACATGTGACAACAATCTCCCGTATTCATCATATGTCTGGGCTTTGGTGTAGAGTGGCAAGACGAAAGCCTTTTCTTACAAAGAAAAACATCCAAGCCAGGCTACATTTTGCAAAAACACATCTGAAGTCTCCCAGAAGCATGTGGGAAAAGGTGTTATGGTCTGATGAAACCAAGGTTGAACTTTTTGGCCATAATTCCAAAAGATATGTTTGGCGCAAAAACAACACTGCACATCACCAAAAGAACACCATACCCACAGTGATGCATGGTGGTGGCAGCATCGTGCTTTGGGGCTGTTTTTCCTCAGCTGGAACTGGGGCCTTAGTTAAGATAGAGGGAATTATGAACAGTTCCAAATATCAGTACATATTGGCACAAAACCTTCAGGCTTCTGCTAGAAAGCTGAACATGAAGAGGAACTTCATCTTTCAGCATGACAACAACCCAAAGCATACATCCAAATCAACAAAGGAATGGCTTCACCAGAAGAAGATTAAAGTTTTGGAATGGCCCAGCCAGAGTCCAGACCTGAATCCGATTGGAAATCTGTGGTGTGACCGGAAGAGGGCTGTGCACAGGAGATGCCCACGCAATCTGACAGATTTGGAGTGTTTTTGCAAAGAAGAGTGGGCAAATCTTGCCAAGTCAAAATGTGCCATGCTGATAGACTCATACCCAAAAAGACTGAGTGCTGTAATAAAATCAAAAGGTGCTTCAAAGTATTAGTTTAAGGGTGTGCATACTTATGCAACCATATTATTTTATTTTATATTTTTTCTTCCCTTTACTTAAAAGATTTCAGTTTTTTTTCAATTGAGTTGTACAGTTTATAGGTCACATTATAGGTGGAAAAAGTTCTGAAATTATTTATCTTTGTCATGTTTTTTCAGCACAGATATAGATATAGCAACAAGCTTTCGAGAGAAGATCCTCTCTTTTATATATGTGCGTGTATATATATATGTATATGTATATATATATATATATATATGTATATATATATGTATATATATATATATATATATATGTATGTATATATATATGTATATATATATATATATATATATGTGTATATATATATATATATATATATATATATATATACATATACATACATGTGTGTATAATGTCTTGGGGTTCTACTGGACCCTGCTCTCTCTTTCATTTCTCACACACAGTCACTAACAAAATCTTGTTTTTTCAATTTAAAAAAAATTAAAAAGTACGTCACCACCTTACACAAGGCACAACTAAGATTCTAATACATTCCCTCATCATATCCCATCTTGACTACTGCAACTCACTTCTGCTTGGCCTAACAACCACCAGTCTATCCCCCCTTCAATCCATATTGAATGCCTTCTGCAGCTCCTCTCTGTCAGTCACTCCACTGGCTTCCCATAGCCTCCAGAATAAAATTTAAAATCATGACCCTAACTTACAAAGCCCTCAACAACAGCGCACCCCCTTTTATCTCTGCTCTCATCTCCAAATATTCCCCCACCGCCCTCGCTCTGCTTATGACCTTCTTCGTTCCTCCTCTCTCATCACCTCCTCTCACACCCGTCTTCAGGACTTTTCTTGCGCTGCCCCTATTCTCTGGAACTCCTTGCCTCACTCCACTGGACTACCCTCCTGCTTCAAATCCATCAAAACCTCACTAAAAACTCATCTGTTTAAAGAAGCCTGTAACTTCCCTCCTTAAGATGCACACTGCAGTTCTCACCCTCCTGTACCACACCCAAAAACTTTAGATTGCAAGTCTGCGGGTTGCATGGCTCTTTAGGTAAAGCTCTATGGACATTGGGATTCTAAGCTCAAAGACAGAGCTCTCCATCTTTTTAATGTGTTAATACTGTTTTGCCTTGATCACAACTTATGTATAGCTCTATGGAATATGTTGTTGCGTTACAAATAAACGATAATAATATATATATGGATATGTGTGTGTGCTCTGGTAGGGAAGGTGGACAGTGCTGATCTGAACCCAACCTGCCATGGCACTCTTGGCCCCCAGCGGCCCTTCTCGCCCCCCTGTGGCCAACCTTTGACACCCCCTGCTGCCCACTGTGGCCCTCCTTGGAATAGTTATTTTGTTTAGTGTAGTTTCCGCTGTTAGGGCATAAAAATACAATTATGGATGGCATTGAACCAGCACCATATACTCTTAAGGAACCGCTGATCACAAAGAAATCGTAAAGCAGAAGAGATCCTTACCATCCTTAAGGGATCTGGAAGGCTCAATCTATATTGATGCCCCAAATATAGCGATAGTTTCATATTTTACAAAGATAACATAACACCCCTATATTATAAATTATTAGCAACTTGACAATATTTTAGGGACTGCTATACATGACTTGTTTACTACTGGCTGTAACAACTAGAATCTGCTAATAAAGACTAGATATTCAGTTGCCCATAAGAGAGCCTCACAATAAATTTGATTGACTTCTGAGTATAGCACCTAAGGGCCTCATTCAATTGCGACTCGGCCAATTGAATAGGGCTCTATATAAGCACACAGCATATTTAGTTACAGAAGTTTTTAGTTAGTGAAGACCTTGCTTTTGAATAGAGGTTCACTAACTAAAAACTTCTGTAAAAAATATATGTTATGTACTTATACAGAGCCCTATTCAATTGGCCAAATCGCATTTGAATGAGGCCCTAAGTAAGCTGTGTCCCTATGTGACGTCCATGCAGACCCTGGGAGTAGCTTAATTTGTCGTTTTCACAGTCATGTTTCTTAATGCATCATCTGACCAACATCAGAATTATTTGCATGGGTTAAATGCTGGTTAATTATTATTATACTTTATTTGTAACGCGCCAACATATTCCGTAGCGCTAATTAATAAGTATTACATAATGAATTTAGTATATATTGACCTGTAATGCCATCTAAATGATAATATGTGTTGTATTTTGGTAGCCAGAAGTGCAGCTAGCGGAAGGCTTCGATGTGTTCATGCCCAAGTCTCAGCTGGACTCCATACTCTCCAACTACACACGGTCAGGGAGTCTACTCTTCAGGAAACTCGTATGTGCGTTTTTTGATGACAAAACGTTGGCGAATTCCTTGCCCAACGGTAAACGGAAACGGGGACTCAACGACAACCGGAAAGGACTGGACCAAAATATTGTGGGAGCAATAAAAGGTGAGGAGGATGTTTTTGAACTTTTGACACAATCCACACAGCATTCTAAGTGTCAGTGACAAAAATGGAACTTAAATGGCAGGTTCTATTTTCCCCAATAACTGTGGCCTAAATGCTCTTAATGGCATTTATCATGTTGAGGTGGTAGGTTGGTTGTAATGAGAACATGTCAAAGGGACTCTGTCACCCCAAATCAACTTGTTTTTAGGTTATTGAGCATGGCTATATGTTGTGTTATCCATTTTTTTCTAAAGTGGATCAATCCTGGTAAGTTTCATCTTGTTGTTGCTGCTTTATATGCAAATGTGCAGCGTGTGCCTATTAATTAGCTGCTTATCTGTCTCCGTAGTGGGCAAAATAAAGACCTGCAATGTTATCTTTCAATTATTATTTAATATTATTAAATTTTATTTGTAACGTGCCAACATATTTAGTACCGCTATACAGGGGTTAAGAACAGGGAAAAATACAATATCAACAAACTGCAGAGAATATAAATAGACTATCTGATTCAATGTTAGACCCCTCTGCCATCAAGCACTCTGAGCCTCACATTAGCATACTGAGCTGCAAAATCAATTTTAATTATTTCAGAAATTATTTACTGTAGAGACAATCTGCTAGTACAATGTATAGCACGTCTTTAATCATCTTTAAGATGAAATCAACTTGCTTTTGTGGTGACAGAGTCCCTTTAAACCTGATTCTTTATATCAATATGTAGTACATGGTAAACAAACTTGCTACATTGAGTGGCATTAATGCTAATTACAGATTCAAGTAACACCATTTCTTAAACTAGAATTGCTTCATCCATTTTTTATTGTGTTTTGTGTGTGTGTGTCGTACAGTCGTGTCTGACTCTCTGTGACCTCATGGACTGTAACGCACCATGCCGATCCACTTGGTATTCCTGGCAGAGATACTGGAGTGGGTTGCCAGTTCCTTCTCCAGTGGGCCACAGGGTACTGACCAGGCCCAATCCTGCATGGCTTCAGGGTGGTGTGACCCTGACTGGAATCAAACCCAGGTCAAAGCAGTGAAAGCACTGAATCCTAACCACTGGACCACCAGGGAACCATATTGTGTTTCAACTGATTCTTTAAAAAGAGACCACGACCGACTGGCTTTAAATCTTCCCACCTTCTCTGATTCTATTCACATTCATTTTTATATGCAGGCTACAATTATTTTTTACATGAAGAAAAAAAAAACTAAAACTCCAAAATAAAAGAAGGTGCTGTTATTAGCTCCAGGACTATACATATAAAAACATTTGCCAGTCCCCTAAGGGCGCTTTTTATCTAAATGTATCATTATTGCCCAGTCCTGTGTGTACAATAGTGATTGGACCTTTTTTTACAATATATTAAAACTAGCGACTTGCCCGTCAAAAAATGACGGCAATGAAATTGTAAGGTAGCTAATGCTGTTTGGTGTGTAATAATTAAATATATAATACATTAATAAATGAATATACTTTTCCTATTTTGAAGCATTGTGTTGAAGAGCTGGTAATTTGTTTTGATGTTGCTGGAGCATTAGTGGTGGGGTGCTGCTGTGTCTCCTTTCCCCCTCCTTTCCCTCCCTTGTATCTCCTTTTCCCTCTCCTCTCCCTTATGTCTCCTTTTCCCCCTCCCCTCCCTCCCTTGTGTTTCCTTCCCGCCCTCCTCTCCCTCCTTTGTGTCTCATTTCTGCCATCGCCTCCCTCCCTTGTGTGTCATTTCCCCCTACTTTCCCTCCCAGGTGTCTCTTTCCCCACCCTCTTCCTCCCCTGTGTTTTTTTCCTCCCTCCCCTGTGTCTCTTTTTTTTCCCTCTCCATCCGCTATGTATTTTCCCCTCCCTCCCCTGTTTCTCTTTCCTCCCCCTCTTTCTCCCCTGTGTCTCTTCCACCCCCTCTCCCTCCCCTGTCTTTCCCCTCTCTCCTATGTCTCTTCCCCCTCTACTCCCTCTCCTGTGTCTCTTTCCCCCCTCTGTAACCCCCTGTGTGTCTTCCCCCCTCTCTAACCCCCTGTGTCTCTTCCCCCCTCTCCCTCCCTCTCCCTCCCTCTCTTTCCACCCTTTCCCCCCTCTCCCTCTGCTGTGTTCCTCATGACCCTCACCGTGTCCTGGGGGCCCTGGATGTCGGCCCTGTCCCTGGGTGCGGGGTTCCCAGCCTCCTCCGTGGGTGTCGGAGGCCTGTCCGGGTGGCTGGTGGACTCCTGTGTGGTGGGTTGTGGGTCTGGCGCGGGTCCCCGGGTGTAGATGACATCTCCCAGCAACTGAGTGCCGCGGGCTTGCTTTGCAAGCCCGCAAGTGTGAGCAACGGCCTCAGTTGCTGGGATCCATCCCAGCAACTGAGGCCCTTGCCCGCAGGCCCTCGCTACGCGAGGGCAGCGGGCTCACTATGCGAGCCCGCAAGCGTGAGCAATGGCCCTTACGCTCGCCGGGCGATGAGCGCCTGTGGCGCTCATCGCTACGCCCGCTAAAGTTCTACGGGTTAACGGCACTCATCGCTAAGCCCGCTATTCGTACGGACCACGCAAACAGCGTGACGACGACTCGTAGCAGGACAAATATAATATGTGATTGAAAATATTCTGTGCTGCACTTAGTAATGTTATTATTTTGTGTGTTAATATAATAATACCTTCTATGGGATAAATAATAAGAAATGTTATTTATGTGCAAAAAAATATATATGAGAAACACTTGGGCTGTATTATCAAATCAAAGGTGAAAAATGGAATTCTGATGTCTTCATACATATAGTTACATAGGCCCTCATTCAATTGCAATTTGGCCAATTGAATAAGGGTCAAAATAAGCACATAACATATTTTTTTTAAATACGTTTTTAGTTAGTTAAAACCTTGCTTTTGGATAGATGTTTACTAACTAAAAACTTATTTAAAAAATATATGCTATGTGCTTATTTAGAGCCCTATTTAATTGGCCAAATCGCAATTGAATGAGGCCCATAGTATTTAAGGTTGAAAAAAGACCTTCAGTCCATCAAGTTCAACCTTTCAAGATCTCCTCCGATCTGCAATATGCGGATTAACTATTAATTATTTAGTTGTATACAAAAAAATAATAATCCTAGGCTGGATTCTTTTGATCTTAGAATAAAAACAAGAATGTAAGATATATATAGTGTAATATAGTGTAATCTTTTTTTACAGGACAAACATACATGCACTACATGCAGTGGGATTTGCCCTGGCACTACGTGCAGTGGGATTTGCCCTGGCACTACGTGCAGTGGGATTTGCCCTGGCACTACGTGCAGTGGGATTTGCCCTGGCACTACGTGCAGTGGGATTTGCACTGGCACTACGTGCAGTGGGATTTGCCCTGGCACTACGTGCAATGGGATATGCCCTGGCACTACATACAGTGGCATTTGCCCTGGCACTACGTGCAATGGGATATGCCCTGGCACCACGTGCAATTAGATTTGCCCTGGCACCACGTGCAGTGGGATTTGCCCTAGCACTACGTGCAGTGGGATATGCCCTGGCACTACGTGCAATGGGATATGCCCTGGCACTACATGCAGTGGGATTTGCCCTGGCACTACATGCAGTGGGATTTGCCCTGGCACTACGTGCAGTGGGATTTGCCCTGGCACTACATGCAGTGGGGTTTGCCCTGGCACTACGTGCAGTGGGATTTGCCCTGGCACTACATGCAGTGGGATTTGCCCTGGCACTACGTGCAGTGGGATTTGCCCTGGCACTACGTGCAGTGGGATTTGCCCTGGCACTACGTGCAATGGGATATGCCCTGGCACTACATACAGTGGCATTTGCCCTGGCACTACGTGCAATGGGATATGCCCTGGCACCACGTGCAATTAGATTTGCCCTGGCACCACGTGCAGTGGGATTTGCCCTGGCACTACGTGCAGTGGGATTTGCCCTGGCACTACGTGCAATTAGATTTGCCCTGGCACCACGTGCAGTGGGATTTGCCCTGGCACCACGTGCAGTGGGATTTGCCCTGGCACTACGTGCAGTGGGATTTGCCCTGGCACTACATGCAGTGGGATTTGCCCTGGCACTACATGCAGTGGGATTTGCCCTGGCACTACGTGCAGTGGGATTTGCCCTGGCACTACGTGCAGTGGGATTTGCCCTGGCACTACGTGCAGTGGGATATGCCCTGGCACTACATACAGTGGCATTTGCCCTGGCACTACGTGCAATGGGATATGCCCTGGCACCATGTGCAATTAGATTTGCCCTGGCACCACGTGCAGTGGGATTTGCCCTGGCACTACGTGCAGTGGGATATGCCCTGGCACTACGTGCAGTGGGATTTGCACTGGCACTACGTGCAGTGGGGTTTGCACTGGCACTACATGCTGTGGGATTTGCCCTGGCACTACGTGCAGTGGGATTTGCCCTGGCACTACGTGCAGTGGGATTTGCACTGGCACTACGTGCAGTGGGATTTGCCCTGGCACTACGTGCAATGGGATTTGCCTGGCACTACATGCAGTGGGATTTGCCCTGGCACTACATGCAATGGGATTTGCCCTGGCACTGCATGCAATGGGTTTTGCCCAGGCATTGCATGCAGTGGGATTTGACCAGGCACTGCATGCAGTGGGATTTGCCCAGGCACTACATGCAGTGGGATTTGCCCAGGCACTGCATGCAGTGGGATTTGCCCAGGCACTGCATGCAGTGGGATTTGCCCAGGCACTACGTGTAATGGGATTTGACCTGGCACTACATGCAGTGGGATTTGCCCTGGCACTGCATGCAATGGGTTTTGCCCAGGCATTGCATGCAGTGGGATTTGACCAGGCACTGCATGCAGTGGGATTTGCCCAGGCACTGCATGCAGTGGGATTTGCCCAGGCACTGCATGCAGTGGGATTTGCCCAGGCACTACGTGTAATGGGATTTGACCTGGCACTACATGCAGTGGGATTTGCCCAGGCACTGCATGCAATTGAATACACTTGAAGTGTATCTCCATGCACAAGTCCTTTAGCATTAGTGGATAATAATAATTTTAATACTGTGAATTTGATATAGTGTGAAAAAATGCACAACACTGTTGCACATATTGGGTTACGGGATTATGATTAGATTTAGATAGAGAAGCCCCTCTGGGAATTTTGCAAAAATATTTTATAGAATTATTTTTATGTCAAGAATATTTTCCTAAACTAATTTATGGCATTGGAGTCTCATCACAGAGAAACCGCAGCAAAATCATAACTTTCATGACAAACACACATATGTATGCTATATTGTTAGGGAGTGCAATAACTGACCATGTATAATGTGTATAACTCCATTTTATGCTCTTTTTTATATTCTGATCGAAAAACGTGATATATATCTGATCTGATTTTAACGTGATATTAAATTATTGTAGGCAACTGGTAAAATGCATGTTTTATAGAAAAAAGGCAAATTAATTTACTTAAAAAACAGTTTAAGGTTTGTGTGAATACTATATAGGAGAATTGTTTTACACCCCACAATAATCTGCAGGACTCAATACCTTTTGATGGCAATCAAGACTCCCATTAGTAAAGCTTGAGTAAAACACCCTCTTAGTGTTATTTTTCATATTGGAGCTTCACAAAATAGCTGCTAAAATATTGTAGGAGGGATTGCTTATTGGCAGTCTAGCCATTTTTATTTAGTTTAGTTAATTTAAATTACGGTATCTATCTGTTTGTCTCAGAACCAATTTATTAAGTCCGATTTGCCCTAGCTTTATTTATACAAAATTTCCCTGTAACCTTATTAACATTCATACATATTTCTTAGGATATTGATTACTGAACTCAGAGAACGTTGGTTATCTACTGTTTATTTCTATAGAAACCAGACAGAGTGTGGTAACTTGTTATATTTTTACCTTTACCCATTATGTTATGCACCTTATAGCAGTGCACCGGGATCTTATGCTGCTTTAGCTGGTCTCTCTTACAATAGAAAGCACTGGTTCCAACTTTCTTAAACTGTAAGTAGGCAGTCACTTCCTTTCTCTTTTTCCTAATGTTTTTGTGCTTTCTTTTCAGTTTTCACAGAAAAATATTGCACTGCTAATAATGTGGATAAAGCTCCAGGTCCACGAGGCTGGGTACAGATTCTTCAGGATCAAATAAAACTTGCCAGGAGAAGAGTAAAAAGAGGCTGTGACTCAGGTGGGTAGAAATGAGAAAATGCTCATCCTATTAGAATAGAATATGAAAAAATAAAACCTTCCAAAATGTGGAGGGGAACGGTACAGCTTAATAGAGGTGTATTCTTGCACGCACCAGCACTAATAGCTATACCATATTATACACATGTCAATACTAAACATCATACTCTGCTATGGTTGTTTAACAAGCAAATCCCATAAAACATTCAATAACTTGAGCCTGGGTATCTAGACAAATACTTGTTAGTAGAACATCATTACAACTATTGAAACACTCATATTGCTACAGAATGTGCTGGTGCTCTAACACTAATATAGTTTCCGTAAGTGTGTAACGCTCCAGTGGGAGCGCATGCGCACTATGGAAACTATTGTATGAATTCCATACATGCCGCACTGTGCACACAAGCAACAGATAGGGGGAAAGGGACAGAGAGGGGAAAAGGGACAGAAAAAAGGGAAAGAGACACAGAGGAGGGGAAGAAACACAGGGGAGGGAGAGGGGGGAAGATACACAGGGGAAGTAGACTGGGGAGAGACACAGGGGAGGGGTGGAGACATGGGAGGGAGATGGGGGGAAGAGACACAGAAGAGGGAGATGGGGGGGAAGAGACACAGGAGAGGGAGATGGGGGGGGAAGAGACACAGGGGAGGGAGATGGGGGGAAGAGCCACAGGGGAGGGAAATGGGGGAAGAGCCACACGGGAGGGAGATGGGGGGAAGAGACACACGGGAGGGAGATGGGGAAAGAGACACACGGGAGGGAGATGGGGAAAGAGACACACGGGAGGGAGATGGGGGGAAGAGTCACACGGGAGGGAGATGGGGGAAGAGACACAGGGGAGGGAGATGGGGGGAAGAGCCACAGGGGAGGGAAATGGGGGAAGAGCCACACGGGAGGGAGATGGGGGGAAGAGACACACGGGAGGGAGATGGGGAAAGAGACACACGGGAGGGAGATGGGGAAAGAGACACACGGGAGGGAGATGGGGGGAAGAGACACACGGGAGGGAGATGGGGGGAAGAGACACACGGGAGGGAGATGGGGGGAAGAGACACACGGGAGGGAGATGGGGGGAAGAGACACACGGGAGGGAGATGGGGGGAAGAGACACACGGGAGCGAGATGGGGGGAAGAGACACACGGGAGCGAGATGGGGGGAAGAGACACACGGGAGGGAGATGGGGGGAAGAGACACACGGGAGGGAGATGGGGGGAAAAGACACACGGGAGGGAGATGGGGGGAAGAGACACACGGGAGGGAGATGGGGGGAAGAGACACACGGGAGGGAGATGGGGGGAAGAGACACACGGGAGAGAGATGGGGGGAAGAGACACAGGGGAGAGAGATGGGGGGAAGAGACACAGGGGAGGGAGATGGGGGGAAGAGACACAGGGGAGGGAGATGGGGGGAAGAGACACAGGGGAGGGAGATGGGGCGAAGAGACACAGGGGAGGGAGATGGGGGGAAGAGACACAGGGGAGGAAGATGGGGAAGAGACAAAGAGGAGGAAGAGGGGGCAAAGAGATACAGGGGAGGGAGATGGGGGGAAGAGACACAGGGGAGGGAGATGGGGGGAAGAGACACAGGGGAGGAAGATGGGGGGAAGAGACACAGGGGAGGAAGATGGGGGGAAGAGACACAGGGGAGGGGGGGAGGGAAGAGACACATTTAATATTATACCGTCATTTATGACGGGCAGATGACTAGTAAAGATTGTAAAGAAACATGGATCTACCTAGGAAAAGCTTTTACCACTGGACTACCGGGGAACCCCATCATGGCATTAGTCGGTTGTTGGTTTTTAATGGTGTTAGCAGGTATTTGTAATTGACATTATTATTTAGTTGATGGTTTTTAGTTTTGCTTGTTGAGGGCTGGACTAACTATTAAAACGGCTTATTTTGTGCTTGAGAATGTATAGGCCTTATTTTTATTATAATGTATAAGTAAGTGTCTGGTAAAATGCTTCTTAAGGCTGTTTGATCTGGCACCGGGATCTTAACATGTCTTGTAAGTATCCTCATAAGGGATTTTTCTGGACATTAAGTTTACATGTAAAGATTTGTATCACTATGAGCACTTGCAGAGGCTTCCTAGAACATGTAAGCTCTTGGTTTTCATGTAAATGAGATAAGAAAACACAGTTAGAAGGGACTACATGGGCTCTTGTTTAGTCTTCCACTTAAAGGGACATAAAAGGTTTCTGGATTCGTCTAGGAATATGTACTCTCTGTAGCCCATGCAGCTCACACATACTTAGACTGTGAAGTGCAGTGTTTCAAATTAGCCTGTCAGTGACTTCTCTCAAAGAGCATGTTGCAGAATATTGGTTACAGCGAGACAGTGCAACCCCTGTAATTAGAATTACACTGTCTTCATGAGCTGCAGAGGGCAGTGAAACCAGTTAGGAACTATTAATAAGATTTTAGGCAGAAAAAGCAGAGCTTTTAGGACCTTCTTAATAAAATAAAAGTATATAAAAGTAAAGCGATACACAGGTATTATATATTATATTTTAACTGCCTGTCTGTTGCAGTGTTCATTTTCTTCAATTAGTATAATTTATTTTGAATGTAGAAAAACCTTTATTGAACATGCTCACTCTTTTAAATTCATGTCAGAAAGTTTTGGGGCCCTTTAATACCATCCATGTAGGATCATATAGTGTTACAGTGACTTAGTTGTAGGTTACAAATAATAATGTCCCTCTCACTTCTCTAATTTATAAGGTACTATATCTAACATAACCACTATTAATCACCTTTAGTGTTCTCACTTAGAGCAAAACCCTCTGAGCATAAATACTAAATTATCGCCCGGCGCAGGTGTCCTCTCTGTTTATGGCAAAGGACAATAATCTAGCAGTTCAGCTGTAAAATATATTATTGTGTAAAGGCACGATTACAGCTTATATTACGAGAAGCTGGTAAATGTCCTGTGATAAGAGCGTGCCCCCGTACAGTATTTCATAATGTTCAACCTGATATAAAATCCATATTCGAAATGAATAGAATGGAGGGCGGTATACATTGCATCCAAAATACTTATTATTTGTATTATTCCAGAGTAGATTTATCGTTTAGTTGGTCAACAAAAACAAAATCTTCCAAGACGAATAAATTGGTGAACTAACAAACTTTGGATCATAAATTAAAAAATAGCAGGTTTTAAAAATCAGAAATGTTTTTTGCATTAAAATGTATTTTAATCCATTTGCAAACTGTTTTGGAACAATGTCAGGACCTAAAAAACAATACTCTAGAGGGTTTTTTTTAGAATTGAGTGCAGCCAATTTATTTACCATATGTGCCGGCGTATAACACGCACATCATTTTAAGAAGGAAATTTCAGAAAAAAAACTTTTTCAAATAAAGAACTTTGAAGCAAAACAAGGGTAGCTCAGAACTTTTTTTTATTAATATTATTAACACTTATAAGGTAAATAATGTAAAATGACAGTAAAAGCAACTGTTTTAACAATGAAACTTTGATATTATATGTTTTTACAAAAGTTTACTCAGAAATCGCTGCTCCTCCTCAACCCCCCCATCCTCAACCCCCTCCTCAACCTCAACCTCCTCAACCTCAACCTCCCTCCTCATCCTCAACCTCAACCCCCCTCCTCAACCTCCCTCCTCATCCTCATTCTCCCTCCTCAACCCCCTCCTCAACCCCCTCCTCAAACCCCCTCCTCAAACCCCCTCCTCAACCCCATCCTCATCCTCCTTCCTCAACCCCCTATCCTCAACCCCCCCTCCTCAACCTCAACCCCCCTCCTCAACCTCCCTCCTCATCCCCCCATCCTCATCCTCCTTCCTCAACCCCTATCCTCAACCCCCCTCCTCAACCTCAACCCCCCTCCTCACCCTCAACCCCCCTCCTCAACCTCCCTCCTCGTCCTCAACCTCCCTCCTCGTCCTCAACCTCCCTCCTCGTCCTTAACCTCCCTCCTCGTCCTTAACCTCCCTCCTCGTCCTCAACCTCCCTCCTCGTCCTCAACCTCCCTCCTCATCCTCAACCTCCCTCCTCATCCTCAACCTCCCTCCTCATCCTCAACCTCCCTCCTCATCCTCAACCTCCCTCCTCATCCTCAACCTCCCTCCTCATCCTCAACCCCCATCCTCAAACCCCCATCCTCAAACCCCCATCCTCAAACCCCCATCCTCAAACCCCCATCCTCAAACCCCCATCCTCAAACCCCCATCCTCAAACCCCCATCCTCAAACCCCCATCCTCAAACCCCCATCCTCAAACCCCCATCCTCAAACCCCCTCCTCAAACCCCCTCCTCAACCCCATCCTCAACCCCCCCTCCTCAACCTCAACCCCCCTCCTCAACCTCCCTCCTCATCCCCCCCATCCTCATCCTCCTTCCTCAACCCCCTATCCTCAACCCCCCTCCTCAACCTCAACCCCCCTCCTCAACCTCAACCCCCCTCCTCAACCTCCCTTCTCGTCCTCAACCTCCCTCCTCGTCCTCAACCTCCCTCCTCGTCCTCAACCTTCCTCCTCGTCCTCAACCTTCCTCCTCATCCTCATCCTCAACCTCCCTCCTCATCCTCAACCCCCCCCATCCTCAACCCCCCTCCTAATCCTCAATCCCATCCTCAACCTCCCTCCTCAACCTAACCCCCCTCCTCAACCTAAACCCCCCTAAATACCTCCCCCTCTCCCTTTCCCCTCACTTACCTGCTTCTGCTCCGGCCTCCGCTCCTTCTTGACCCGGCGCGCATGTGACGTCACATGCGCACCACGCCATTAGAGAAAATACAGTTGTGGCACTGCATTCTGGGAAAATGGGTGGATATATGCAAATGAGTATATCTATATTCCTATATAACTTAATACATGGGCTGCCTTTAAGTATATGCCTGCTGCATTACACCGCTTTCAAGCATAGGATGCACACATTTTGCCCACTATAAGCTAAATGATGATGTGGTTAATAGCCTTCCCACAAAGCCTACATCACGAGTTAGGAACCAGCCCCACGCTGATGAGATCCATTGAAGATCGAAACAGTGACTGTGGGTAGGTCTCCTAACTCCTGCATAATCCATCCTATGCTATGCTTAAAAGCTGTGTAATAAAGCAGGCATATGTCTAAAAGGATCCATGTGTATAGTGGTATTCGATTAAATAATAAAAATGCATTGTGAACTAATTTGCATGTCCCTGCCCTGTTTCCCAGAATGCCGTGTAATAACAGTATTTCTCGGAATTCTGAGCAGGAAATAAATCTTTTATCTTATTTTAGAAGTTCAAACATGAACACAAACCTACTATTTAATCACTTTATTTACATCTTTATAAAAAGATTCACGAAGGTATAGAAAACAGTACAGTCCATCTTGGCACAGATGGGTAAAGCAGCACATAAAAATATATCGAAAAAAGTACAATAAAACATGGTAAAGTAGCACTTACAAAGTTATAAAAACAGTACAATCAATAGGGGTTGAGAGAAGCATATCTGCTAGTCCCTGAAACATTAAAGTTCAAATATAAATGTTAATCTTCAAATAATGATTGTATTGATAACCATTTACTAAATGAGCAAATATATCTCTATTATATGATCACTATAGTGCCCTATCAGGGTTTCCTTGTGGTCCAGTGGTTAGGATTTTGTGCTTTCAGCGATGCGATTGGTTTGATTCCAGTCAGGGAACCAAGAGCTCACACCACCCTGAAGCCAAACAGGGTTGGGTTTGGTCAGTACTTGGATGGGAGAGCACCTAGGAATACCAGGAGCTGTACGCTGTGGCCCACTGGAGAAGGGAACTGGCAACCCATGCCAGTATCTCTGCCATGAATACCAAATGTATCAGCATGACTATGGACATAAAGATGTGCTATGGTCCATGAGGTCACAAAGAGTTGGAAACAACTGAACAATGCAAATAAAGACAGTGTCCTTTTACATAAAATAGTCGTAGTAACTTTTTAAGGAAGGCTAATTTATATGTGATTTTTTTTCTTTCATTGAACAGAGTTTGCAGATTATGAAGACAAAACAGACGTTATCTCACTACCACACACAGGTAAATAAGACTGTTTTATTTTTTCATTTCGGACTGCATGGTAATATACAAGTATTGAAAAAACAGATTGAAATTGATTGTTTTTTTCTTTTATTGGTTCAAGAAATATGCATGTTAGAGGATGCAAATAGGTGCCATTTAAATTTGTTTTCTTTGACACTTTAGATTCAGATCTTTATTCTACATGGTTGGTCAGTGGCAGTTTGAGTAATTTCTTCTTTGTTCTTCTGCAGCTCACCTCACCTGGCTCCTCTAATATACAGACTTCTTGTACCAATCAAAGGCAAGTTCTATAACTTCTACATACATGCTTGGGCTTCTCTTATGTATATTTGTTTAAATAAGTGCAATTTATGTTTGGGCAGAACCTTAAGTCTGCAATATATGTTGTAATATAAAAGCTTTTTAAATTTTCTATAAAATATTGTACACTTTGTATGGACATACAGAGGGTTCCTTCTCCGGTGGGCCTTAGCATACAGCTCCTGGTATTCCTAGGTGGTCTCCCAACCAAGTAGTGACCTTGCCCAATATTGTATGGTTTCAGGGGGTATGACCTGTTACTTCCCTGACTCCTATCAAATCCAGTTTGCATTGGTGAAAACACCGGATCCTAACTTCTGGGCCATCAGGGAACCCATAATGGTCTAGGGCAGCATAAAACTTAAATACCCCCATGACCTATAAACATCTATTACTGTCTTTTCTGTGCTGTCCATTCTGCCATACTCATTTATGACCATGTATTATTTTGCTTTTTCAGGTAGTCTTTTTCAAACCACTGCTGATGACCTATGGCTTAAGTCCAAGGCTGGATTCTAAGTCCCGGCCACAATTCTGGTGGACAACTGGACAGAAGGCACTACAACCAGAATTTTAAGTTTTTGATTTATTTTTTCTTATCGTCATTTTCTGCAGAATTTCTTTTTTATTGATTTTCAGAAAAAAAGCCAAGATGGGGAACATAACTTTTTGTTGAAGTGGTATGTCCAGATGTCTCGTGTTTGTAACCTGAACTCCGTTTTTATGGTTTATTTATTTCCTAAACCATAGAGGGAACATTAAAAAGGCACACAGTATTGGTGGAGAGACCTGACAACACTGCGATGGTCACATTACATTTTTTTTAGATATTGCCGCCAACATTTGTGATTGAAAATATTATTTTTCAGGGAGGTACCAGAGGGATAGTAACATGATACGTTAAATGTAGTCTTCTTATGTCATGTTTTTAAATTGTTTCGGGTGTCGCCATTTTGTCAAGTCTGAAAAAAGCATGAGGATGGTTGACAAACCACATTTCTCACATAAATACATATAATCTGGAGCAACATTCGGGCACGTTGTACTTTGGGAAAAACATCAATGCTTGTGAAGTAGGTAATCTAATAACATTATCAGCTAATTAAGTCACAAGCATAAAATATATTTTAGAGAAACCTAATTGTATCATTGTCTACTTGTGAGGGTTGCCATGTTGGCTGTCTTCAATACTACCTAAAGGTAAATATACAATTTACATTTTGAATGCCTAAACATTGTTAAATCTAATTTGTTAATAGAGAATTTTTCAATTATATTATTACAATGGCTCATTAATATAGACAATGTTAATACAGCCCACAAATGGCGGTGGAACATTTTTAGTTAGTTTTGTTTTCATAGTGTTGCTGAGAAGATGTTTTATCCATACTGAGTGTTGTTATATTTTTGTCGCAAATATTTAAAGGCCCACTATGGTCAGATTTTTTGATCTTTTGAGTAACTAAAATTGATAAAAGGGCAAATTTCTTTTGAAAAAACATTTTATAATGTTTATATGTAATGATTTTATACCATAGAATCCATTTTGTTTTTTTGCCTACTGCTGCTTGTTACTTTATAAATAGCACTTTTAGTTTTCAGTAGTGGTGACAGCGGTCACCCTGTATGTGTCCTTACAAACTAATGCACTTCCATTTAATCCTGTTGAGAGCACTGGCAGATGTTACTGCAATATATATTGTGTAGACAGACACTTCCTGTGTATTCAAAGACTCCTCCCACCTCTGGAAGTTTTTCTGCTGAATCCAAAATGACAACTTCCACAGCAGCATAATTTCATATAAAAGATAATTAATTAGAGGCTGCATTATTTTTTTTACATGCGAGAAGCATGTAGAATATTTTCAAAATAGTACATTTTAAAAAAAGGAACAAAATTGGTACTTTAATATTTGCATCAATACTAACAGTACTGTGTATTATGGGAAACTGAAAAAATCTTCCTTATTATGGTTGCTGTCTGAAAGGATTGTTTAAAAGCTGTAATGTTGAGCAAAGGTGACACAAATGAAAATGTTACTACACCTGTGAAAGTCATTTGCCTGTAAAAAAGCACTACCCCCCCCCCCCCCCCCAAACATTTGCACTAGATATATTGCCAGACAAAACGTAAAAAGAAAAAAAAACTAAATGTGTGTGTAAAAAAGCAACTGAAAGTTTTGTTGAAATCTAATTTCTAACAATTCATACTAACATTGTTGGTAAAAACAACAAGCTCATACCATTAATCTGATTTTTAATATATTTAAATTTATGATTTTTTTGTTTACTTTTTTACCCAATTCCTCCCCCCCCCCAACAAAAAAAATCTATTTTTTATTTGTTAATAGTGTTTATTTTTATGCAGAGGATAAATATGTGTGAATGAGGTCTAATTAGTAGTTTTATGCTTTAATTTGCCAACCAGCTTAATTATTTTTACTTTAGGCTGAAAGCAGCAGGTTGTGATGTTGGCTTCCAGGATTATAGAAATTAATATGTTTAAGTACATACTGTGATTTTTCTCTTCTAAACCTTCCCACATTCTCAAAATGATTAACAATGTTCATATGTTCTCCCAAATTAATATTTTGTAAGCCATCTGAAACTACAGATTGTTCACTTTCTTGTTTGATGTTTTGGGTTAAAGCTTTCGGGCCTTCATGTGGAGGCTTTCGGGCCTTTATGTCGAGGCTTTCGGGCCTACATGTCGAGGCTTTCGGGCCTTCATGTGGAGGCTTTCGGGCCTAACATGTCGAGGCTTTCAATTGAACCTTTTACAAATTTCTGTACAACATTACAGTTTAAACAGAGCTTGAATTTTTGGTAATAGAATATTTAAACAGTATTCTTGATCTTTCCACTAACTTATTTTTCCAAAAGCAACATTTATTAGGTTCCTGAAGTTAATATGAATAATAGACAGGCCACTAGCCAACATATGTTTTATGTGGTAAAATAAGTAAGAATTACTACTTTGATTTCTGGTTTTGTTCTAAAAGAAAATGTACATTAGCGGCTGAGTTTGAATTTTTAGTGAACATGAGCCCATTGAGTTTACCATCACATTAGTAAAAAGTTTAATTTAAATCGAGGTGAATCTGAAGGGAATCATGAAATTATTCCACTGCTGGAAATAATGCTACTGGTGACATAATACAAGATACTTCAGACCGAATGTTTTTAGAATTGTATTGCTTATGCACTTTTAGTCTATTCTTCCAAACTCCTTTTTTATAAATAGCACTTTTAATTGTAGTGGTGATAGAGGTCACCCTGTATGGGTGCCAGATATTCAGCAACTTCCTACACAATAAGGTGTTATATACATTGCGTAATTTAAGCATACTAATTGGCACCAATTAAAAAGTTAACTATTTATCTTACATTAGCATTTCCATCTATGGTGCCCAAGATTAATTAACTTACTGAACATAATCTGGCTTAAGTGATCACTATAGTCACAATTTTTCTATATGGTCTTTTTGAATAACTATACTTGATAATGTACAAAATAAAAATTGCAATGCAAAAAGCATAGCCTTTAAATAATTCACTTTCATGTGAATTTATTCTTCTTTCAGCTACTGTAGCAGATTGAGGTCTTTATCCATCTGGGGAATCAGATCACCAAAAATCAAAACAGTAACTTTCAGTATAGCATAATTGCATATAAAAAGTTATAAATTAAAGACTGTTTTTTTTTTACTTTCTAAAAGAAATGTGTGCATTTGCAAGTGCAGTTCTTCAAAAGAATGTATTTTAAATTTAAGACTATAGTGGCCTTTAAAAAAAAAAACAAAAAAAAAAACAAGCTGTAATTTAAATGCACTTTTGTTCATTTGTACCCTGCACCTTATAGTATCAATGAATCTTTGATGCAATCCTAGGTACAAATAGAGGCAGATCCTCTACTGTGAAAAGCACTTCTGTCCAGATATACTAAGTGTGTCCTAAAATCATACTGGAAATAAACAAGAGGTACCAGCAGAGGTCCTATAGAGAAGGAATTTCTGTAAATAAGAAAAACTGCACGTTAATTAAGTGTGTAACAAAGAAACATTAGCCGCTGTTTAAAAAAACAAACACAAAACATTTTTAAATAAAATCATATCCTTGGATACTATCCTTAAATATGTGTGTGTTTGCGTCGTTCAGCCGTGTCCGACTCTCTGTGACCGCAACACACCATGCTGATCCACTTGGTCTTCATGGTAGAGATACTGGAGTGGGTTGTCAGTTCTTTCTCCAGTCGGCAACAGCATACAGCTCCTGGTATTCCTAGGTGGTCTCCCATCCAAGTAGGAACCAGGCCTAACCCCTTATGGCTTCAGGATGGTGTGACCTATAGGTTCCCTGACTAGAATCGACCCCGGGTCACAGCGGTGAAAACACCAAATCCTAACCACTGGACCACCAGGGAATCCCTGTTTAAATATAGAATGTACCATATTGGTTTAATCCGTTCCTGGCAGCTTCTTCATATATCAGTGGAGGAATGGGAGTTGAATTTGTTAAATAATTGTAATCTATAGAATTTAACGCCTACCCCCTTCCCCACATATGCCTAAAAGCAAGTGTCATCCAAAAACAAATGCAAGCTTTGCTCCTGCAGAAACGTAAACACCCATCTCATGCACGGCGTTCAAAATCTCATGGATGTTTCCAAGGACCTGCAGAGGCACCATATTAATTTCTACTTCTACCTAGCTTTATGACTTTTTCCCCTGCCTAATTGTGCTATTAGTCAGACTTCTCTGTATGGCCTATGTTGGTATGATCCTGCTCTTGTCTATCTCATAGCATCTGTACATATACTACTGGTCCACAATTAATGCAGTTTAGGAATTAACGCACAGTTTTACAAATGTTAACTTTAATAGAGCACATTGAGTCACATTACTTGTGCCATTTAGTGAATATGTCCCTATATTGTCGTCATACACTTTAAAAATATATTTTAACTGCAAAATCTACAAGAGAGCCAGAATATGCAGTGGAGTAAAATACAAACATTTGACTTTAGATTAGTGATTATGAACAATTTGTGCATCAAAATCCCAACCAATTATATGATCTCTGTGATGGTGACTTCTGTAGTATTATTTGTGCAGTATAATAATACTACAGGTATGTAAGCATAAACAACTAGACAACATTATTGCACTCCCCGGGACTCTTTATGCATTTTTTGCTTTATATTAATGTTTTTACTAGGTTACTTAATTTGAACGAAGTAAACGCCCTGTGGCTCGTTAACAAATACCCTCCTTCAGATGAAGCAAAAAAAATATTTCTGTTTCCAAACGGGAATGATAGAGAACATCGTGTCTCAGGGTGCAGAATCTAAAGGGGATATATGTAGAAAATGTAATAATGATATAGGGGTCCAGAACAATGGGCTGGTGGTCCTGATTCAGACCCAGGCTCCTTGACTACCCCAGTGCTAGACCCTGACACACAGCCGTGTTGAAAAATTACATAAAATGTTGTTTTCTTCAAATATAGATTTTATTTTGCTGACCAGTTGTTTAACAACATAAAGAAACATCAGTGGTCCTATACTTTATTTACACATATTTAATTGACTTGTTTATTTTGAGAAATTACTCCTGATTGCATTATTAGACATGGTCATATCCCCAAGGTCAAGTTAATATAATCTTATCCTATCCATAGATCTTTTTCTGTTTATCGGTTTCTTTGGTACCAAGCTGTGTGTTGCTCTTCTTCAAGTAAGAGCTTTGCTATACATCGAACCCAAGGAGACCGTGCGGCCCGACCTCAGTCTACAACTAATATGGCTATTAGGTAAAAGGAGACAGGGCTTTGGCTAGGGGTTACACCTTCCAGTAATGTGAACGTTTTATACGTTGATAGTTTGCCATGTGTGCTAATTTGTAACTTTTGTTGATTTTTGAACCGTTCCTTGTATATTTTTGTCATTGTACAACATTAAGTATGGCAGTGACTTGCCATCTTTTTGACCTGGGTACACGTAGGTTACCTTCCACTAACATTGTGAAATTTCCATCTTGTTTTACATTGATATGAATAGAATACCTAATATAATTGTGATTAATAGCAGTGGTATGTTTAAAGTATTATCATCCCTCTTTGTTACTTAAGACTCGCGGATAAGGTCTTGGGGCCCGGCACTGGTCCTATTGAGAACCAACGATTAGGATACACAGGATCCATTTTTTTTGCCACTTAGTTAGAATCGAATACAGTCCTACACAGAAAATCTGCACATACCCATAGAAGCCGTTGGCTTTACTGTTTCCCATGACAATCTGGTAATTCCAGCAACCCTCCCAGTGGATATTTACTTTTATTTTTATTTAGTAATGTTAGATTATTTTGTTTGAAACATTTGCTTAAATCCATAGATTTGTTAGCAATATATTAAAGATATTCTGAAGTGCACTTGATCTTTTATGTATTTGCGCTGTATTCCTAAGTTCAATTAACAACCAGAGCAAGAAAACAATGCTTCAAATTCTTAAAATAAAATTAAACCTAGCGCTCACCAATTGGTGGTGTATCTATGAGTCATTCAGTATGTGGATACATGGCAATACTTTGAGTGGAGGACACTGAATTATTAAGCACCTTATGACCGGAGTCTTATGTTATGATGTCATTGGTCACTGGCCAATCACAAGTTCTCTCCACGTAATGTTAGGTGTGCAATGCCAGCTGCCATCAGGCTAAATTTAATTGCCAACTCTTCTTGATCGCCTGTGGGTTAATCAGTGTTTCCATCATTGTGATTAATTCACCTGTGCTCTAGCTGGGATATCAGATCATTTTATTTAATGTTTAGATGAAGCCTAGATTAGATTTAAAAAAAATAACACAATCCATATGTTGAACACTACACAACTAAAATAATACAAGGATCTATAGTATGAAATTGAAAAAAATATAAATGTATGTAAAAATAAATTGTATTAAACATATTACTTAACATGTATTTAATTCATTACAAATGTTCATTATCTTTTGGCAAACCTATCCGTCCCTGCCATATTGTTTTTCCTGCTCAATGACACTTTGGCAAACTGTAGGGACCAAACTATTGTGCTCTGACGTAGGGATAGAAAATGGGTTTAATATGTATGGACAAATAAAAGGAAAACCGATAAACTGTATTGATACAGTAAAAGTGGAATATGGTCTTTTCACAGATCTTGTGATTTAAGGTCCTTTAAGGACCTATGAAAACAAGAGAGTGGAAGATAGGACCTTAAATCTACCCGTGGGCAAAACAGTAATGCCAACATGTGGTGGTTTTGTCAAAAGATATCTTAATTGTAATTAATGCACTTTTAGACATCAAAGTCCCAATTTCATTTTACATATATATATATAATAAAATACCCCTATTATTATGCCAATCACATTGTACCTACACAACATAAATTATTAATAGTTATATTATTTCCCATCAACCACTATTCATAGGAATGTCATTTATTGACTGATTTATTCATATAGCCAACCATTCCCCATTAGTGTCTTATTTTCACCATTTACCTATATCCCAATACATCCTCCATCTCTTACTTGGAAATATGTCAGTGTATAACTTGTACATTTAAGCAGAAAAGATCAAAATAAATTAAAATAAACTTTACTTTGCACTCTATACATTGATAATGTTTGTCATGTCCTGTTTTTTGTTAAAATCTATAAATTGACAAATATACAAAAAAAAAATGAGTAACATTCCTATATTAATATGATTATGTTTTATGTCTTTTTGTTCATTTGGTTTAATGACTACTGGTTAGTGTGTTTCCAAAAGAAATTGTGTTTTGTGTTAAGGTTTAAATTTCTTAAAATCATTCCATATATACAGGGAAAAGTTTTGATCTTTTATGTATATACATTTTATTAATATGTAAATATATAGATATTTTTAAATTACAATCTTGTTTTTTTTTTCTTTTATAAAAAAACAGACAAGGGAAGTTTGTGGCAATGGTGTCTAACATTGTGTTGTGTTATGAGTATATGGGGAAATTTCTATGTCAATAATAAAACACGCAAAAAATAAAATTCCTTTTAAATTAAATTGTGTCTTTTTTACATTGATTTACTGGGATTTTCAGTAGAGCAATAATGAAACATATTTACGGCTAGACATTCTCTCATTTGTTTCTACCTGAAAGAAGAAAACTTTGAGTTATTATTTGGAACAAATGCATAGTATTTAAAGGGTCCCAGGCATCGTTATCCATTAGGGTCAGAGTGTCATGTGGGGTGTGTGAGATAGATAAATAACGCACCTGCTCAATGGAAAACTGAAACTGGCTACACATCAAACTATAATTGTGAGTGGTCTCATACACAACACCATCCCAGCCATGGCCGGATTTCTCATTAGGCCAACTAGGCAACCGCCTAGTCGCGCGTCCCTGTGAAGGGTGCCTCATTTCACATTTTTCTTAGCATAAAAAAGGAAATGCTGCAGTTCACAGACTTGCCTCTGGGGGGGGCGCCTGGATCTATAGAGATACAAGAGGAAGTGAGCTGCTGTATTTGAGTGTGCTGGAGATGGAAATCTGGCCCTGATCACAGCACACAATTAAACATCCTAAGAAGATAATTTTCAGCCCATTATTATTATTATTATTACCTTTTATTTGGAGAGGGTTTATTTCTTCATGTGGTCTGCCATTTTAAATACTTTAAAAAAATGTATATGGCTTTATTGTGATCAAAGACCAATATTGTTACATTAAGGTATACTTACATTTAAAGGACCATGGTATAATGAAAAGAAGGTTTAATAAATCTGAATCTGATTAAGAAAAGGAAAAGGTCATAAAGCTTGTTTTTAATTACACAACATGATACGTCTCTCGTATTCCTGAGGGCACTGAATGATGCTTTAATGATGGTTGTGTATGGGGGGGGGAGGGGCATTTACATTTAGTGTAGAGCAAAGCTTGAAGTTATTGTTGCAAGCTGTCTGCTGCTCAGCATGTGCAATAAATGGGATAGGTGTCAAATTATAAAATATATAATGATAATATATCTCCTATCTCCACTGATAGGTAAGAAAACCTATATATATATAGTAAAATTCATAAATATCTAGATGATTAATTATCTTGGTGATTACTGACTTTTAGGTAGACAGAATGGGCAGACTATGCGCCTTTTGGTTCTTATCTTCTGCCTAATATATATTTCTATACAATTTTCAGTATTATGCCTGGGGTTATACTGCTTTCATTAGTCAAGCCACATTGTACTTGCCATAAATATATATTTAAACATTCTTTGAGGTGTGAATTAGAAAGCTAATGAACTGAAGAAAAAATGGGATTCTTGAAATATCTCACTGTAAGAAATAAAAGACTGTTAATAACAAATCTGCATTAAGCGCTGGTATAGAAGGCTGATTTTAATTGAATTAGTTGCCTTTATAATCTGCATTTAAAAGGTTAAGCTCTGCTTCTATGGAAACCTCACACCAGGCGGACAATCACAATACAAAAGTATCTGCGGCAAAATATGTCTGGTAACTTATTCCACTGCCTGGGCTCAGGTTCTTGAACATTGGAGAATGGTGCCTGTGAAAACATGTCCCAAACTAATCCTTAATAAATTGCATTGACCTCCTGCAGTGAACCATCAGAAAAACCAAACCACACCCCTGTACGTGCAGGGAGAAGTATGGGGTATGGGCACGCCGTGCCAACATTGTCTTGTAGTCATCGGAGATTGGGTAAAGTCAGATCCGCATTCGTTTATTTATAGAGTTGAATAGATTCCCAGGGCAATGTTGACTGTATCTTAATGTCTGTATTATAACTAGATTATGTGTAAATAGATACTCGTCAATAAGAATTGGCACTTTCTGTGGAATAATGTAGTTCTGCACTTGCAAAATCAGACTTCAAAAGACAAGAAGTTGATTTCTGTCACTACTTTTGGAGAATGAATAGATGATATATGGTCAAATATGGTTCACAATTGTTATGTTGATGGTGGCTTGTGATGCCCCCTCTGGATCGCTACCTTGTCGTGGTGAAGGGGCTTGTGTTCCTCAATTAAACTCTTAGGGCCTCATTCTATTATCGGCAGTAAATCGGCCGTAAGGCTGCGATTCCTTGCGGGGGTTCTATTATTTGCGCGATTCTATTATACGGCCCCGCAAGGATCTCCCCTTACGGCCGGCCGCATATCTTGGAACCGGCCGTAAGCTCAAAAATTGTTAAAGTCAAAAATAAATTCAAGCCTGCACTGTACAGCTCTGTAAATGCTAGGGATCATATTGGGGGACATGAGGATTAATAGTAACCCCCTCTCAAGCTTGCACATCAGCCCAAACCCGAGTTTACATTAACTGTTTATTTTCTGGCCGCAGCGTGGCCGGGTCTGAGGTGCTCCAAGCCCTATGGACTTTTTCCATGGATATTTGACATATATAATAAAACATTTTTTTTACGGATTTGAGTATAGGGGAATGTTGTGCTATTTTTGCTAACACCTACAATCACTTTATAGTCTCCTCAGAGTGCAGGATGGCTTTATTTAGGCTATATTTTGTGCTTAATTGGTGCTAGCGGGACCTTTTTCCTGCAAGTAAGCTGCGGCTCGCTTTTAGCCTTGCAGAGAGGGTTCCCGGAGCAATAGAATAGCAACCGGGCTTTTCTTGCGGCCGAAACTCTTGCGGACGTTTTAGATCAAAGGCTTTCCTCCGGCGCGTGCGGCCGCAAGAGATAGCAAGGCGCCGGCCGCAAGCCTGCCGGAATCCCCGGCCGGAGGGGAATAGAATAGCAGAATAGCTTGCGGCCCCGCAGCGCCTACGGCCGATAATAGAATGAGGCCCTTAGTTATACCGTGTAGGGTCACCCAAGATCAGACAAAATGTGGTCCACTGGAGAAAGAACTGGCAACCCACTCCAGTATATTTACCAAACCATATGGATAAGCAAAACTAGAGACATAAAAATAGATATGTCTGGGTGCTGCTGGCCATAAGGTCACAAAGTGTCAGACATGACTGAACAAGAACAATAGCTTCTGAAGCCCTGTAGAAACTTTAAGTGAGGCTATTTAGAAACTACCTTAGGTCCTCATTCAATTGCAATTTTGCCAATTGAAGAGGGCTCTATATAAGCACATAACATATTTTTTGACCGAAGTTTTTAGTTAGTGAAGACCTTGATTTTGGATAGAAGTTCATTAACTAAAAAGTTCTGTATAAAAAATATGTTATGTGCTTATATAGAGCCCTATTCAATTGGCCAACTCGCAATTGAATGAGGCTCTTAATGTGTAGCCGATGGAACCAGTACCTGAATTCCCTGCTTCTGGGGAGGTCCAATTTATGGATATTCTCCATTATTATTACTACTCTTTATTCATAAAGCTCCAACAATTTTCTGTAGCTATATTTGCAAGGGGGTAAGTATGCAAATTACAAAGGTAAAACGAAATATAAGGGATGCAGAAATACAAAAACATTACATAATTATTATTATTCTTATCCTTTATTTGTAACAAGCCAAAATATTCTGTTGAGCTACAGCCACTGATAAGCGTGTGCAACGTGGTTGAGGTCTCGGCCTTAAAGAAGTTACATCTCAAAGGTAATGTTGGACCTAGCGCTGATGGCTGAATATCATGTCTATACAAGATTTAGCCAAGGAATATTTTTGAGACAATAAAATGGCTTCATGGAACACTACAAGCGATCCCCAGTACCACAAAATGTCACCATGATCTAAAATATCCTGTCCAGAACCTCAAACACCCACTCTCCAGTTTCTTGCACATACAATGTATTGTTTTTCTTTGGTGAGATGTCTCCTAAAGTATTGACTTATTGTGTTACCTTTTGGACTTTAGAAGCCCAGGAACCTAAAATGGCTCCCATGGAATACTAGTGTCCAAAAAAAGGTCCCAGAAACCCTAAATGGCTACCAGTACCTCCACATTCCAACAGGGCTAATAACTTTTGTCAGAATCATCTTATGGGCACCAAAAAGCTTGCCACAAAGCTTATGGAAAACTGGTGGAAATGAATCAAAGAAGAATCGTGGAAGAAAGCACCATACCTCAACAATGAAGAATATTGTTACTTGCCCACTAAAAGGTATTATATGATAGACTATTCCTTTATATGAAATTCTCAAGAAACAAGAGAACCAATTTTTGTGAATTTTCAATTTATTGAATGAAAACATGTCATGTAATATAATGTTTGTGTTGGGTTGTTTTGCTCCAATGTAAAGCAAAAGTTTTATCAAAAGGCTAACAGCTCTCATTGGACCAAAGTGGCTAGTTCTAGGATAATAACTTTCTTATATAAAAGAAAGCAGCTCATAGAGTCTTCCTTAAGGGGAAGTTACTATATTCACTCAAGGGACAATATTAACTGAAAAATGCTTATCAGATTTTGAAACTTTTTTTAGGTTTGTATATGAATTATATTATATTTGCATAGTCTGATAATGTATTGTGTTAGTGTCTCTTTAATAGTTCCCTCTATGTAATCTCTAACTCTTCACACATGTTGTTAAACTGATAAAACATATTTAGACAAATATTTTATAGCACCAATATTACAGATTTGTGCTTGTGTGAGGACAGGCATGAATGAGGATGACATGCTTACGTTAGGAGGACATGCTTGTGCGAGGACAGGCCTGAATGAGGATGACAAGCTTACGTTAGGAGGACATGCTTGTGTGAGGACAGGCCGGAATGAGGATGACAAGCTTACGTTAGGAGGACATGCTTGTGTATAACAGGCCTGAATGAGGATGACAAGCTTACGTTAGGAGGACATGCTTGTGTGAGGACAGGCCTGAATGAGGATGACAAGCTTACGTTAGGAGGACATGCTTGTGAGAGGAAAGGCCTGAATGAGGATGACAAGCTTATGTTAGGAGGACATGCTTGTGTATAACAGGCCTGAATGAGGATGACAAGCTTACGTTAGGAGGACATGCTTGTGTGAGGACAGGCCTGAATGAGGATGACAAGCTTACGTTAGGAGGACATGCTTGTGCGAGGACAGGCCTGAATGAGGATGACAAGCTTACGTTAGGAGGACATGCTTGTGTGAGGACAGGCCTGAATGAGGATGACAAGCTTACGTTAGGAGGACATGCTTGTGTGAGGACAGGCCGGAATGAGGATGACAAGCTTATGTTAGGAGGACATGCTTGTGTATAACAGGCCTGAATGAGGATGACAAGCTTACGTTAGGAGGACATGCTTGTGTGAGGACAGGCCTGAATGAGGATGACAAGCTTACGTTAGGAGGACATGCTTGTGCGAGGACAGGCCTGAATGAGGATGACAAGCTTGCGTTAGGAGGACATGCTTGTGTGAGGACAGGCCTGAATGAGGATGACAAGCTTGCGTTAGGAGGACATGCTTGTGTGAGGACAGGCCTGAATGAGGATGACAAGCTTACGTTAGGAGGACATGCTTGTGTGAGGACAGGCCGGAATGAGGATGACAAGCTTATGTTAGGAGGACATGCTTGTGTATAACAGGCCTGAATGAGGATGACAAGCTTACGTTAGGAGGACATGCTTGTGTGAGGACAGGCCTGAATGAGGATGACAAGCTTACGTTAGGAGGACATGCTTGTGCGAGGACAGGCCTGAATGAGGATGACAAGCTTACGTTAGGAGGACATGCTTGTGTGAGGACAGGCCGGAATGAGGATGACAAGCTTATGTTAGGAGGACATGCTTGTGTATAACAGGCCTGAATGAGGATGACAAGCTTACGTTAGGAGGACATGCTTGTGTGAGGACAGGCCTGAATGAGGATGACAAGCTTACGTTAGGAGGACATGCTTGTGCGAGGACAGGCCTGAATAAGGATGACAAGCTTATGTTAGGAGGACATGCTTGTGTATAACAGGCCTGAATGAGGATGACAAGCTTACGTTAGGAGGACATGCTTGTGCGATGACAGGCCTGAATGAGGATGACAAGCTTACGTTAGGAGGACATGCTTGTGTGAGGACAGGCCTGAATGAGGATGACAAGCTTATGTTAGGAGGACATGCTTGTGTGAGGACAGGCCTGAATAAGGATGACAAGCTTATGTTAGGAAGACATGCTTGTGTCAGGACAGGCCTGAATGAGGATGACAAGCTTGTGTGAGGACAGCCCTGAATGAGGATAACAAGCTTACGTTAGGAGGACATGCTTGTGTGAGGACAGGCCTGAATGAGGATGACAAGCTTACGTTAGGAGGACATGCTTGTGTGAGGACAGGCCTGAATGAGGATGACAAGCTTACGTTAGGAGGACATGCTTGTGTGCGGACAGCCCTGAATGAGGATGACAAGCTTACGTTAGGAGGACATGCTTGTGTGAGGACAGGCCTGAATGAGGATGACAAGCTTACGTTAGGAGGACATGCTTGTGTATAACAGGCCTGAATGAGGATGACAAGCTTACGTTAGGAGGACATGCTTGTGCGAGGACAGGCCGGAATGAGGATGACAAGCTTACGTTAGGAGGACATGCTTGTGTGAGGACAGGCCTGGATAAGGATGACAAGCTTATGTTAGGAGGACATGCTTGTGTTAGGATAGGCCTGAATGAGGATGACAAGCTTACGTTAGGAGGACATGCTTGTGTGAGGACAGGCCTGAATGAGGATGACAAGCTTATGTTAGGAGGACATGCTTGTGTGAGGACAGGCCTGAACGAGGATGAGAAGCTTACGTTAGGAGGACATGCTTGTGTGAGGATAGGCCTGAACGAGGATGACAAGCTTAAGTTAGGAGGACATGCTTGTGTGAGGACAGGCCTGAATGAGGATGACAAGCTTATGTTAGGAGGACTTGCTTGTGTGAGGACAGGTCTGAATGAGGATGACAAGCTTACGTTAGGAGGACATGCTTGTGTGAGGACAGGCCTGAATGAGGATGACAAGCTTACGTTAGGAGGACATGCTTGTGTGAGGACAGGCCTGAATGAGGATGACAAGCTTACGTTAGGAGGACATGCTTGTGTGAGGACAGGCCTGAATGAGGATGACAAGCTTACGTTAGGAGGACATGCTTGTGTGCGGACAGCCCTGAATGAGGATGACAAGCTTACGTTAGGAGGACATGCTTGTGTGAGGACAGGCCTGAATGAGGATGACAAGCTTACGTTAGGAGGACATGCTTGTGTATAACAGGCCTGAATGAGGATGACAAGCTTACGTTAGGAGGACATGCTTGTGTATAACAGGCCTGAATGAGGATGACAAGCTTACGTTAGGAGGACATGCTTGTGTGAGGACAGGCCTGGATAAGGATGACAAGCTTATGTTAGGAGGACATGCTTGTGTTAGGATAGGCCTGAATGAGGATGACAAGCTTACGTTAGGAGGACATGCTTGTGTGAGGACAGGCCTGAATGAGGATGACATGCTTGTGTGAGGACAGGCCTGAATGAGGATGACAAGCTTACGTTAGGAGGACATGCTTGTGTGAGGACAGGCCTGAACGAGGATGAGAAGCTTACGTTAGGAGGACATGCTTGTGTGAGGATAGGCCTGAATGAGGATGACAAGCTTAAGTTAGGAGGACATGCTTGTGTGAGGACAGGCCTGAATGAGGATGACAAGCTTATGTTACGAGGACATGCTTGTGTGAGGACAGGTCTGAATGAGGATGACAAGCTTACGTTAGGAGGACATGCTTGTGTGAGGATAGGCCTGAATGAGGATGACAAGCTTACGTTAGGAGGACATGCTTGTGTGAGGACAGGCCTGAATGAGGATGACAAGCTTACGTTAGGAGGACATGCTTGTGTGAGGACAGGCCTGAATGAGGATGACAAGCTTAAGCACAGGAACCTAAAATGGCTCCCATGGAATACTTGTGCCCCAAAAAAGGTCCCAGAAACCCTAAATGGCTACCAGTACCTCCACATTCCAACAGGGCTAATACATTTTGTCAGAATCATCTTATGGGCACCAAAAAGCTTGCCACAAAGCTTATGGAAAACTGGTGGAAATGAATCAAAGAAGAATCGTGGAAGAAATCACCATACCTCAACAATGAAGAATATTGTTACTTGTCCACTAAAAGGTATTATATGATAGACTATTCCTTTATATGAAATTCTCAAGAAACAAGAGAACCAATTTTTGTGAATTTTCAATTTATTGAATGAAAACATGTCATGTAAAATAATGTTTGGGTTGGGTTGTTTTGCTCAAATGAAAAGCAAAAGTTTTATCAAAAGGTTAACATCTTTCATTGGACCAAAGTGGTTAGCTCTAGGATAATAACTTTCTTATATAAAAGAAAGCGGCTCATAGAGTCTTCCTTAAGGGGAAGTTACTATATTCACTCAAGGGACGATATTAACTGAAAAATGCTTATCAGATTTTGAAACTTTTTTTAGGTTTGTATTTGAATTATATTATATTTGCATAGTCTGATAATGTATTGTGTCAGTGTCTCTTTAATAGTTCCCTCTATGTAATCTCTAACTGTTCAAACATGTTGTTAAACTGATAAAACATATTTAGACAACTATTTTATAGCACCAATATTACACATTCGTGCTTGTGTGAGGACAGGCCTGAATGAGGATGACAAGCTTATGTTAGGAGGACATGCTTGTGTGAGGACAGTCCTGAATAAGGATGACAAGCTTATGTTCGGAGGACATGCTTGTGTGAGGACAGGCATGAATGAGGATGACAAGTTTACGTTAGGAGGACATGCTTGTGTGAGGACAGGCCTGAATGAGGATGACAAGCTTACGTTAGGAGTACATGCTTGTGTGCAGACAGCCCTGAATGAGGATGATAAGCTTACGTTAGGAGGACATGCTTGTGTGAGGACAGGCCTGAATGAGGATGACAAGCTTACGTTAGGAGGACATGCCTGAATGAGGATGACAAGCTTATGTTAGGAGGACATGCTTGTGTGAGGACAGGCCTGAATGAGGATGACAAGCTTATGTAAGGAGGACATGCTTGTGTGAGGACAGGCCTGAATGAGGATGACAAGCTTATGTGAGGAGGACATGCTTGTGTAAGGATAGGTCTGAATGAGGATGACAAGCTTACGTTAGGAGTACATGCTTGTGTGCAGACAGCCCTGAATGAGGATGATAAGCTTACGTTAGGAGGACATGCTTGTGTGAGGACAGGCCTGAATGAGGATGACAAGCTTACGTTAGGAGGACATGCTTGTGTGAGGACAGGCCTGAATGAGGATGACAAGCTTACGTTAGGAGGACATGCTTGTGTGAGGTGGACCTGCTTGAGTGAGGATGGCATTTGTGTGTCAGTAGAACACCTGAGTGAGGATTACAGGCTTGTGTGAAGACAACAGGCCTGAGTAAGATTGCCAGGCTTGAATGAGAATAAAAAAGCTTCTGTGACGAGGACAGACTTAAGTGAGGAGGTCATCTTCATTGAGAATAGTAAGCTTATGTGAGAAGGGCACCTTAGTGAGAAGGAAAGACTTACAGTGGATATAAAAAGTGTACACACCCCTGTTAAAATGTCAGGTTTCTGTGCTGTAAAAAAATGAGACAAAGATAAATAATTTCAGAACTTTTTCCACCTTTAATGTGACCTATAAACTGTACAAGTCAATTGAAAAACAAATTGAAATCTTTTAGGTAGAGGGAAGAAAAAATATAAAAATAAAATAATATGGTTGCATAAGTATGCACACCCTTAAATTAATACTTTGTTGAAGCACCTTTTATTACAGCACTCGGTCTTTTTGGGTATGAGTCTATCAGCATGGCACATTTTGACTTGGCAAGATTTGCCCACTCTACTTTGCAAAAACACTCCAAATCTGTCAGATTGCGAGGGCATCTCCTGTGCACAGCCCTCTTCAGATCTCCCCACAGATTTTTAATCGGATTTAGGTCTGGGCTCTAGCTGGGCCATTCCAAAACTTTAATCTTCTTCTGGTGAAGCCATTCCTTTGTTGATTTGGATGTATGCTTTGGGTCGTTGTCATGCTGAAAGATGAAGTTCCTCTTCATGTTCAGCTTTCTAGCAGAAGCCTGAAGATTTTGTGCCAATATTGACTGGTATTTGGAGCTGTTCATAATTCCCTCTCTTAACTAAGGCCCCAGTTCCAGCTGAAGAAAAACAGCCCCAAAGCATGATGCTGCCACCCCCAAGCTTCACTGTGGGTATGGTGTTCTTTTGGGGATGTGCAGTGTTGTTTTTGCGCCAAACATATCTTTTGGAATTATGGCCAAAAAGTTCAACCTTGGTTTCATCAGACCATAACACCTTTTCCCACATGCTTTTGGGAGACTTCAGATGTGTTTTTGCAAAATGTAGCCTGGCTTGGATGTTTTTCATCGTAAGAAACGGCTTTTGTCTTGCCACTCTACCCCATAGCCCAGACATATGAAGAATACGGGAGATTGTTGTCACATGTACCACACAGCCAGTACTTGCCAGATATTCCTGCAACTCCTTTAATGTTGCTGTAGGCCTCTTCCTAGCCTCCCAGACCAGTTTTCTTCTTGTCTTTTCATCAATTTTGGAGGGAGCTTCAGTTCTTGGTAATGTCACTGTTGTGCCATATTTTTTCCACAGTCTTCACTGTGTTCCATGGTATATCTAATGCCTTGGAAATTCTTTTGTACCCTTCTCCTGACTGATGCCTTTTAACAATGAGATCCCTCTGATGCTTTGGAAGCTCTCTGTGGACCATGGCTTTTGCTGTGGGATGCGACTAAGAATATTTCAGGAAAGACCAACTAGAGCAGATGAACTTTATTTGGGGTTAATCAGAGGCACTTTAAATGTTGGCAGGTGTATGCTGACTCCTATTTAACACGATTTGAAATGTGATTGCTTAATTCTGAACACAGCTACATCCCCAGTTATAAGATGGTGTGCAGACTTATGCAACCACATTATTTTTCTTTCTTTTTTTTTCTTCCCTCCACCTAAAAGATTTCAGTTTGTTTTTCAATTGAGTTGTACAGTTTATAGGTCACATTAAAGGAGGAAAAAGTTCTGAAATGATTTATCTTTCTCTCATTTTTTTACAGCACAGAAACCTGACATTTTAACAAGGGTGTGTAGACTTTTTATATCCACTGTAAGTCAATAGGACAGGCTTGAATGAGTAGAATAGGTTTAAGTGAGGATGATAAATTTGTGTGAGGAGGACAGGCTTGTGTAAAGAGGACAAGCTTATATGAGGAAGACAGGCCTGAGTGAGGACAAACTTGTGTGACGAGGACAGGATTGAGGGGGCAGGTTTATGTGAGTACACCTGGGTTAGGATTACAGGCTTGTGTGGAGATGGCAAATGTATTTAAAGATTACCGGCTTGAGTGAGGAGAAGATCTTAGTGAAAGTGGGGAAATATTTATCCAAAGCTACTTATACTCAGATTTGCTCTTCTCTGAACAATTCAAAATGTTATCAGAAAACCTATATACGATTCACATTATTCACTATTAATTTAACAGAGACTTCTTATTAAAAGTCAACACACTGTACTACAAAAATATGTAATAAAACATAGCATGGAGGAAACTGATAAAGCACGGTATACTGAAAACAATACTCCTTAAATGTCATCAAGCAACATAAAATATTCAATCTGTTTTAGATGCTTTTTATATACTTTATTTGATATTTATTAAAACTCTCATATATGGTTTATTGCATTATTGTAGGGATATTATGCCCAACAGAGGGTGATATATTTCCATTTATAGTCAGTTAGCTAAAACCATCTTGCGGGTGACAATCTGGATGGGGACAGCCACTGGTCCGTGCCCTCTGGTAAAATGCAATATGTCTACTGATTTTTTTTTCTTGTCAGTTACTTGTTTCTTGTTCTCAGTTAGGATATTGTAGGTTTCAGAATTACTAGTTAAATAATATATTTATGTATCTATTAACTTTTATGTACTTTATTTTATTAAGAAGTGCCAATGAGCTCTGCTGTTACTGCGTAAAATCAAATAGTCACTGTATGGGTCTGCACTCTACACCTCATGAAGACACAGACTCTGCTGTACAAGCTGTGCTGTCACTCATACTAACTAATCCGTGACCAACTCTCAGCAATGTGCTGCATAGACGTGGTCCCTGATAGGCTAGGACGCCACACTGCATATCCAGCCCAACAGAGCCTGTGTCTACATACGCTGCAGTGGGCCGACCCATACAGGGACTATTTGTTTGATTATATGAACGCTCTTATAAAACAGTGAAATATGCATCAATTAAAAAAGATCAAAAATCTTTTTTTTTCATTTGCCTTTCAGTGCCCGGACGATGTGGCGCAGCTCTGATAACTTCCATCATTCTTTAATATTTAGTAAAAATAAACCAGAACACCCATCATGGCGGCTAATCCTGACATATCTTTGACCTTAAATTGCTCAGTCACTTTTTAATCTCAAATAATACTTCTGTCACTCAATATATATAATATTCATTTAAACTGATCTATTCATTTGTATTCAGTATACACTTTTATTATATGGCTTATTGAGACCTGCAGCACTTTCCTGTATAACTCCTTTTTCTAGTTGTGTATTTAATTCCTACTGTGGTTTGAATCTTTCAATTCTTGGGCTCCCGGTGATATTACTCACGGTAAAAATATGTTGTGCAGCGAGAGAACAAAAAGAAGGGGAAGGAAACACCTTGCAGGACATTCTATTCCACTGGGTGTGAACACGTTATGAGCCCACACCTTTAATCTTTATATTTCAGTAAAATATTTGCAACACCTGATTTTGCTTCCAGTGCTATTTTAGCCCATAGAGAAAAAGAGACGGCTCAATCAAGAGAGCTATGGAAGTAGAGGTTACAGTGCCTCCTAGTGGAATAACGAAAAATAAACCGCTCGCTGTATTGTTATTATATCTTATTTTTAGATAAAGTACAAAACTGCACATTTATACATATACATTGGTACAAAAGGTGATGAGGACCCTGCTGACAATCTGAGAAGTAATAGGGGTGGTAGAGACAATAGGTAAAAGTGCACATTAATACGTATACATTGGTACAAAAGGTGATGAGGACCATGCTCAGAATCTAAGAAGTAATAGGGGTGGTAGAGACAATAGGTAAAACTGCACATTTATACATATACATTGGTACAAAAGGTGATGAGGTCCATGCTCACAATCTAAGAAGTAATAGGGGTGGTAGAGACAAAAGGTAAAACTGCACATTTATACATATACATTGGTACAAAAGGTGATGAGGACCCTGCTCAGAATCTAAGTAGTAATAGGGGTGGTAGAGACAATAGGTAAAACTGCACATTTGTACATATACATTGGTAGAAAAGGTGATGAGGACCATGTTCACAATCTAAGAAGTAATAGGGGTGGTAGAGACAATAGGTAAAACTGCTCATTTGTACATATACATTGGTTCAGAAGTAGATGAGGACCATGCTCTTGTGAGGGCTTACAATCTAATAAGTAAAAGGAGTGGTAGAGACAATAGGTAAGCTAGGCAGTATAAGGATAAAGTGGTGAAGCATCTGGCAACCCACTCCAGTATCTTTGCTAAGAAAACCATATGGATAAGCACAACCAACACAAGATGGGCCTGGTATGCTGCAGTCTATAGGGTCAAGGAGAGTCGGATGCAGGGGTGGACACGCAGGACTTAGCTGGCGCTCATCCCGAGACACGCAGGACTTAGCTGGCGCTCATCTCGAGACACGCAGGACTTGGCTGCAACAAGGCCTCATCATCAAGCCCCTGGACTTCGCAACGGATGCAAAATTAAAGCCTGTATGATGGACTGCGGGGCTCGCAAAAATACGATTTCAATGGCTGAACCACCGAACTGGAAAAGATTGCAAAAACACACAAATATGCCTCAAATAAATTTACACACTCACACACAGCACAGGGGGGGAGCCAGGGCGCCTGTGAGTGAGGTTGCAAGTTAATTTGTGGCATATTTTGTCTTTTTTTAAGGATCGAAAATCGCTGAAGCAGGGAAAAAAATGGCTGCTTTAATTATTTTATAGAAAGGTGACCTGATCATCCTAGGGGGTGATCTGACCACCTACACATATTTTTTTTACATCTTTACAGGCCCTTAAATTGTATAGAAAAGTTATAAATTAGGTCCAAAATTATTTTGCATCAGGGCCTTCCATTCACCATGTCCTCTACTGTTCAGTTGGCATGGTGCTCATGTATGTAGTGTAGCTTCTCCAGGATATGACTCTGAGAACGGACCGTTCCATTCAGACAGTTTTATGTTATGGGTTTTGAGGTGGTGCGTGGATTGTTCGCCAGAAGTCAGTTTAGTAGCATTACCCACATCTCAGGTACAATCATTATATAGAGAATTTTGTATTAGTAATACAACTAATTTCTAAAAAATAGTTAAAAAAAAATACATCATACTATTTTCTTGATTTACAGCAGCATGAGCAAAGTATACAAGTATTAGAGATGTACACGGTAACCATGTGGACACTGCTCAATAAGTGCATGTACTGTATACTGCAGAACAGACAAAACCTTGGAATTGCTCTTTCTCCTGGGAATAGATGGGCATAGTTAGATTTGAATAAATTTGTTTTTGCTTAAATATGGGACTGACCATTAAAAATAGGGATCTTTGGGGGGCAAAGAGGGGCCTCCTCTTCAAAAAGGCCTCCAAAACAGACACAGTGACTGGTATGAATATTTTGTTCTGTTCCTCCCCACATTTCATCATTATGGTAATCTGCTTCCTTCAGTCGGACTTGATAAGGCTGTTATGGCCAAACCTACCCAGCAGATATACCCGGTTCTTTATATCCCTTCACCAAGACAGCAGTCTCTAAAATGTCTTTCCACTGATGCAGTATTTAAAAATATGGACTACGGCTCAGCATTAGAAAATATCAGAAACTGTTTTTATTTCTGTGGAAACTTCACAGACTGCATTTAGGACAGGCTTTTCCTCAGAGACACACCAACTCTGAATCTCCACTGAACCTCTCAACTGCCAAACTCTGACAGTTACAGCCTGACAACACAACATTCGAAAATATTTAACACTTACTGAACCAAACATGCAACATACAGAATCACACCTCACAAGTCAATCACACATAGGCAAGCAACATAACATAATATAACAATAAACAGACCACACCACTGGATCACATGAGTCCCAAAAATGGTGGTCAGGAGGATCATGACAACTACTCCACCCTTTTAGATGCAGCAGCTCGGTTATCATCTCTACCAGATGAACACCCTGGCATGCTGCAAAAACAGGTTCTATATGTGTAAGTCCATGTCTCGGTTGCTGGGCTACTCAACCCCATTGGGGCAAATGTAGAAAAAAATCCCCCTAGGCCTCCCCCTGCCCGAAGCTTTATTTTAAGTGTATATGGCAAGTTTTTGTTCTTTTTCTTCTGTACAATGTCCAGTGGTAAAAACAATTCTGGAAGTGACTCCAGTGGATCCCATGCCACAACAACCCTCCCAACCAGGCTAGTGCCAACAGCCATCCTTTTATGACTAAAACAGTCCATGTGCCTATGTGACCAAAAGTGGGCAATACATCTCTTGAGTCACAAACTGTTGAGGATGGGGATAGTTCCGGTATAACTTCTTAAGCAATCCATCATATTCACATATACCCAGAATATCGGTTGGTTCAGAGCTATCAGAGTCAAAGTCAAATTCCAAAGCAGCATTCTTGTTGAGCCAGAATATTTTTTTCATATTGCAGCTTTCCATACTTAGATGGAGTCTTTACTGAATAACTCTTTACTGTTAAGACATTCTTCTCTTATCTTTGCATCTTCTATCTCCTTTTGCTTGGTGTTGAGTGTTCTTTCATGGTCAATTTTAGTATCTTCAAGTTGTATGTGTAATTCCTTCACCTCAGATTCAAGAACACTACACTGCTTGCTTTCTCTTGTAATTTTATTTTTCAAAGACTTGTTTTCTTGTTGTAACTCTTCAATTGTCTTGTTTTTATTTTCTATTTGTTGCATCAAAGACTCAGCTTCCTTCCTTAACTGATCATTCTTTTCTCCATACATCTGCTGCAATTCCTGGATTTGTGTTTCTTTGTCTACCATATCGTTCTCACGCCCATTCAATCTGGCCTCCAGCATTCTTAAAGTTTCTTCCTTGTCCTTCAGTTCATTCTGTAGCTCCTATACCAGTGCTTTAATAGGCACCTGTTCTGCCTTTCAAGTTGTCCATTTGCTAATTCTTCCTCCAGAGCCTCGGTTTTCTTATTCAATGCCTGAAACCTTTTCTCCTTGATGTTTGCTCGGAGGATTTCAGCCTGAAGGCAATCTTCTACAGACTTTATCTTCCTCTATTTCTTATGGATCACATTCTTCAGTTCCTCAAAAGTTGAGGTAAGTGACATCTGTTCTGTGTTTTGAGCCTGCAGATTTTGAATATCCATTCTAAAGGATGAATTTTCTTCTTTCAATATTCTTAACTCTTCTTGTTTGTTTGCCTCCTCTATGAGTCTGGCCACTAAAAGTTAATCCACTGTTTTAATTTTTTCATATTTGTCTTTATTACTCTTCTGCATCTGCCCTAATAAATCTTTATTAGCCTGTAATTCCTCAATCTGTAATTCCAACTTCTTGTTTTGATTATGCCTACTTTTGCATGCTCATTCTGAAGTTGCTCATCAAGATATCTTATTTTCTCATCTCTTTCAATGATATTTCTTTTCAGCTGTTCCTGTTCATTATTCAAACCCTGGAACATATTGATTTCTGCTTTTAATGACATACCTTCTCTTTGTAGAGCCTTGAGCTCCTCTCCACTATTTGCAAAACTAGATTGTGGCAGAGCCAAAAAATCTTCCTTCTGTTTTATCTGCTTGTCTTTTTCTGCAATAGTTTTCTGCAGTTCTTCAACAGGGACAGATGCTTTTAGCACCTCCTGATGACAGAATGCATCTTCTTCATTCTTTCCTGATTGGCAGGGCTCCTTCCACCCCTTGAGCCAGGTCTTACCCATGGCCCCTCTACCAGCAGCCTCATATAACTGGCTTGCAGCTCCAACTCTTCCTGGATAAAGGGTCCAATAAATGCAACCTCCTTGGACCCCGGTTTTAGTGCCAATTCTTGGCAGCGCTGATTATACAGGATCATCCCCTGTTCTATGGCAATAACTATATACACACACATTACATACATGACAGTAACTTTACTCACACATTAATTATTTTAAACATGACACAGAACACAATAATGTTACATGGTGAATTACATACAGTATACAGGATAAGGCAGGGACATATAATAGAAAAAAACATGAAGCATGGTGGCAATATAATTCCCCTACCCATTTTCCAATGGGGTAGTGAAATACGGAAGCCTACCCTGACTCCAGACGAACCACCTACTCGATGAACATGCTGAATATTTAGAAATATGAGAACTATATGGAACACCCCATCGGTACACAAAGGTCCACCTAGAATTTGCCCTTAAAAAAACATCACAAGTGGTGATGACTATCAGGATGAACTGGCAAGACGTGAAAGGAAAATTCCACATCAACTTTTTTCGATGAGAACCTCTACAACATGAACCAGTGAGGTGGCCATATCTGATGATGCATATGACACGAAAGAGAATTCCTTATCATTCCATCATCAACGGAATCACCTTTATGATATGACAGGTGATGAATCAACCTGAAGTTTCCAATCTACTTCTTCGGGATCACACCCAGAGGGAACACCAAGAAGTAAGGAAAGCTGGGTTATCAAAACGACCAGCCTTTCTGACCTATTCTAACTTCCTTATCTAATTTTTCATGGGAGCTCTAAAACAGATTTTACATTTGGTGGAACTTCAGAAAATACTGATGCTGAAGGGATGCACCTCCCCCTCCAGAAGCAATCTAGCCTCCGCTGCCCTACCTGACTTATTAGTGTAAAGTCTGAGCTACTACCATATTGAGTGGAGTTGAACAGACGACCCTGACCTTTAGAACTTGATTCTAGAGGTTTTTAGTTATCTCACTGTTGTCTGAAGCATTTATCAAGGGCATGATCTCCTTCAGTAGATGCGGTGGGTAATCTAGCTCCTCCCACCTCACCCTGAAAGGGCAGCACCACGTGCATAGGAGTCATAATATTCAACCAGTACGCGTCAGCCGTATCACCCCAGGACATAGATGGTCTGGAAGCCATGGACTGACGAAGTCCTCATCATACTTCCACCATGCCATGCCCCCATATGTGTAATAAGCATTGTGACTCTCCTCCATGTATATAACCAGGGAAGAACACTGTTCAGGAAACCGTTCACTGATGACTCATGCTAGAATGGAGAAGCCTTTTAGCCAATTATCAAAAGTTCTAGGGAACTTCCGATAACTGCATCTCCCATAGTCCATCTCGCCCCATGATTCATAAGGGTCAGAGTATCGCGACAAAGGAATCAAGGATAGGATCTCTACAAATTCCCTCCTCCGGTACGCTCCTTAACCTCCTTTGTTAATTAAATATACATATATGTATATATATTTATTGAAGAGGTAGTCGTGAGTGTGGAGTAATCTAGATGAATAATCAGACTATTAAAGTATATAGTGTTACCCTTCTTTTGGACAAATATATTCTTTAAAATGGCGAGCTGTTGGGAGCACCTCTCTTTATCAGGTCAGAAGCGATACTGAATAAAACAAGTAAGAAAGAGCATAGTAACAGAGCAGAGATTCAGAGTAAGACAAAGACACCGGGCTTGTAACCCTTTTGACAGAAAGAGTCAGACAGTGTTTTGTAAATGTTTATCACAGCCCCCAGTCTTTGAGCATATGCAGTGATATTTGATGGCTTGGTTGTGAATTATGGCTTGCTTTGTGTGGTAGGGATGGACACTGGAGCTGTGAAGGTAGCTGCATCTGTCTGTATGTTTCCTATACACGGGTGAGAGAAGTGTGCCATTTGTGATGGAAATGGTAGTGGCTAGAAAGTTCACACGTTCTGCAGCGTAATCCATTTTAAGATTAATAGATGGGTGGAAGATATTGAAATCATTGTGAAAGTCTCTTTTTCTCCTTCTGTCTATATGATGAACAGACCATCTATGTAACATATATGGATAAGAATCTCTTTTCCAGGTCGGCCATAAATAGCTTGGCTTATTGTGGCGCCGTTTTGGTACCCATTGCAGTCCCAATTATTTGTAGGTAAACATGTTTTTTAAAGGTGAAATAGTTGTGGGTCAGGATATATTCCAGTTTGGCGATGGTATCAGGGTTATATTTCTGGACTGTGTGCTAAGAGAAACTTAAGCCATGCCTCGGTGCCATCTTTGTCTGGGATGTTACTGTAAAGAGATTCAACATTGATTGTTACAAATAGTGTGTGCAAGGTTTGGTACTAAGCCATAAAATAATATCAATCAGTTTGATGCATTTGGTATCACTGGCTAACTGTATGAACCATTAAAAGGTATCTATATACCCACTGTACACAGTTTGCTGTCCTCGCACATCAATGTAAAGGCTATATATATATATATATATATATATATATATATATATATATATATATATATAAAACAAAACATATGGTGTAAACTCGTAAATTGCTCATAATAAGGATATAAAGTTGAAATACTTTTAGTTAGATTTTATAAAATATATTAAAATAAACATGCTCTTAACCTTCTGACTATAGAGCAGTGATTCACAGCCCTCTTCTCAAGGCCCACCAGACACAACATCACTTACATTTGACACTGTGTAAATATTATTACGGGTTCCCTGTTGGTCCAGTGGTTAGGATTCAGGGCTTTAATCACTGAAACCTGGGTTCAATTCCAGTCAGGGAACCAAGGATTAAGCCTGGTCAGTACTTGGATGGGAGACTACCTAGGAATACCAGGAGCTGTATGCTGTAGCCCACTGCAGAATGAACTGGCAACCCACTCCAGTCAGCATGGTATTTTATGGTCCATGTGGTTACTAAGAGTCGTAAATGACTGAACGACGCAAAAAATATATGTATTATTATTGTTTATTTGTAACGCACCAACATATTCTGTAGCACTAAATAGAAATGAGATAAATGCAAGTTCCACAGTCTTACTTAAATTGACACAGTGTTAATCATAAATCTTATCCTCTCTTGCGACCTTTGAGAAGAGGTTTGGAATCAACCACTAAATAAAAAGCACCAATTATATAAACCACATGAAATACAATTTTACATCTATATTTCATTCTTTGAGGATGAAAAAATAGTACAGAACGGAACAATTAACCAAAATCCAAGTTTAAGTAATAGATTTTATACAAGGAGATACTTAAACATATAATATTAACATTTAATGCTGATCATTTTAAGAAATATATGTGTAGTCAGATATATTTACATAATAATCATCCTCATTTGGAAAATTTTAAACCTACAAAAAGTTACAACTCAACGATATTATATGTAAATGCATTATAAATGCATTAAGTGACATCATAGGTGGTATAGTTACATAGTTACATAGGGCCTCATTCTATTATCGGCCGTAGGCGCTGCGGGCAAGCTTTCCGGCTATTCTATTCCCCTCCGGCCGGGGATTCCGGCAGGCTTGCGGCCGGCGCCTTGTTATCTCTTGCGGCCGAGGAAAGCCTTTGATCTAAAACGGCCGCAAGGAAATCGGCCGTAAGAAAAGCCTGGTTGCGATTCTATTGCTCCGGGAACCCTGTCTGCAAGGCTAAAAACGAGCCGCAGCTTACTTGCAGGAAAAAGGTCCCGCTAGCACCAATTAAGCACATAAAATAGCTCAAATAAAGCCATCCTGCACTTTGCGGAGTCTATAAAGTGATATTCGGTGTTATAAAAAATAGCACATAATTACCCTATACTCAAATCCGTAAAATAAATTATTTTTAATATACATGTAAAAAGTCCAGAGTGCTTGGAGCACCTCAGACACGCCCACGCCGCAGCCGGAAAATAAACAGTTAATTTGAACTCGGGTTTGGGCTGATGTGCAAGCTTGAGAGGGGGTTGCTATTAATCCTCATGTCCCCCAATATGATCCCTAGCATTTACAGAGCTTTACAGTGCAGGCTTGAATTTATTTTTGCGTTTTTATATTTCTGAGCTTACGGCCGGTTCCAAGATATGCGGCCGGCCGTAAGGGGAGATCCTTGCGGGGCCGTATAATAGAATCGCGAGTTAACTGAACCCCCGCAAGGAATCGCAGCCTTACGGCCGATTTACGGACGGTAATAGAATGAGGCCCATAGTATTTAAGGTTGAAAAAAGACTTTCAGTCCATCAAGTTCAACCTTTTAAGATCTCCTCTGATCTGCAATATGTGGATTAACTATTAATTAATTAGTTGTATAAAAAAAAAATGTAATAAAAAAAATCTATTCCCTTCTGATCCCAGACACCGGTGACCGGACTTCTCCCTGGATCAGTACTGCCTCTCTAATTATCCATGATAACCCTGAATTCCCTTTTTAATTAGAAATAAATCCAGTCCCCTTTTAAAGTTATCTATCGAATCCGCGGTCACCACCTCCTCTGGTAGAGAATTCCACAGATTAACCACCCTTACTGTGAAGAGCCCTTTTCTTTCTTTGAGGTGAAATCTTTTTACTTCTAACCTCAAGGGATGTCCTCTTGTCAGTTGAAAACCTCTTGGCACAAAAAGCTCCCTTGACAAATCTCTATACTGACCCTGGATGTATTTATATAAGGTAATCATATCTCCTCTTAGACGCCTTTTTTCTAGAGAAAATAAGTTTAATTTGGTTAGTCTTTCTTCATAACATAGCCCCTCCATTCCCTTATTAATTTTGTTGCCCTTCTCTGTACCTTTTCCAGCTCTAAAATGTCCTTTTTATGAAGTGGTGCCCAAAATTGTACTCCATATTCCAAATGAGGGCGTCATCTGTAATATCATGCATGATGTCATGTTTTATATTATATGTAATGTCATGAGTAACATTTACACATTTACACATATAAACCAACACCTTTTAAGGTCCTATAAGGTCTGTAAAAACACAAACATAACAACAATATATTTGGGCCTCTGTTGCTGGCATGGAGCGGGAGCCGCAGCCCTCGCGTAGCGAGGGCCTCAGAGGTTGAGTCCTCCCAGTGTGTACACTCTTTCTCATACACATTCTCTATGCTCCTACATCCCTAACGTCACTCTGACTATACCTGCAGTTCTCCTTTCTCCTAGCAGGTGGTGCCAGTCAGTTGAATCCTCCTAGCCTACACTCTATCCCAACGCCTGTCTATGCTCTCAGAGCCCCCTGCCCCACTGAAGCTCCCCAGCAGGAGGGAGACAGGATGGGGGAAGGGAGCCAGGAAAGGGGGGTGAGACACAGGGTGGGGGGTGAGACACAGGGCGGGGGGGGGGGGGCATAGAGACACAGGGGAGGGAGAAGGGGGCAAAGAGAGACAGAGGGGGGAGAGACAAAGGGGAGGTAGAGGGGGAAGAGACACATGGGAGGTAGATGAGGGGAATGAGAGACAGGGGAGGGATAGAGGAGGGAATGAGACAGGGGAGTGATAGAGGGGGCAAAGAGAGACAGGGGAGGGATAGAGGGGGCAAAGAGTTACAGGGGAGGGATAGAGGGGGCAAAGAGTGACAGGGGAGGGATAGAGGGGGCAAAGACTGACAGGGGAGGGATAGAGGGGGCAAAGAGTGACAGGGGAGGGATAGAGGGGGCAAAGAGTGACAGGGGAGGGATAGAGGGGGCAAAGAGTGACAGGGGAGGGATAGAGGGGGCAAAGAGTGACAGGGGAGGGATAGAGGGGGCAAAGAGAGACAGGGGAGGGAGAGAGGGGGCAAAGAGAGACAGGGGAGGGAGAGAGGGGGAAAAGAGAGACAAGGGAGGTAGAGAGGGGGCAAAGAAAGACAAGGGAGGGAGAGAGAGGGCAAAGAGAGACAGGAAGGGGGAGGGAAAGAGATATGGGAGAGAGAAATGTTTGGGGAAAAAACGTAATCTTGCCGTCATTTTTTGACGGGCAAGTCGCTAGTATATATATAACATCTACGAAAGTTGTGCCTGGGGCGCCAGAGATGTAAAACCAGACCTGCCAGGAACTTTTAAAACAAAATGGGTAATTCTGCTTTAAAATTTAGGCTTAAATGCTGCTGAATGATATGTTAGGGGAAATATCTACATCTGTTTTATAGGTTTGAGGAATCCACTTCATATACATGTGTTTATGTGATCTCTGGGTATTTGTAACTTAATTTCCATGGTAAGAAACTTGTTAACTCAGGAAAGGATCTAAAATATCCCGTACAGACTTGTGGTGACTTCCCCTTTCCTTGGACCGCTAAGTATAACATACACAATTATATACAGATGAAGGGCAGCTCTCCAGATGTTATGTATTATAGTCCTCAGTACTGCAAGGTAATAAGTTACAACATTGGTTCTTTTCCATGACTCAGCAATATATGGTTATCCATGCAGTCGGAACAAGCAAGCATAAATCTATCTATCTATCTATCTATCTATCTATCTATCTATCGATCTATCTATCGATCTATCTATCGATCTATCTATCTGCCTGTCTGTCTATCTACAGTATCTATGTATCTAAGTATCTATGTATCTATCTATTTATCTATCTATCTATCCCCAATATAAACACTTTTTTAATAAATTAAAGTACATAAATGTAAATACATACATAAATATATTACATACTTAGTAAAATCCAGAAACTTTCCATATACTGTATCTTTAAGCATTCTGAGCCATAAATTGTCATACCGGAATGGCTAATACAATGTGCATACATATTTTTATGCTACAGCGCTCCTTTAGGGGGAGGTAACCCTACCGTCTGTATTGAACAGGGCAGTTTATTATCAATCACACTGTTTATATACAGTACCACAGGGGGCAATTAGCACATTTTTGGAGTTTTATTGAAACACTTGTTTGCTGCTGACTTCTTTATGGAACTGAAAATAGATTGCATTAAATTCAGTTACAATCTGTGTAGAATTGCTCAAAAGTAGTTAATAAAAAATAAATATAAAGACGAGTGGCCAAAATAAATAACCTCAAGGGCCATTTACCTCACTGTAAGTTGCTCTTCATAGTGTGAAAGAGCACAAGATTGTATGTAAAATGATCTATTTGTTAATTACACTAATAATAGCTAAAAAAAGTTTTAATTCTGTTTACATACAAAGTGTATCCTGCCTACTGACTGATGCTTGAGTAAAACAGCCACACCATGTGATGAAGATAATGATTGATAGCAGTTTTTCCCTGGACTGAGGACTCTACTGACCAGTTAACCCATAACCAGTAGCGTAGGGGGATGCGCAGGGCGCGGAGCGCCTTGGATGTCACCTATTTGGGGGTGGCAAAAATGCCACCATCTGCCTTCCACCGCCCGTGGCTCTCATTCCCCTTCCCCCAATCCCCTGCTCCTGCTCCCTGCTCTCTGCTTGTGTCTGATGGCAAGCAGAGGGAAGAGCCGGCAGACCAGCAGCACAGAGCAGGAGGTAAGAAACCAGGAGAGAGATGAGGGAGAGAAGGAGACATGGGGGGAGAGGGGGAGACATGGAGAGAGAGGGAAGCATGGGGGGAGAGAAGGAGACATAGAGGGAGGGAGAGGCATGGGGAAGAGAGGCAAAGGGGAAAAAGGGAGACACATGAAGGGAGAGGGAAGGGGGAGACATGGAGGAAAAGGGGGAAACATGGGGGAAGAGGGGGACACATGGGGGACAGGGAAGCATGGGGGAGACATGGGAGGAGAGGGGGAGACATGGGGGAGAGGGAGACATGGGGAGAGAGGGAGAGGCATGAGAAGAAAGGCAAGGGGAAAGGGGGAGACATGGAGGGAGAGGTGAGACATTGGGTAGAGGGATAAGGGAAAGGGGGAGACACATGGGGAAAGGGAGGCATGGTGGAGAAAGGGAGACATGGGGAGAGGGAGAAGCATGGGAAAATAGGGAGACATATGGAGGAAGAGGCAAGGGGAGACATGGAGGGTAGGAGACATGGGCGAGAGGGATGCATGGGGAAGAGAGGGAGAGGAATGGGTAGAGAGTCAAGGGGAAAGAGGGAGACACATGGAGGGAGAGGCATGAGGGGAGAACCGGAAACATAGGGCAAGGGGGAGACTGAGATAAAGAGAGAGGGAGATAAAGAGGGGGAGTGAAAGAAAGAGAGCGTGATAGAATGAGAGGGGAAGAGAGAGGGTGAGGGAAAGCGAGGTGAGAGGAGAAAAAAAAGGGGGAGGGGGGGATGGGAGAGAGAGAGTGGGCAGTCTGTGACACACGTAAACACAGATTTGATTTGATTTTATATCTCAGTGAAAAATGCAGGTATTTCAATTTGCTTTTAAGAGATCTTTTCTGTTATATGGTCCAAATTGTGCTGAATTAGTATTGTTACTATAACCCATTGCATGTATTGTACTGACAATGTTACCATTTGTAATTAAACAAATTTGCACACAATCCTCTTGGAGTTTGTATGGGACTGATTGGAACCAAAGCTGTGGAACTCAGTGATCTGTGACACCTTAATAATATAGTATTAGAAAATTGCCACAGAAACTATTAGCTGCTGGCATTCTGATTATGAGTTACCTGCCCACAATGACTATGGGCCAGCCAGTAGTTTCATGAAATTATAACAAGTGTTCTGGTTTTAATTAATTAGTAATATATCCTGTCATGTAGTTAACAACACTTTAGGGCAATGGTGATACTGAACAGTACTACAATTTATATTTTTCATGAGAATTAACCACAAACATCACCAAGAATGTTCTCCAAGCATGATATCCGAAATGGTGAGAATAACACCTAAAGTAGGTATGACTAATACATGTGATCACTTGTGCCTGTGTCACTGTAATGGGCCAGGATGTTCACATAACAATGTTATGTATGGACAGTAAATAGGGATCATTATTTCAGAAGAATGGCACAAATCATGCAGATTTTAGGTGCACCAGTATGTGCAATGATGTTAAAAATTATGTTATAAACTTCACTTTCACATTGAAAGGGTAAACACTTGGCCATATCACTAATCTTCGGTTAAATGATGTGATGATTACATATGATTACATTTCTCAAATGCATGAAGGGATGGGTGTACATGTGATGGATCAGAACACAATAGTCTAAGTTGGTGAAGTGAAATGAGAAAAATATATACATAAAACAATTTTTTAGAAATAGAAAACAGAAAATTGGCATGTGCGTATGTATTCACACCTTTGTTATGAAGCCCACAAAAAGCTCTGGTGCAACCAATAACCTTCAGAAGTCACATAATTAGTGAAATGATATCCACCCGTGTGCAATCTAAGTGTCACATGATCTGTCATTACACCTTTTTGGAAGGCCCCAGAGGCTGCAACACCTAAGCAAGAGGCACCACTAACCAAACACTGCCATGAAGTCCAAACAAGTAAGGGACAATGTTGTTGAGAAGTACAAGTCAGGGTTAGGTTATATATCCAAATCTTTGATGATCCCCAGGAGCACAATCAAATCTATAATAACCAAATGGAAAGAACATGGCACAACAGCAAACCTGCCAAGAGACGGCCGCCCACTAAAACTCACTGACCGGGCAAGGAGGGCATTAATCAGAGAGGCAGCACAGAGACCTCAGGAGACTGGAGTATCTGTACATAGGACGACAATAAGCCGCACGCTCCATAGAGTTTGGCTTTATGGCAGAGTGGCCATTACTTTCAGCAAAAAACAAAATGGCACATTGAACTTGACAGTCACTTGGGGGCAACCACTTGGAGCTCTCGCTGCTCTCACTTCCTCTGCCATCATCCTCATCACCTTGGCCCAGCAGTCATCGAAGCAATAATTGATAGACCTTACACTTTCCATCAGAAGTCCTACGGGCTTCAACCTCCAAGCCCGTAGGACTTTGGAATCCAATCTCCAATTTTTTTATAAGTCCTACAGGCTTGAATAATGAGTTCCGGGATTGGAGGTCATTCAACCCCTTGGGACTTTGGAAGGAAATTAAACATGAAATAAAGTATTTGATTTTGGTGATGTGCAAGCTTGAGAATGTTGCGCTTT
>CM050167.1:382397489-382642489 GCA_027410445.1 Discoglossus pictus
TGCTAGTCTGCCAGCAGTCTGAGGGGTGGGTTATTACACTAGCATTTATGCTTTTATTTAGCTTTGTTGTCAAGTGGCTATTTATTGTGACAGTTTTTCAATAGAAGTGAATGAAGATCATGTCTGAACTCATCATTCCTGAAAGGTTTCTAATCCTTCTATGTAAAAAAGAGGCAAAATGGCATATATCCCGTTGTAAATTTGCCAGCACTTGTAAATTTGCCAACAGCTGCAGTGCCAGCAAGTAGCTGTTAGATGGCACTGTGGATATTTTGCAGCGCTGCTGATATTTCACACAAGTTGTAACCTTAGAAGTCTACCCTAACCCTCACCCTAACCCTCACCATAACCCTGAAGATTTCCTAACCCTAACTCTATGATATAGGCACTGAAAATCTGCAGCGTCAGCTAGCGGTTGGTGGCCGGCACTGCTGGTGAATTTTTGGCAAATTTGAAGAGGGAAAGGACCACAAAATGTATGCCGCAATTACAGCAAAATAAAAATAAAATAATGTAATTAAAAATTAAATGCTGTATTTATGTGTAAACATAACACTTCAGTGGTCCTTTAACATTCCTCCCTATAAAATATAACTGTGGGTTAAATGAGTTATTATAAATAATATTTTAAATCAATAATGCATAATTTAGAACCGTTTTAAAACTCATGTTGCTGGCCCAGCTGGTATCTCAATAAAATGAATTAGTAGGAAATGTATAATTTGATTAATTCAACTTGCTGGTGCTTGGATCTTGCATCAGAATTGATATACTCTATAACCTTGATAAATGCAGGGACGGAGCAACCACCAGTGCAACCAGGGAAGCTGCACCAGGGCCCTCACCTTCAGGGGGCCCTCACAGCCACTGCTGATATTCAGGGCCCTCTTTGCCTGGCGGCCCCCTTGGCCCTTACTGGTCCCCTTTGTCTCCCCACAACCCTCTTTGGCACCTGCACCCCCTCCTAGTCCTACCCCCCTATGGCTCCAAGTCCCCTCTTCCTCTCTGTTTTTTTCTCCCCTTTCCTCTCTCTCCCCATCTTCTTTCTCCCATTAATTTTCTCTGTCTTTCTCCCCTCCTCTGTCTACTCTCCTGTCTCTCTCCCTCTCCTACCATTCTCAATCTAGCTCTCCTCTTTCTTTTCCCCTTTGTCTTCTTTTGTATCTCCCTTCTCCTCGTCTCTCTCTCCTCTCTAGTCCTTTTTTTGTTTTCCCTTATTATTCACCCCCATTCTTCTTCTCCCATATTTTCTCTCTACTACTCTCTATTCCCTTACTAATTCTTCTTCACCTCTCTTCCTCATTCCCATTTCCCCCTCATGTCCCCTTCCCTTCTTTTTCCCACTCATCTCTTTCCCTTCTCACTCCCTTGTTTCTCTTTCTCATCTCTTCTCCTCTTCTATTTTTCCTTAATTGTACCTCCTTTCTCTCCATTTTCTCTCCCTCTTCTCTATCCCCATTTTCTATCTTTCCACTTCCTATCTATCCCTCATTGTTCCTCTTCATTCTTTTCTCCTCTCTCCCTTCTCTCTCCTCCATTTCTCTCTAACTTCCTCCTCTTCCACATTCTCTCCCTTACCCGTTCTCTTTACTTATCTGGCTCTATAAGAAACAAAATCTTGATTTTATCTGGGAATTGAATCCCACTTTTAAATAGAGACAAAAACATTCTGGTTCTCACCCAGATATATAGAATACTCCAATAGAACAATGTAACTTTTAAGACTTAACCTATATTATTGTAACTGATTAAAAAGACAAATAAGAACACACAAATAAAATACGTCTGCTATAAAATCAAAGCGAACAGGAGAAAAAGCGTGAGACCCTGTGGACACCCTCTCAAGGACACTAGGCCGTTATTAGTAATGTTAGAGTGTAATTAGAAGATGACTTCCTGTATAGAGAGAAGGAGAACCCCATCCCCCTCTCTCTGCAGCCCCTTTAAGAAGACAACTCTTGAATTGTCTCCAGGTACTAATATGAATCTGCTAGTGGTCCTATGTTCATTTACTTGTGCAAAAGATCCAATCTGTGTTTAATGGGCCCAAAATGCCATAAATAAACCCCACCTTGCATGTAGGTGGTACTGTGAGTTATCCTCACACATCATATTTATTAATATATTTACAGTAATAGGTCTCCCCCTGTTCAAGAGTGCTTCACACTTAAATCTATATTGGTATAGGCGTCTATTTACGCCCTCCTTAAATACACACTTGAGGTTATAGTAGCCGTAGTCTTAATCTTACGTGCTGCAGTGTCTATATACAGCCCTTTTAGAGGTAAACCAAAAAATGCTTATCTTTAGTGCTGTATATTGATATTTAGAGTGAGCACGCTTATCTAGCTGCTTTGGTATAAGCGTCTAGTGCTGCCCTCCTTGATAACTCCCTTAAAGCTACAATGGCCCTTGTCTCAATCCTATGTGCTATAATATCTGTACACGGTCTATTGTAAAAAAAAAAAAAATATACTTATCTTTTATGCTGTTTGCTGACAGGTAATTTGCATAGCATGCATAACTTATGGATACAACCAGAATAGTTTGTCTCTTATCTGTCTCTACACCCTCCTCTCTCTCCCTTCCACTTTCTCGCTTTTCTTTTTTTTATCTCATCCCCTCTCCTCTTCCCCTCCCATGTATCTCCTCCCCTATTCTCTCTCTTCCCTTTCTCACTCCTGCTGCAATGTATCTTGCCTTCCTTCTTTCTTCCACCTCCTATCCCTATACACTCTCCCCATCTCCATCCCTTTTCTCTTTCTACCTCTTTTTTCTGCCCCTGTCTCTCCCCTCGCTTGTGGGGTTCTTTGAATATCCCTGTTAGCAGGCATGAACCTAGCACAGCATAGGACCAACAAAAGTACACCTGGAAAGCCAGGAAGCAGGCTTAGCAATACTAGGGTTATAGTTCCAGGCAGGTTCAGCAATAACAACCACGATGGTAAGAATTATTCTTCTTCCAGAATGAAGCATACACATAGATTATGTAAACCCACACTGAGTAATGTTTTATTGAAGTCAGCACAACATATTTATACATATCATTGCCAAATTATATTTAGTCTCCATCCCTTAGCAAACATTTTCCCACCAATCCTATTCAGCCAAAATCCAACTGATGTCATCCCCTCTAATTACTCTTGTCCTGGAGCCTGGCTCAGTAATCAAGTTAATCCAGGCTCATCAGGCGCAGATAGACAGAATAATAGTACAGACACTTTGTCTGGCTGGCCACATGACATATCATACTCCCCATTCATAACTAAGTGCCTCTGGCATCAGCTAGTCTATTTCTCTAGGTTGGTTGAACCCTCTCAAATGAATACCCTGTAAATTGTGCCCCTTTCCCAGGGAACCCTGATGATATACTTTATTGAAATCCAACAATTTAACGGCAAACATGACTGGATAACATACACACATCACCAATTCCATATTTGACCACTAATATAATAATTTACTAACATGCCACAATTAAACAAGATAGGGGTCAGAGTATAAATCCAGGCAAGGAGGACATCTTCCTGGTATAAGAGGGGAATAGTGCCATTACCTTGTGTAAGCCAAGGGCACACAATAGTTCAACAGTCCCAGAAAGGATGTAGGAACTGGGGGAGGGGACGAGAGGGACAGACACCGCCCCTCACCCCCACCCCCACCCCCCCACCACCCCAGATTTTTTATTATGTGAAGAGAAGCAGTTGTGTTGTATTGTTATACTGTATGCAGTATCCCCCCCAGATTTTCTTTGGTTCCTACACCCAATGCCCCGTGGCCTCCTTGGGCGTCACAAGGGGCAAAACAAATTTGCACTTGGATCCTCCATTCACTAGCTCTGCCACTGGATAAATGGCATATTTTCTGATATATCACATGGAACACTTTGTTTTTTACCACTGTATTATAAATAAAACCCTATGTGTTTGTACAACTATCTGATTGCCATCATTGTAACATACTTTGCCACATGTTCTAAAAAGGTCTAAGAAAGTGAGAGTGTAACTCTCTTTGTGTCTTTTAAATGTTAATGTATGTGTGGGTTCCCTGGGGGTGCAGTGGTTAGGATGCAGGTGCTTTCACTCCAGCATCCTGGGTTTGAATCCAGCCAGGGAACCAAGAGGTCACACTGGTCAGTACTTGGATGGGAGACCACCTGGGAATACCAGGAGCTGTATGCTGTGGCCCACTGAAGAAGGAACTGGCAACTCACTCCAGTTTCTCTGCCATGAAAACCAAGTTGATCAGCATGGTGTGTTGTCCATGAGGTCACTGATTGTTGGACACGACTGAGCGTTGCCATTTACATTTATTTACATGAGTGTGTAGCAATTGTACAGGGATGGGAAATGTTAAATTGCATGTACATTTCTATTTGTGCAATATGTGATGATTTGTGTATAATTCCTCCGTGTTCCCACATGGCTTGCTTCTTGTCTGGGTGGTCCAGATGTACTATACGCCACCCCAGAAGGGTGCACACTGTAGAAATGAAGTTCACTATCCGAAGGAAACAGAACTGGTGAGAAATATGGACGACTATAAGAAGACATCAATCTGAGCTACCAGTGCCCCAGAAAAGTGCTATGACTTCTTGTTGAATAACTAATTTTGCAACCTGACCTGACATTCGGCCTTTGGTCTGTGACCCGACCCTGTTTATTGTCTCCTTACACTGACCTTGGGATTTGAATTAATTGTTATATAAAAGACCTAATTTGGGCAATGGTAATTAATAGAAATGTCCAGTGGATAACAAGACCCTACTTCCAAGCAAAAATGTGGGGTCTGAAAACAATGCTGATCAGTAAAGTATTTTCTGTTGAAAGGCAGCATTGGGAGTCGGGCACAAAATGCTAGACCCGGAGTAAGTCCTGAATAGGTTGATCTGTTATTGGGATTCCTCAGGAGTTTGTAGACATAAGAAAGGTTGTGAGGTACTAGGTATAATTGCTGGGAGAAATATAGATGATACTACACTGATTGCTAAAAGTGAGGATAAACTAAAGGACCTATTGATGCGGGTAAAAGAAGAGAGTACAAAAGCTGGCCTGCTGCTCAACTTTAAAAAGACAAAGAATCCCAGTTAATGGCAAATAGATTGGGAAGAAGTGGAGGCAGTGACAGATTTTATTTTCTTGGGTTCAAAGATCTCTTCAGATGGTGCCCATTTAAAGAGATATCTAAGTTTCCTGGATTATGAATGCATCTGATGGAGGAGAATCAGAAGTGTATGAAAAAAATGTTTGCATGAAAAAATACCAAAATTAACATTTAAATACTTACCTTGAAGTTAGCAAAATCTATTGTAATTTCTTACAGTTTAAAATTAAGGCTAACAACCCCTTAAATTTTTTGGGCCAATCCGGTTAGAGAAAGACCTCAGACATAGCACTATGTTAGTTGCTATGGCAACACCACACAGCATAGCCAGGAAGCAGGGATGAGTCATATACCAGTAGTGACAATACTGCTCTCCTATTGGCTGTGGTGCAAGGCAGCATGGGATATGTAGACAAGGGAGCCTGGGAAATGTAGTGTATCACTGACATGTGACAGGAAGCTGCAAGAAGGAATCTTTAAGTAGATAGGGCCTCATTCAATTGCAATCTGGCCAATTGAATAGGGCTCTAAATAAGCACATAACATATATTTTTTAAATAAGTTTTTAGTTAGTGAGCATATATCCAAAAGCAAGGTTTTCACTAACTAAAAACGTCTTTAAAAAAAATATGCTATGTGCTTATTTAGAGCCCTATTCAATTGGCCAAATCACAATTGAATGAGGCCCATTGAATATACAGTTCTTAGACGATTCAATTGCTGATAAGGCCAGTTTATTGTAGGCCAAGGAGTGGTCCGGTAAATACTAAAGACCTTATTCTAATGATGCCTGCAAAATAGCCACAACGCTGCAACTGTGTGCTGCGGCACCTTAGCTAATTTGCAGCACACCCCTTCCTACGGCCGATCACAAGCCATGCAATCAGCCGTTAGCTTTGGCGGGCTTGGACCTGATCACGGGCATTAACTAAAATGTCTAAAATAAATTCAATGCAGCCCTGTACAGCGCTGTAATTGATAGGGGACACATTGCGGGAGGATTACATGTACTATATTGGCTAGCTGGAACATGTTTAGTAGCCAATACTGTAATTTGTGGCCGCAGTCCGCAGGGCTTGGAGATTGACTTGCTGCCTTGGAGGTTATCCAAGCCCGGGACTACGGGCTTGAATGACCCCCAAGGCAGTAACCCGTTTTCCAAGCCCGGCGGACTTGTGGTAACACATGACAGTATTGGCTAGCGGCGATGTGCCAGCTAGCCAATGTAGTACATGTGATCCTCATGTCCCCCCTAATGTCCCCTATCAATTACAGCGCTGTACAGTGCTGCATTGAATATATATTTACCCCTAAAGATCCGCCTCGGTTCCTTAAAGGGGCAGCGGCACACTAATGGTTACCCAAAACCGTGGGGGTACTGTAAGTTCCCCCGCGGCAACTAACATTAACCCCATGCTTCCGGAGGGTCCCCTCATTAACACTTGCAGTGGGGATCCCCATCAGGGCCCCCGCTGCATTAAAAAATCTAATTTCCTGCCCCACGAGGGTCCTGAAAAAGGACCTGAGATCAATAAAACTATTAACCCCTGCTGCGGGGGTACTATAAGTACACCCCTGGCACCTAAAATTAACCACATCACTCATGGGGGTCAATATAGACCCCCATGAGACTAAAATTAACCCCCTCAGTCCAATAGGGGTCTATATAGACCCCTATAGGACACTATTAACCCATAGGTTAACCCTATAAGTGCCATGAGAGTCCTCCAGGACCCTCATGACAAAGTCTAAGCACTACACTACACTAATAGCCCTAACTGTACCCCATTAATCCCTTAACCCTAACTATACCTCATTCACCCATACTTAACCCTATTTTACCGTGACTGGCCCTATTTAAGCCTATCTGGAACTAATACCATAACTGGGCCAATTTAACCCTAACTGGGCCTATTTATCCCTAACTGCACCTAATAACCGTAACTGGCCCTATTTAACCTTAATTGGGCCTATCTAACCCTAACTGGGCCTATCTAACAGTAAATGAGCCTATTTAGCCCTAACTGTACCTAATAACCCTAACTGGGCCTATTTAACCCTAACCTGGCCTATATAACCCTTATTGGGTTTATTTAACCCTAACTGGTCCAATTTAACCCTATTTGGAACTAATAACCCTAACTAGGGCCTATCAACCTTAACTAGGCCTATCTAAGCCTAACTGGGCCTATGTAACCCCTCTTAGACCTAATTAACCCTAACTGGGCCTATTTAACCCTAACTGGGCCTATTTAACCCTAATTGTCCCTATTACCCTATCTGGAACTAGTAACCCTAACTGTGCCTATCTAACCTTAACTAAGCCTATCTAAACCTAACTGGGCCTATTTAACCCCTTCTATACCTATTTAATCCTAACTGGCCCTATTTAGCCCTATATGGAACTAATAATCCTAACTGAGCCTATCTAACCTTAACTAGGCCTATTTAACCCTAACTGGGCATATTTAACCCTATCTGGAACTAATAACCCTAACTGGGCCTATCTAATTCTAACTGGGCCTATCTAACCATAACTGGGCCTACCTAACCCCTTCTAGACCTATTTAACACTAACTGGGCCTATTTAACCCCATCTAGGCCTATTTCACCCATCTCTAATGGGGGTCTATACAGACCCCCCCCCCCCTAAACTTCCATCTAATCCCATCACTTATGGGGGTCTATACAGACCCCATACACCTCTATTTGACCCCATCAGTACCATAAGGGTCTATAAAGACCCTCATGGGACAATTAGAACCCTAATATTATCCCCATAAGTGCCATGAGGGTCCTCCAGGACCCTCATGACACTAAATACAAACAATACACTACACTATTCCCCTCCAATAAACCACTAAATCTAAAATAACCCCCTCTACCATAACCTATTAATCCCTACCTACCTAACACTACCTACCTAACCCCCTATTAAGCCCCACCCCACTAATTACACAAAATAAAAAACGTGTTACAAAAAATAAAAAAAAGAACATCACAACCCCCCTCCCCAAACTACAAGAAATAAAAAAAGAACATTACACAACCCCCCACTACAAAACAATAAAAAAATAATTTCACACCTTTAAAGAAAATACATACACAAATATACATCACATTACAATACAGCAATAAATACATTACAAATATACCCCTAACTACAATACATATCCCCCTGACTACAATACATGACCCCCTATCTATTAAACATTACCCCCTGTCTATACATTACCCCTATCTATACATTACCCCCTATATATTCATTACCTCCTATCTATACAACATTACCCCCTCGATACATTACCCCTATCTAGACATTAACCCCTATATATAAATTATCCCTATCTATAAAACATTATCCTTATATAAAAAACATTACCCCATATCTATATATTTCCCCCTATCTATACATTACCCCAATCTATACATTATCTCCTATCTATACAACATTACCCCGTCTATACATTACCCCTATCTATACATTACCCCCTATATATACATTACCCCTATCTATAAATCATTACTCTTATATAAAAAACATTACCCCTATCTATATATGTCCCCCTATCTATACATTAGCCCCTATCTATACATTACCCCCTATCTATACAACATCACCCCCTGTCTACATTACATTAAAACCCCTAAATCTAACCTAAAATATAATAAACCACTTACCTTGACTAGATGCTCCTTCAGCAATGATGCCCAGGTCTCACCCCTAGAAAAAAAGAAACATCAAATTAGTCAAAAATAAACACTACATAATAAACAAAATACATTCTAAATGATTGTTGTTGATTGTCTGACTTGGAGAAAGACAGACATAGTGAGACAGTAGCCTGCAGTTAATGACCATTTGGAGCAGAGTGGAAACCTGGAATTCTGAAGAAATATACTGGTCAGTTATTTTACTAACTTTTGGACTGTTTGTTTTGGTCTACCCAGGTTTAGCAGGATGAGAGCTGGCTAGTGATGGAACGGTTTTATTGGTTAAGTTAGTTCTTTATTGATTTGTTTTGCTTGTTATTTTTGTATCACTGAATTTTTGTTTAGTAAAACTTGGAAAAGTATATAAAGTTTATTGTACTGTGTTCCTCCTGAAACATGTTTTCAAAATTGGAGACATGGACAGCACCCTTGTGGTTTGAGCACACCTATATGTTCTCATCCCCTAAGGGAGAGTAATATACTGTAAAACATAACGTTTATTATGACTATTATTAAAATTCCATAAAAAAAACTCAAATCCAGACGCTACGATAGAAAGTATGGGCCAATGAATATTTAAATACATACCTCCTCACTCCTTACTTATCCCAGATTACAAGACACTTGATTGTGCAAGTGTAAAAGTGCTTGTGCAAATACAGAATAATAAATAAGGAAGATAGCACTATCTAAATCCTCTAAGGTGCTATAATAAAGATACTAAAGTGACCAGTTGATAAGGTGCTAAAGTGCTATGAAGGTGCTACTAATATTGGGGAGTATCTTTGTCAGGGATAAAGGGATAATGGATTGCATATACCAAGTCTAAGGAGTGTTCAAAAAATCTTTGAAACTCACTGATTAAGACCCATGTTTCACTAATAAACCAATACTATCCTCTATTTATCACAATATTAAGCGGTAATTTTTCTGTATATCTCATAAATACTTCCACTAGTACTATGGGCTTGAAGAGAAAAAATATTGTATTGGAAATGGAAGCAAGGCATAGTGAGATTGCGTGTTACTCCGCCTAGACGCCTGTAAATGACGTCATCAGTATCTTGATTTATGTAAAATATATATTTTTTATTATATTTTATTGGTACTTTATTGGTCTGCTCATTTATTGACCTTTCCAAAAGAATTTTGGATTTATGGAAATTATATATTAATTTATTACAAAATGTTTTTCGTGATTAAATGGTTAATTGCAAAAAGTGGAAACAAATGCATGTTCCATCAATTAATGAAGTTTTGGGAGTTGTTCATAAAAATAGAGAATTAGGAAGGGATACAGTAAACCTGGGCATAAAATTATCAGCTGGTAATTTCCCTTTCTGGATCGTTACCTTGTCGTGGTGAAGGGGCTTGTGTACTTCAATGACGCTGTGAGCTGTACCATGTAGGGTCAGCCAAAATGGGCAGGTCATGGCAGAGAGGTCAGACAAATCGCTGTCCACTGCAGACGGAACTGGCAACCCACTCCAGTATCTTTGCTAAGAAAACTTTATGGGCAGGAACAACCAGCGACATAACGATATAGCACTGGAAGCCCCTCAGGTCAGAAGGTTCCTACTACATTAATGAGGATGAACAGGGGGAAAGTACAAGTTACACCAGATCTAATGAAGTGGTTGGGCCAGAGCCGAAAGGACACTCAGCTGCGGATGTGCCTGGAGGGGAAAGGAAAGTCTACTGCTGCAAAGACCAATTCAGAATAGTAACCTGGAATGTTAGAACCATGAGCCATGGCAAACTAGATGTGGTAAAGAATGAAATGACAAGGTTAAACATTGATATCCTGGGAATTGGTGAACTTAAATGGACTGGAATGGGACTGGGGAAATTTAATATTTTTTGTTTGCGAGACTTATTTCATAGATAGAATTTAAATTACCCAAAAATAAATGGTTAGTATATGAGATTTTAAATAGAACAATCAATATCTAAATATAGAATAAAAAAACAGAGACATTTCCCATCAGACAACCACCAGATCTTCTACTGTGGCCAAGAATCCTGCAGAAGAAATGGAGTAGCCATCCTAGTCAATCAAAGAGTGGCCAAAGCAGTGCTCTTTTACAACCCAATAAATGACAGAATTATTTCAATTCAGATTCATGGCAAGCCATTTAATATTAAGTTTATGCTCCAACCATGGATGCTGAAGAGGCTGAAGTTATCCAATTCTATGAAGACATTCAACACGTCATAGATATAACACAAAGAAAACATTTTCCTATCATCATAGGAGATTGGAATGATAAGTAGGGAACCAAAAGACAGCTGGAATAACTGGCAAATTTGGCCTTGGAGTGCAAAATGAAGCAGGTCAGAGATTAGTAGAATTTTGTCAAGATAATTCTCTGGTCGAAGCAAACACCCTCTTCCAACAGCCTCTAAGATGTTAGATGGACAACATAAAAAACAGATTGACAATATACTTTGCAGTCAAAGATGGAGGAGTTCTATACAGTCTGCAATAACAAGACCTGAAGCTGACTGCGGTGGAAGTAAAGAATAGATTTAAGGGACTAGACATGGAAGATAGGATGCCTGAAGAACTTTGGACCGAAGTTTGCAACATAATCCAGGAAACAGCAACAAAGAATATCCCTAAAAGAAAGAAAAGTAAGAAGTCAAACTGGCTATCTGATGAGGCTTTGAAAGTAGCTTAAGAAAGAAGGAAAGCAAAAGGTAGTGAAGATAGGAAAAGATTTGTCCAACTGAATGCAGGATTCCAGAGGATAGCAAGAAGAGACAAGGAGACATTCTACAATGAGCAATGTAAAGAGATTGAAGAAGATAACCGAATGGGTAAATCAAGACATCTCTTCAAGAAAAATGGGAACCTAAAAGGTACCTTTCATGCCAAAGTGGGTGTGATAAAAGACAAAAATGGTAGGGACTTAACAGAAGACGATCAGATAAAGAAGAGGTGGCAGGAATACACTGAAGATCTATACAGGAAGGATCTTAACAACAGTGATGACATCAATAGTTTGTCCAATGAGCTGGAGCCAGACATTGGAGAGCGAAGTGAGCTGAGCCCTAGGATGTCTTGCTGATAATAAGGCTGCAGGAGGTGGTGGAATCCCAATTTAACTCATCAAAATTCTACAGGATGATGCTGTGAAAGTGTTACTTGCCTTATGCCAACACATTTGGAAAACTCGACAATGGCCAATAGACTGGAAAAGGTCAGTCTACATCCCAATCCCATAAAAAGGCAGTTCCAAAGAGTGCTCCAATTATCGAGCAATTGCACTCATTTCACATGCCAGCAAGGTAATGCTCAAGATTCTATAAGCATTATTCCAACAATATATGGACCAGGAACTTCCAGATGTACAAGCCGGGTTCCGCAGAGGACGAGGCACAAGAGATCAAATTGCCAATGTCCGCTGGATAATAGAGAAAGCAAGAGAGTTAAAAAAAAACATTTACTTTTGCTTCACAGACTATTCGAAAGCCTTTGATAGATATCAAACTATCAACAAAGGTCTGCATCGTTTGAACTATGGTATTCCCAGTAGTAACAAACGTATGTGAGAGCAGGACCATAGAGAAGTGTGAGCGCTGTAATTGACGCCTTTGAATTGTGGTGTTGTAGAAGACTGCTTAGATCCGTAGGACAGCAAGAAGATCCAATAAATCAATACTTCAGGACATCAAGACAATCTGTTCACTAGAAGGTATGAACAAAATAACTAAGTCAGAGGTGCTCATCAGAGAACAAATTAACCTTAATAGGTTAGCTCTATGGATATGATAATTCACTCTGAGAGCAACTTCTTTTAGATCACTTGTGCCCTTCACAGGGAGTAATATCCTGTAGTATATCAGTCTGGTCTCACTCAAAAGAGTGACCCAGCCCTGAAATACCAGGCAATTCTACCCTGAACAGGAGCAAGAACAAATCTAATAATCCTTGGATTTTTTTTTGTAGTGTAGGGTCTCCTCTCACTTCCACACACCCCATACCCTCCCAGGATTGCACTGAGGAAGGGATGGTGGGCCAGGAGGGGTCACAAGGAGACCCCATGCGGAGCATTGTAGGCAGGGATGAGATACAGCGAAGGAGCCATGGCCCTCCCCCTGCACTCAAATTCAATGCTGACACCCACACTGAGCCGGGATCCCCCCACCAAAGACAGGAAGAGGACATCCCTGCACGGAGCTGACAGGAGCCTCCTCACAGCACAGCCCTCCAAATACTTACCCCAGCACTGACAGGAACTTCTACCTGACAAGACACCTCTAGGATGGGTTACCCTGAGCAGGCGAGTGCTGCTGTCACTGTCTTGTGATCTATGTATACGGTGGCTGAGCTAGTAAATGGAGGGCCCGGTTCAAAAAATATTGTGACCCCCCCAGGGAGGAGGGGCAAACATTTTTTTGACCCCCTCCCGGGCCACCCTCCTGTGCCATATATATATATATATATATATATATATATATATATATAAACTAAATGTTATTGTAAAAAATATTTTTGTTGTGAAAATGTTCCTTTACGTAGTGCAGTGGACCCCCCAGGCCCCCCTCAGCAGCACTATTCATTCCTAACCTCCCCAGGCCCCCCTTAGCAGCACCATTCACCCCAACCCCCTCAGCAGCCATATTTACCCCCCAGGGCCCCCTTAGCAGCAATATTCACTACCCAACCCAACACCATTCAACCCCCAACAACGCCTCAGTAGCATCATTCAGCCCCCCCAAAAAACAGGCCCCCCTTGTTGCACCATTCACCCCCCCCCCAAGCCCATCAGCAGCCCTACTCACCCTCAGGGCCCCCTCAGCAGCCATATTGCTCTACAGGGCTCCCTCACCAGCACCATTCACCCCCTCCGCCCAACAAAAAAAACAGGCCCCCTTCAGGAACACCATTCACCCCCCCCCCCCATGGCCCCCTCAGCAGCATCATTCACTCCCTCAAAAAAAAAAACAGCACCCGGGGGTGTGACCAGCATCTGAAGACTGCAGTCGCATCTACAGAGAGCTCTCCAGTTATATTATTGAAAATAGGGATTATTGCCCCCAAATTAGTCTAGTTGCTGACCCAACAACACAGATTTGAACGCAGCAGTACCTGCTGAGCACACAGCCAACAGACAGTAAGGAGCCGGATTAATTCTGACAGCCAAGAGGTTGAGGCCTAGATGGGAGGCTCTCAGCTATCACCCTAGGACAGGCTAAATAAGGCTTGTAAAAGAGCCTTCTTATAGAGAGAGACTAGTGCAAAAACAAGGGAGGAAGCCAAGAACAAGCTAAAGAAAAGAGAGACACACAAGGGGAATAAGCTCAGAGTACCCATACATAACAATAAAGTGCAACACTGTTTATTAGTGCAACTGAGTGGATGGAGGTTTACACAACACTGTAGAGTAGCATTCTGCCACCTGCTGGCAGCTCAGGAGCATTGGATATTGTAGTCTGCCCAGCACACCCTGGTGGGGATTGAAGGCAACCGCTCTAGAAGGCACAATTTAAGGATCAGAGGTATTCCTACTGTAGAGCAGTTCAAGACCTTAGGCAATACTTAAGAGGGACTATAGCTAATGTCATTCCAGATGTACCGGAGTCGGTCTGGAAAATGGAGAGGGCCCATAGAGCCTTAGGGGCCATAGGATGTTATCATCAGGTTTCTTAGACAGAAGGCTAGAGACCTTATCCTTGCAGCATCAAGGAAAAAATCTGTAGTTAAAGGCCCGGATAGTTCAACCCTCCAGATCTTCGCTGACTTTTCCCCGATTACATTAACTAAGCGCAGAGAGATGAAGCCAGCATTAGAAACCCTGTACAGTACAGATGGGGCTTCCCATTTGCCGTTTAATTTCAGCAAAAAGGCAGTACATACTCTGCCCACTCTCTTGGTGAATGCCAATCCATCCTCAAGCGCCTTCAACCAGCAACCGAGGAGGAACCAGGCATTCCCCCGAATCGAAGCTCATCCAATCCTCCAACTAGGCAATGGAAAGTAGTCCCTTTTTAGAGATTTGTTGATTGGGCAAACTTCACAGAGAAGTTCACCAAATCCGAGGCTAACGTAATCTTTGGATCCCACTTGAGATTGTTGCAAGTACTTTATGTATCTAACAAGAGACTGAATGTAACCCAAGAAAGTAGTTTATTACAATATTGCCTTAAGGTTAAGATTGTTAAAAAATGAATGCTGTTATACTTTAAATTATACGAGGGTCAGTACCAGATGTAAAAGATGTGGTGAAGGAGCACAATATTAGAACAAGAATCGTTAAATTTAAAATATAATCTGTATATAATAAAACATTTACATAGGCAAGTGTATCGCTAAAAATTGGTTGTACTACAAGGGGATAAGGGAATAGCAGTACTACTAATGCATTAATTATATACCCTGTATTAATAAAGAGAGCAAGCAATCCTTACAAGGCTGTCCTTATGACCCCAAGAAGCTTTCCCCCTCCCAGGATACTACAGTGTTCTAGACAATTGCTATACCCCTCCTAATGGGGGCTGTAGGAGTAATGGCGGACCCATCCTCACTCCCAGTCTTGGCCACATTAGATATGTGGCTTAGGAGGTTTTGTTATTACCAAGGGAATCTAGGTTACCTACTTGACTGTTTGCAAGATAGGTATCTTATGTTAACTGTTTTTTTACCTAATGATCTTTGTTTTTGTTTGTTTTCTATTGGTCTGTTCTGGCGGGAGAAATCTCTCCTTTCAACTTAACTGACTGGGCGGCGCTTCGGCTGTAAGGCCTGGGTCTTTACAGTACCCTTCTTCCCCACTGGCTCCAACATCGCAGCAGGGTGAGTTTTCCCTGCCAAGGCAGGTCTGGCCCATACATCAGCATTTTAACACACAACTTACAGAGCTTCAATTGTCAATTTAAAAGAAGAAAGGCCTTTCTTTATTATAGAGAATTTAGGCCCTCTGTATTGTTTTTGCAGGAGACCCACTTTTCAAATAATCATATACCAACATATTTACACAAAGAATATCCTACTTATTTTTCAGCGACCCAACCAACTAGAAGAGCAGGTACATCGATTCTCATACACCAAAACTTTCCCTTTAAGCTGGAAACTAAAAAAATAGATAGAGAAGGTCCCTACATAATTTTACAAGGTACGGTTATGGAAGCCCGGGTCTCATTAGTCTCCATGTATGCTCCCACTGACTCCCCATATACAACCTTACTAAAAATGTTGAGAATTCTAGAATGACAAGCTAGCGGTAAAATGATAATAGGCGGAGATTTCAATCTTGCTTTTGACCATAATTTAGATAGATCTAATAGCCTTACAAGTGGGCGCTTTTCAAATAAACTACAACAAATTACATAGCTTCTTCAAAAGCTAAATCTAATAGATGCCTGGAGGGGTAACCATCCCGGGTCGAGAGAGTACACTTATTACTCACACACGCATAGAATCTATTCGCATATTGACACGATTTTAATGGACCCATCTCTATTTGATAGCTTGAAAGAAGCTAAAATTGTACATTGCCCATGGTCGGACCATGCAGCAGTAATGATAACCTTGAACTTGGGACCAAACCTTAGGCTTCCATTTACATGGAGGGTTAATGATAATCTCCTGTCTACCCCCACAATTATGGAACAGTTGGAGAAAGAGTTGAAAACATATTTTGAAATTAACCCCTATACCAGGGGTATCCAAATTCGGTCCTGTAGGGCCACACACATGCCTGGATTTGATGATAACCCTGCAGTGCACAGGTGAGTGAATCACTTCTTGGGTCATCCTGATTGACTCACCTCTGAACAGAAAGGATATATTCACGAACCAGGCCTGGGTGCGGCCCTCCAGGACCGAGTTTGGACACCCCTGTCCTATATGGACGTGGACTAGGGTAGCTCATAAGGCTTATATGGGAGGGGTTTGCATTAAACTGGCGTCAGTAAGCAAAAAGAAAAAGACCTGCTAGAGAACTTGCAGACTCTTGAGCGCAAAAATCAACAGAGCCCAGGGACTCAGGTGCGCCAAAAAACTGATATATGCCAACTAGAATTTGACAACTTACTCTCTGAGAGAACTGAGAAAGCCCTCCGGCACGCTAGACAATTATTTTATACTAAAGCAAACAAGCCGGACTCTCTGCTTGCCAAGAGACTTAAGTCTAAATCTACCCAGGCAAAGATAATTAGAATAAAAAGCTCCAATGACTCAGTTACGGTGAGCCAAAATGAAGTCAAAAATGTTTTCTCCGAATTCTACCAGACCATATATACCTCGCAACCCCAGAACAACCTGGGTGTCATTAGATCCTACCTAGACAGATTTGATCTACCTAGTCTAACGGCCCAAAATGTAGAAACCCTTAATTCAGATGTCACGACTGATGAAATACAAAAGGCCATAAAAAGTCTTAAGGTGGGCAAATTCCCTGGACCGGATGGCTTAACAAACTCATATTATAAAAAAATTACAGATTTCCTATCCCCTTTTCTTAGTAAATTATTTAATGCAATCTTAACAGGCGAGTGTATGCCTCCAGAGCTTAACCAAGCAGTCCTAGTACTGTTTCCCAAAGAGGGACGGGACCCCCTTGAAGCCAAAAATGACAGTCCAATTTCACTCATAAATGGGGATATCAAGCTTCTTGCAAAGATCATGGCGGATAGAATATTTATGCTTCTCCCTGATTTAGTTCATAAAGATCAAATTGGCGTTATGGCACGTCGGCAAGCAGCAGATAACATACGGAGGACACTGAATATTCTCCACCTAGCGCAAACAAATGGAACTCCGCTCTGCATAATGGCATTGGACATTGAAAAAGCTTTCACTACAGTTGAATGGCCATAACTTTATGCAGCCCTGGATAAATTTGGCTTCAGGGGGTGTTTCATAAACCTCATAAAAACTCTCTCTCACCTCCCTATAGCAGATCTTAGGCTCCCAGGGACAAGTGATACTACCATTAAAATTCAAAGATGTACACGGCAGGCGTGTCCCCTCTCCCCCTTACTATTCGCATTGGCCATGGAACCTCTTGCTCAAGCCATCATGTCCAACCCGGATATCGGAGGCCTTGCGGTGGGGCTGCAGCAGATGAAATGTTCTCTGTTTGCAGAGAATCTGCTTTGCACCCTAACCAACCTGGTCTCTTCGATTTGTCATTTGCTTACTACTATCAATGAGTTCAGCGCAATATAGACAAAACTGAAGCATTGGATGTAGGAATGAATCAGACAGATATTGAACAGCTACAAAACCAATACAATTTTATTTGGCCTAAGAGAAGCATTAGATATCTTGGAGTAAGGATAACTAGGAAGATTTCAGAGTTATATAGAGCAAACTTTCCCCCACTGTTCCAGAAGATTTACATAATTGGTCCAGTTTTAACCTGTCCTGGACAGGACATGTCATTTAACGACCATGTATCGCCAAAAAAATAATGCATAGACATAGGACCCAGGGAGGACATTCTTGCCCCAATTTGCGGTTATACTACAAGGCCGCTCACCTAGCCTTTTTTCCTATAGCACACTCTATTAAACATCAGCCTAAATGGGTATTTATGGAGAACTGGCAAATGAACCCCCATACCTGGGACACTATCATTTGGAATCTTTATAAATATCACATTATTAACCAACACACTTACTTTTATTTTCCTAACTTTGATAAGGATTTTACTGGGAAATCAAGACACTTGTGGGCTAGCAATCACTTAGAGAGGATACCTAGTTCACAAACGATGGGATAATATCGCAGGGCCTGTTCAGCCTTCGATATAATATTCCCCTAGAAGACAGGTGGAATTATACTGGACTTTGGCGCTCATTGCGAGCCTTTCCTCCCGCCTACTGTTAACCTGCAAGTTTTGTGCTTGGGAATGGCATGTGTCTCTTTCCACCATTTCCCCCTGACCCTTCCCTGTGTGTTTCTCCTCTCTGGGTCTGCTGAATGTTTGCGTGTTACGCGCTGAAGGACGTTTGTTTTGTTTTCAAGTGTTAGGGTCTTTGCCGTCATGTATTTTCTAAGTCTGCGTGGCTGGCTTTGCACACCCTCATTTTCATCCAGTTTCAGAAATATTTACGTTTTTCGTCTGCCATTTTGTTCCTTGCTTAGCCGATTTTGAATTGACGAAAAAACCCCAAATATGGCTTAAAATCTCTTGCAACCTCACTCCCAGGCTTCCTGGCTCTCCCCTTGTGCTGTGCATTATTATATTTGTCAATTTTTTGTTTTTAGAGCTTTTCGACTTATGCGCTTGGCTCGCAGTTGCGACCCTCACTGCGCCACTGGCTGCAATGAGCGTCTGCAGCTCATGCAGCCTAAGTCCTGCACTGTACACGGCTGGCCTCGCTTTGCGAGGCTTCGCAGATGAGCACTTTTGGCACTCATCCAGCCTAAGTCCGGCACAGTACACGGCTCGCCACGCTTTGCGAGACTTCACAGATGAGTGCCTTTGGAACTCATCCAGCCTAAGTTGTGCGCCGTACACGGCTTGCCGTGCTTCGCGAGGCTGGAGGTCGCTCCGCGAGGTCGCAACTGCGTTACCAACATTCTAAACATCACCAACACTGACAATCATTGTTGATGTTCAGTCCTTCAGCCGTGTCCAACTCTCGGTGACCATATGAACGCAGCACACCTGGCACATCTGTCTGTGTTTCTGGCTGTGCTTATCCATGTGGTTTTCTTGGGAAAGATACTGGTTGCCAATTAATTCTCCAGTGGATTGTGATTTGTCTGACGTCTCTGCTATTACCTGCCCATCTTGGGTGACCCTACATGGTATAGCTCACAGCTTCCTTGAGATACACAAGCCCCTCCACCATGACATGGTAGTGATCCAGAAGGGTAGTAATCGATCATTAAATCACAGGCTGTATCAACCATGCTATCTCTAATTAGACCTCTAAGCACAGATGCGCATTTGGGAAGCTTATAATGAATTAGACAACAATATAGACGCTAAATTCCTACATAGACCGCCTTGGAATACGTTTGGCTGTGGAGACACATGTATATGTTTTACATATATGATGATATGTAGCGGGGTTGTACACTCTCTTTTATCTAGAACCACCGTGGCCTAGGTTGGACTAGGGCATAGGTTCCCAAAGTGGGTTGTGCCGCCCACCAATGGGCGCTGAAGCCTTCTAGGGGGGGCGCAGGGGGTTGGCTACTTTACGAAGTCTCAACAAGTACCAATCTTTTTATATGTGCTACGGTATAGCAATAGCAGTTTCCAAGATGAAGCGCGTATTGGCCATTATTTTTCGCAAATATCAGATGGCTTAAGCGGTAAAACTGTTATAATGGGGGGGGGGGGGGCGTTACATTTTTGTTTGTCTTATAAAGGCTGCGGTGGTAACAAAAGTGTGGGAACCTATAGACTAGGGGGACAGCAATGGGCCCCTCCATGGCTGGGCCCCGGTGCCTTGCACCGGCAGTAGCTCCGCCTCTTTCTGTGTATATTGTGTTTATACTCTCTCTATATATGTATTTATAACATATGAGGTAACTGTGAGAGTGCAGTAATCCAGATGAATAATCATATTATATACAGTGATATATTTTTTATTGTCCAAACATATATTGGCCACTATAACTAATATATGAATGTCCAATAAAAAAGTAGCATTATATATAGTCTCTCCTTTTATATATACTTATTTCTGATCTCTCCATATACACTCTCTCTCTCTCTCTCTCTGCACTCTCCACGTTCACTCCTCGCTCTCTCTCTTTCTCTCTCTCTCTTCTGTGTAGTGCAGTGCCGCACTGCATTGTGGGAGCTCAGCCTGCAGGGAGGCGGATGGAGAGCCGGTAAGTGAGAGGGGAGGAGGAGGAGCGGAGGGATCACAGGGGGAGGGAGCCGCCGCCACCGCCGCTTAAAGGGGAACCGTTAAATAAGAATATAGATCCGGTGAGTGCGAGCTGCGGGCCAAGAGAAGGCCGTGCGGGCGGTGAGCTGTCTGGGGGTGGAGGATAGACCAGGCCGGGGCCGCCTTAAGGGCCAGGGAACCAGCAGCGCCGGGGTTAACCAGCCAGCCGCCGACATTTTCCCGAGGCCTGGGGCGGCTGTGCGGCAGGGCTGTGGCTCGCTGCGCCTTTAAGGCCGGCTGGGCGGAGGGATCAGGCCAGGGCCTGGGGCCCACCATATCAGGAGTGGGTAGTGCTGCAAATAGAGCCCGAGGCGCGGGGTGCTGGGGTGTCAGTGGTACAAAGAGGCCTCACATACCTAGGATTATACTGGGGCTGAGACATTGTTTATTGTTTGGGACATATGGGAGCTACACAAAGCCAATAGGATGTATATGCAAAAAAAATCCCTAATTGTGATCTTTGTAATAACAGAAACAAATGAGCCTAATTATGTCAAAAACTATAGGGTGCATGCAATGTAACTGGGGTGCAACTATCACCAGTGCATATATATAACTAAGTGTGTGAATATATATATATATATATATATATATATATATATATACATACATATACACACACTATAGGGTGCATGCAATGTAACTGGGGTGCAACTATCACCAGTGCATATATATAACTAAGTGTGTGTGTGAATATATATATATATATATATATATATATATATATATATATATATATATATATAATTAGTCATATACTATAGGGTGCATATGCAAAACTATTCATGTACCCCATTACATTTACTATATAAAAACTAAAGGGGGCATATACACAAATCCCATTGGTGTGCACATATCAGTATTGTGTGTAATATATATATATATATATATATATATATATATATATATATATATATATATATATATATATATATATATATATATATATATATATATAAACACTTATACAAAATAGGGTGCATATGCAAAACTCTGCGTACCCCATTACATTTCCTATTTATCCCAAACAAAAATAATTGCATACATACAAGCCCCTTATTGCACAGTTCCATATATACTGGACAGGGTGCATATACAGCAGATCCTCCTTGTGTACCCTATCACATTTTGTGTATATCTCCGACAAAAACTAGGGTGTATATGCAAATATCCCATAGTCTCAGTGGAAAAAATCCGATGCATCCTATATGTTTTGTATATTACCAACTCCATACCTAAATATTGCTTTTACACCCTCTTAAATAGATACATTCTTGCTACATATCCCATCCAGACCATACACTATAACACAATGTAACAGTTCTAGTTAATTACTTAATTACATTTGTATGTCGTTACGTGTCATGATTTCTATATCTGCATTTACGCTCGTTGCCTGCGATACTTTCCCTTTTAATGCTTCGAGCTCCATCAATTCATTTCTTGCCTTTATATGGAGTTGAGGGTTTTTTTATTCTCTTTTATTTTTTGGGCTTTTGGTCTCCTAATTAAAAGATAACTTTGGAATGCCCGGGCTCGTTAACCCTTTATCACTTGCATATATTCCCTGTATAATATCCATAATTATCACTTGCTCTGTTCTCAAATAGAGATGAAGGTACCTTCTGCCAAAATGGTGTTCTTATCTTATTCTTCTAAGGATTATAGGTTTACTTATGTTATTGTTTGAGTTGTCACATATATTATGTATTTACTGTACATCCATCTTGAACTTGTCTTCTCCTTATTCTTATGGGTGTGGACAACATTTGGCTATTTAATGGACTGTTTGTTTTGATGAGTCTCCGGTGACCTGGGGTAACCTCGCTGTCCCATCTGGGGGTAGTAAAGAGGTCATCAGTGGTCAGGGAGCTGGTGTGTCTATACGATTGGTACTTGCTCCATCACCATGTGGGGTCGGTTATACACCTGAGAAATATGTATCAAAGTGCCTGTTACTGGTACCAGGGGTCCAGACATGTATCTGTCCAGATTGGCTAGGAACCAAAGATGGGCTAGAATATTAAGATATATGTTTTCAAGGCTAAGATGTTTGACCAATAAGAAAGGTATCACTATATACTGCAATAATCTGAATGTGTGTGTGTGTTACTGGACACTTATGGCTACCCCACATATCTATGTAGGAGCCATCCGTAAGATTGAGCCCTGGCTCCTAAAGCTCTGCATTAATCAGAACTAGAAATGTAAACTTTAGGACATTGCTTCAATGACTCCTGGATATGTCCTTTCATAGTACGTATGGATAAAATGGGCGTATGTGATGGGATAGAAGGTTCTCCAGCACTTTAACCTCTTAGTATGTTGGATTTCTATAATATACACCGATGTTGGTGCGTGACACTGTTCTGTTGTGTGTCTAAAAGGAGTATACATATGGAAAGTATATGGCCTCAAAGCTGGCAATCCAAATACTAACCCGTTATCTTTACGTGTATATGCCATTGCACACATAACATACTGATTTTTCAATAACGTTCATTATATTTCCTTATGGTTGGCTTTTTCTATATGTAAAGTGGCGTATTTTTATTTATTTACTGCATTTTATCCAGACTGTGCCCGGTGAGCTGGCATCTGGTTGCAGTAGGCCTGGTGTGTGCGCTGATTGCAGGTAACTGTCTCCTGCCGCTGCGTGCACACAAAGCCAGCTCACACACAATGAAGGCCTGTCTGTCTCTGCTGCTTTAAAGGCAGCGCAGGAAATTTAAGGTGTCCCTGATTCTGGCCCCAGCCTGACGAGTGAAGCCGCGTTCCTTACAGTATATGTTTCACACTCGCCGCTTTCTTTCTTCCCGTTAAATTGCACATTTGCTTATATTCTTAGTTTTTTTGTTTTTTTTTTCTCCTCAATATGTTTCTAATTGTAGAAGATATTTAAAGGAACTGGCAAAGCTTTCCACTGAACGCCAAAACAATGTGTACATATATATAATATTCAAGGGCGGAAAAATGTATCTTAAATCTAGGGCTTGCCATATATGTTAAATATAGTATATGTGTATATTATTCTTGTTCAGGCCTTTATTTGTGCACATATGGACCCAACACATCTGGTTGTGCTTATCCGTAAAGTTTTCTTGGCAAAGATACTGGAGTGGTTTGCCAGTTCCTTCTCCAGTGAACCGCGATTGGTCTGACCTCTCTGCTATGACTGCACATCTTGGATAACTACAACAAGGTAGCAAGATAATTATATATTATATCATTTCTCTCTACCTATTGGGGTCTCCTATTTACTTGCGAGTGAGATGTAAACAAATATCACACAAACTGAGGTTTATTTTATGTATTTTTAATTGTCTTAAAATTATTACATATGAAAAAAATGATGTAAAATTTGTTGTTTTTTTGGGTCCATGAATTTTTTTTTTTTTTTTTTTTTTTTTTTTTTAAGTCTGAGGTTTTATCTTCAATGTCTTTTGCTCTTGCCCAAAAAGTAAATACATTTTTATTATATATATATATATATATATATATATAATCTCACTCACACACTTTTATGTACCGTATTGGTCCGACTATAACCCGCACCTGTAAAATTCAAGGGGAAAAAAGATAGTACTCAAATATAAGCCGCACCCTTAAAATTGGAGAGAAAAAAACTCTCAAAGTGATCAGCCATTGCAAGAAACAGGATTTCTAATTAGCACTGTAGCTTCTTTTTGCAGGTTACAGGCTTTACAGGATCTTAGAATCCCTAAAACCGTAAATCGCTAATCAATTGCTACAATACCACAGTCTCAAGCACGCAAATTGGCAGTCATTTTACGTTCGCGAATAGAAGCCGCACTCGTAACTCGCAAACTCAAAAAATGGGGAAAAAAGGTGCAGCTTCTATTGGGACCAATACCGTAATTTGTTTGATATTAGGCAATAAAGTCAGAGCTTCTAAGCACTTTTTTTTTGATAAAACAAATAGTCCCTGTACGAGTCTGCTCTCTGCAGCGTATGCAGACACAAACTCTATAATGCTGGATGTGCAATGTAGTGTACTAGCCTATCTGGGATGGTTGCTGATTGGTTAGTATGAGACTCTGCACAGCGACAATCAGGTAATATTTGTTGGATTTTGTTGGAGCTTGTAAGAACTTCTTAATAAAATAAAGTACATAAAAGTAAAGAGATACCCAGGGATATTATATACCTAATAAAATACAGAAAACTTCCTTATCAATTTTAAGAGACGCGTTCAAATATAACAAAGCAATACAAACAAAACTGATAATATAATTAAAGGCCATGTTCCACTTAAACAGGTTGCTAATATAATGATGCTTACACTAAAATATTTATATAAAAGTTTTGAAACTTACTTATGTGATCATTTTACTACTTTGAAGTGAAAGGAAACAGCAATTTTTTATTTTTTTTATTTTTTATTTTTTTTGTGGTGGTTTTCCAAACATGTTGGTTTCATCTTCTAGGCATATGGGCCCTCATTCAATTGCAATTTGGCCAATTGAATAGGTCTCTAAATAAGCACATAACATATATTTTTTAAATAAGTTTTTAGTTTGTAAGCATCTATGCAAAAGCAAGATTTTCACTAACTAAAAACTTCTTTAAAAAATATATGCTATGTGCTTATTTAGAGCCCTATTCAATTGGCCAAATCACAATTGAATGAGGGCCATGGAAAATAACTAATTTTTTCTTATTCCTGTAAAAAAACAGCTTTAAGCATTACCAAAAAATGTTTTCTGCATGGAAAAAAATATTCTTTAAAAGCTGTATAAACTTAATTGAAGCGAACGGGAAATGCACCGAGCAATCATCGATCTGTAGGTTGCATTGGTAGACTGGTATGACTCCTACATGTATATTACTGCACATTGGCTGACATGGGCAAGCCCCCAGATCATTTAATGCATGAATCCGTTGTCTAAATAATTGTTGAGATATTCAGTAATGTTTGTAAAGCTTGTTTTTCTGATGCACCTTCAATCTTACTTGTGGCACAGAGTGCTTGATTATTTAGTGTTTGGGGCATCTAACGGCATGATAACATTGATGGACATTGTTTTCACGATCACTGAGACAAGCAAACCATTATACCAATCAGAAGCTTGTTTGCATAAAAATGCAGAACAAGCCTAGGTATCTGGAATCATTCAGTTTAGAATAGAATGGCTAGAACAATGTAGAAACCATTTTCCATGCTATTTAGGAACAACTTAAAAAAAAAAAAAAAAAAAAGGTCACTCATACCGAAGTGGCTTGTATGGGTGCACGTGATCTGAAGGGATGGATAGATAGCCCAATTGGATGGGAGTGCCTTTCAGAGGTATGAGTAGACCCAGGCAATACCAAGAAAACATTTCCCAGACCATAACGCTGCTGCCACCAGTTTGTTCTTCCAACAATGGTTGCAGAGTGCTTGTTCTCGGAGGTTTCACACCTGACACGCCAATGTCCATCCAGTTGATGGAGCAGAAAACAACGGACTCCTCAGATGGCAACCCTTTGCCAGTCCGAAGAAGTGTAATTTCGGTACTGTCATGCCAATTGATGAACCCTCGTCAGCATGGGTGTAGTGACCAGCTGTTTGCTTCCGCGCCCCATATGTAGCATGGTAACTGTACTGTTGTTTTAGCCCCCTGGTTAATTTGGACTGTCAGTTGCTGAACTGTAGCTTATCAGTTGGCCCTCACCCCTTCGCAGCTGATGTTCACCTCCATGCTCATGGTGCTCTGCAGTTTTGACGCCGCTTATTCGCAATGGTGCCATTTGTCCAGTCACGGTGCACAGTTCTCAAACTGCATTGTTTCAGAAATACTACCACCCTTGGCCCGAAAGCTAAAGACCCTCACCATGACATCGATTGTTGATATGTTTACAGCATGCCTACATGTCACCTTTTTATAGACCCACCAAGCCAGCTCACGACACGTGCCGTATTTCATTGGCTACTCCCTGCTAATGCCAAAAATAGGCATTGGTCATAATAATGGGACTTGTGTATAAAATCTAAACGTTTATTACAATAATCAGACATATTGAGCTTTTGGCTTCCAGCTCTACCTCAACTCTGCTCAGAATACCGTCCTTCAATCAGAATAGTTGCTATTTCTCTGTAGTGGTTTGCATGGTGAAACTGCAGGCCTGCATGACTTTCCCTTATGGATTTAATTAGTTTTCAGTGGCATTGTACCAAACATGTTAATTTGTGTATTTTTCAAATCATGCAGATGGTATTTATTGTAAACCAGCTCTTAGATGTCTCCTCTGCAGATTAGACATGGTCTGTTTAAAAAAAAAAAGAAAATCCCAAATAATGAATATTCATCCAAAGTTGCAGAATCATTTTCTCACCGCTTGTGTATATCTTTTAAAATGTTATGGATTGTTTCCCAGTTTTTAGCATTAAAATAAAGCGCCTATTTGTGTTTGTTTGCTTATCTCAACATGATTTTATTAACCAGTTAAAGCTCTTTTTTATGCATTGATCCCTTCCAAATATAAATCTCTGCCCCAGCAGCTCACGCACCGTGTTTCTATTGGTACTAGATGTACTAGCCAATGAGAATTTCTCAACAGTGTTTTTTTTTTTTTTTAAATGCTGTTGAGACAATCTGTAGTACTCTATACTAGCCAATCAAAACAGAGCTTTTAACAATTTGTTAATAAAATTATGTTTTAAATTTGCAAATGCACATAGGTAATTTTATTTAAATAGTGAAAACCGGGAACCTTCCATATCCATCTACCGGTAGTCTTTATGCTTCCTAGAATATATCACTCTATCTTATTTATAATCAAATACAGATGATTCCCTCCATTTCCCATCTCCCCTTTTGTTCATCCCCTGTCCTGTTTTACACTCGCCACTATTCCATAATTTTTCTAATAATCATATCTCAATATACAAAGATTTTATAAGACGTGCAATTGTTCTGTTCTACTGGGAAGTATTACCCCCTCCAGACTACCCAGCCAGAGAGCATCTTGTGATTGGCGTCTCTGCAGTCTCCTTTTCCTAGAAAGCATCTCTTAGCTGTCTCACTAGATCTGCACATGAGCAGTCGTCTGGTGACATCATTGGGCAATGTGTTTGTAATTAGATGCACTCGTATTCCTATGTGGGGTTTTTTTTTTTTTTTTTTTTTTTTTTTTAGAACTTGGTTCATGAATTTTTATCGGCCTGCAAATATGCTCTAGGTACGGTAACTAATTATTAGGTTTTTTGAATAAATTACTAGAGGTGCAAAACATATTTTGTTTTTATATATACATATAATATTGTTTTGTATAGTGTATTTTTATTCCCTGCTCCATTCTCAGTCGGGTGTGTCTTTGGAAGCTGAGCTTTACCTTAGTTCTGTTGAAAGCTCTGTCAGTTTTAGCTGCCATGTTCCTAGTGCAGGTAGAAACTTCCTCTTGTCTCATTCCACCTCAGGAAGTAGATCAGTAGAAACCAAAATGCTAGATAGCATAGCATGTTCACTTTTTTTCTCAGCCTATGTTGATTCCTGTAGTTTTGTGTGTGTTTTTTTTTTCTCCTTTTTGGACATTTGTAGTTCACGATGCTTATTTGAAGCATTGAATGCTTAATTAGTGTCACCAACTTTACCATTTTAATTTGTTTCATAAAAAAGGACAATGCTAGTACATATAAAGTCATTGTATTGATGTTCTTTTAACCAAGAACTACATTTTTAGTTTTAAAGTATTAATGTATCCTGTACACAGCTTATTTAGTAGTTTTAAAAATGATCTTAGACAGAAAATATGTGGAAGATTTTGGGTAAATTAGCGATATAGGTAGATATGATAGTTTAGATTTTTTTTTTTTCTATATTTGTTAGTTTAATTCTTTTTAATAGATGTTGCTAATGTGGGCTTCAAAGAAGCAAGTGCCAGATTATACTAAATGTGATTTAGCTGGCTTGGGGGGGGGGGGGCATTACCAAATAGGAAACCGTTTGAGACCACTACTGTATGCTACTAATGTGTTTGTTGCAAAGTGAGCTGCTAGCAGTGTACACAAATACACTTTCTAGTCCCCTCCCAATATTGTGCGTTATGTCTGTTTTGAGTAGAGCCGCCCAGTGGGTAATGCACTCCAGGGGCAATACAGCAATTATGGGATGAAAAGATAAGTTTGTTATAATGTCTGGGTGCATGATTAGTGTAGTAATTATTTAAAAGCTTAATAAAGTTTTTTTTTTTTTTTTTTTTTTTTGTGTCTTATTTTCCCAATATTAGGCCCTACCTAACTATTCTTCAGTATTTAAAAAAAAAGAAGAAAAAAAAAGGCAAACTGATAGTGCATTGCATGTACTCTATACTAATGTACTGCTCCATTTTAATTGATTTCTAGCTCAAAGGAGCAACACAAGTGCTGATTATCTCAGGAATACTTTACTGTAGACAAAAACTAGTTTAATCCGCTCTAGGATGAAGTGAATATGGTTTTGGGGAGAAAAGGTAAACTTACAGATCAGATACAACAGAGATATTATCCCATTTTATGATGAACCATATCCACTAGTCTGACTCCTTGTTGGCAACCGCTCCCTGAGGGTGTCTGTTAACACTGTGGCTATTTATTAATTTCTTCTAAATATAATTATCTAATTTATGTTTCTTGTTCTTTTCTGGAAAGGTTCATCCATAAGGGAGCCAAGATATTTGTTTATTAACCAGATTGAGGGGTGGAGATATCGGCTGTGAACCATGTCTGTCCGCGAGTCCTTCAATCCAGAGAGCTACGAGCTTGACAAGAGCTTCCGCCTGACTCGCTTTGCAGAGCTGAAAGGCACAGGTTGCAAGGTCCCTCAAGATGTCCTGCAAAAACTGCTTGAGTCCTTGCAGGAAAATCACTTCCAGGAGGATGAGCAGTTTCTCGGGGCAGTCATGCCAAGATTGGGTGAGTCCTTATTTTCTCTGTTTGCTATCCTGAAATATCTCTCTTGCTTTTTTCTACTTTTTTTATTCCTTTAATCAGTGAATACAGCAAATTCATATTTTGACTTTACTTGTCTGCTTAAAGTACCAGTGCAAGACACGAGGAGGAGAAGCTGGTTGTAATTATGCAATGTTTTGTTAATACAATTCCTATTTGATTTAAAATATTACATTTACTTCCAAATATTCCAATTGAACTGATTTTTTTACACCCTAATAAGGTCATCATGGTAGAAAAGGGAGTTTGGTGAGAGACGGGGCTTAATGGGTTTTAAGAACAGTCAACCATGAGTTTGATCACCGCTGACACTTGTCTTCGTGGCAGACCATAATCTAGAACAAACCCAAGGTTGCGCATTCAGGTTTCAACAGCTGGAAGTCTCCAAGCTAAAGACCATTCATGTTTGACATGAGGAAGCTGGTGTCATCCAATGGGGGCCCACCAGAAGCACCTCTGTCTGCAAACTGCATTGTAGATAAAATAGCTGTGATGACTGGGGCTTGGCTTTGGTGGAGGATGTACCTGAAGAGCCCTCTGCAACCTGCCAGTGAGAGAAGATTTATACCAGCTGAGGATAGTACCATCCAGTAATTTGTCAGCCTCTCTAGTAATATTCCATGGTTTACGGTTTCAAAGGCTGCAAAGGGGGGGCACAAATTGTAATGTAAGAGACATGTCCCTTGGTTTGCTAGTTCTGGAAATCTAAAAAAAATAATTATAATTACCCACTATGCAATTTACCATAATGATTATTTAGGACTGTTTCTCTTGGTATATATTATCTGCTTATGGATATAGATATGAGAGATGAGCACGGAGTGTGTTAATGATTACAATCTTTTCTTGGATAAAAAAAACTAAAAATGAAAAACAACATTTTACCAATTTCTGTGATCTTTTCTTTGCCCTTTAAGGGCTACTAGGGTCAAATATTTATTTTATATGGTCTTTTTTAAATATCTAAACTTGATAATGGGCAATGTTTTTATTTTTTAGCTGCCATGTTCCTGTTCAGATAGAAACTTCAGGTATATTCATGGTCTCTGCCCACTTCAGCAAACTGATCAGCAGAAAACATAATGGTAGATTCCACTGCAGTATGATTAGTTGTTTATGGTGCAGCTCTCACAACCGTATGTTACTACTGAGAATACTATAGCTATGCAGACCATTGTTGATGGTAATAATTTTACTCTTTGATATCTTATCCAAACTTGCCATAGCTTTCCCCCAGAAGCAAATATCTTAATTTCACGGCTGCAGCGATCTTGGAGCCAAAGAAAATTAAAACTTGTCAATGCCTCCCCTATTTCCGTATCTTCCTTATCTTTTTGCCTTTAACTGGGATTGCTGTTTGCCATGATCTTCATCTTAACATTGAGCACCAGGCCAGCTTTTGCACTCTCCTTTAAACCCTCATCAATAGGCTCTTTAGTTCCTCTTCATTTTCAGCCATCAGAGTAGTATCATCGGCGTATCTGAGGTGTTGGTTGTTACTTCCAGCAAAATTGATTCTGGCTTTGGATTTATCCAGTCCTCTATTAAGCATGATGTACTCTGCATATGTTACATATATTCTAAAAACATTCTGTTTATGCTTAAATCTTCAAACCAATCTATCTGAAATAAAGGGTTGTAACATCTTAATAAGGAGGGATCCAAATAATTCATTTATTTTACTGAATCCTAAAATATTGTTCCGTGTTGGTGACCATGCAGTTAGTATCCGGGGAGAGCCTTGAGTTCTGTCCGAGGCACAACTGCTCTCTGTATAATTATATCTTATGCGCACATCTGGTGGGATTAGGGTTACAGTCTATCATTTTCACTTCTTTTGTTAGGCTTTGTTTTCTTTTTAAAGATATATTTCAGTTTTAAAGAAACAAACTAGCTTTTCCTTCATTTTAAAGGCATATCCAAGTTTCATGGATTAATACATTTCTGCAATCCTTAGGTAAAAAGCAGTTTGTATGCAGCACATCTCATAAAACATTTTATTTTTATTAATATTTAAAAATCCCTCTGATTATATTGACACCTCCAGTGGGGGTGTCTACACAGTCCCCCGATCCACACCCAATCAACATGCAGCATCAGGGGAGCAATATTAACCCACTATTTGGCTGAGTAAGCAACAGCAGGTAATCTCCTTGCAGCTTCCTGTCTGTATGTCAGCAGCTATGTATAACATATATCAGGCATACACTGCATATCCCAGGCTGCATTACACCACAAACCGGAACCCCACAGTTTAAATCGGATGTCTCAGCTAACCTTATTGGCCAAAACAAATAATTTTAAAATTGTATGCTAATTTAACCTGGGTTTGAAGGGTGTTAACCATGAATTCCAACTGTCAGAAATTACAAGACATTTTCTGACTTCAATGTAAGTGTTTGATTCCATACACTACTAATTATCCTCTATCAGATGCATTCACAATACAGCCCACTTACATATGCCTTTTAAGTAGGCTTCTTTACAAAGTAAAAGTAGCCTATTGTACACTTTACTTATGCATATTTATTTTTTGTCAGCGGTTTTAAATGCTTTGTGAATAAAACGCCTTTTAATTACCTGTAAGAGTACAGGACTTTATACTGGAGGACAAATTACCGCTTTTAAAGAAAAAATAAACCGTTGTCTTATATCAATTTACAGCATTCAATAATGGTCAAAGGACCACTGTAGTTATATATTTAAAATAGATATTTTTCAAGAACTAAAAAAAATAATCTGAAATTGTAAAAAAAAAAAAAAGAATTATTCTGAGGGTATATTTCGGCAGGGGGAAAGGCCTAAATCTAATTGTTGGGGAACCAAATTGTTGCCTCTGCTGGACCCTGGTTTCGCCCTTGATACCTAGTTTTTGGATTGTGAAAGTGTTAAAATTTCTAGCATTTATTGATACTTGTGCGAGGAGATTGTAAAACGTTTTGAGACCCAATCATCCAGCAAATTTTCCTCACCTTTTTAAAAAATAAAGCAAAAACACACCCCTTCTGCTCCAGCTGTGATACAACCAGACAAGATGAATTCTTCAATACGTGAACAAGCTTAAAAAAAAACATTTTTTTTTTTTTTTTCTGTTGTGGGTTAAACCGTTGCAAACTGTAAAATTGTTGCATATTTTCTTGTTCAATGTTGCTACCAGTAATAACATCAAATACCATATAGTGGCCCTTTAACAGCATTCTAGCTGCTAATGCTGAGCAAGCTCTATCCTCATATGAACATTTTCTCATTTTTCTCCCCATCCCCCACCCCGTCCTAATGCAGGTTAGAAAAGTTCCTTTGTTTCTCTTTGGTTTTGCTGTTTTTGGGCTTTTGTCAGCAGTAATCACATGGGCGAGCCATCTGCCTGTGCAGGAGCTTTGCATGACTGTGTAAATACCTGCGATAAAAGAGGCTGACTGCACACAAAGTAAAGATTACCTGGAGGAGCAGCCTGACAAAGAAACAGGATACGCGTGGCCTTCTTCCAAGAGCACTGTGCGGATTACACAACCTGTTCATCCCTACTCTGGCTGCAAGTTTCTACGATTTTTAACAGGTCCAACAATATATAAAATAAAAAGGTGCATTCAGGGTTATCCTGGAAAACTGGAGAAGTATTGATCCCAGTAGCAATCTGGTTTTCCAAAATCTGGGGTCAGGAAGGATTGGCAATGTGTGTTTTTTTTTTCTGTTTGCCTTCCTTTTGGATCAATTAAAAACAAAAACAAAAAACAATTAATTAACAATTGAAACAAAAAAGAGGTGCTCCTCTGAGAAGGAAAAATACCTCTCTGTTTTTTTTTTTTCTTCTATATATCTGGCCCAAGGCTGAAATGCACCTGGGGTTTGCGGTTTCTCCTGCTCAGGGTAGTATTGCCTGGTGTTTCGGGGGCTGGATCACTCTTCTGAGTGATACCAGACTGATATACTACAGGATATTTGTCTCTGTGAAGGACACAAGTGAGCTAAAAGAGGCTGCTCTCCGAGTAGGTAACCAGACTTATAGAAAAAACCCACAGAGGTATTTTTCATACTCAGATGAGCACCTCTACTCTTTTTTTTTAATTAACAATGAAGCCACATATTATAAGGATCATAGGAGATCTAAAAAGGGTGTACTAAAACTTTTTTTATTTTTCTCCAACCTCTATTACTATGTAACCATGTGAAGATTTCAGTGGGAAACATCAGTAGAAGTTACTTTATAAACTTATAAGATCAGATATTGGACCTTTCCTGTTGGTTAATGTGAGTATCCAGGGGTAGGGGCTATTACTGCCCAGGGCCACCTGCTATAGACTACAGATAAACTACCAACAGGAATCGGTGGATACATGGAAATCTCTGCACCAGCACCTTGATATCTGGCTTCTGTATCGGTCAAGGTCTCTCCATCAGGAATCGGCGCTTCCAGGAGTCACAGTAACCTTCCTGTGGTAGTGATCAGGATAGGTTACTTAGAGGGTGGAGATAGGTTCAGTATTGCAGCCACCAGGTGCAAAATAAGAGACACACTATTTCTATATGTCTCCAGAAGTGAGCTATTATATTTTTGAAAAGTCATCAATATTTATAGCAGTTACAGAGGGAGTGCACACAATGAGAGGGTGTGGCAGACAATTACAGGAGATGACCCCACATGGGGTCAAGCAGTAGCGTCCTGCGAGCAATAGGCTTAACCTCCAATACACATCCTGCCGTCTCTAACACATTTCCAATGTTATTAACTTTATCTGGCAAACCCTGGGATAAAACCGATTAAAAATACAATGGAGGTGTTTACATACATAATCCGGTGGCTGGAGCCAAGCTCTGTACTTTTTAATGGGCTCAATCGGCCAACACCTAGGCAGAGAAAAAGGGCTCTGTGACAATTGATTACCAGCAGTGCCGGCGAGCGGCCACTAGGTGGTGCGGCCAACATTTTACTGAATTTCAGCTGAGATTTCCCTCAATTTCCTAGTGTTGGGGCTTAGGGTTATGGTTAGAAATTGACACATCTCAGCCGCGCCACATAGATATTATAGATACTTTTTTTTTTTATTTAATTTTTTTTTTCTTTCAGGAAAAAATTGTTTTGCTAAAGGGGATGACTTTGAAATTGCTGTAAAGAGCTCTGTCACCCTAAAATCAAGTTGGTTGGTTTTTAGGTTATTATTGAAGAGCATGAAATAAGGGCTATATGTTGTACAACCCATTTTATTCTTAAGGGAATTAATAATTGGAAATTCCATGCTGTTTTTGCTATCATTAAATGCAAATGAGCAACTCACATATTTAATTAGCTGCTTTGATGTGCTAATTAGGATTACAGTCTGCATCTGTAGTGGCCAAAATAAAGACCTCAAATGTTACCTGGCGGATAGACCTCTCTCCCACCCTTGCCAAGCACTTTAAGTCTCACATTAGCACCCTGAGCTGCAAAATAAATTCTAAATATTTCAGAAATTATTTACTATAGAGAAAGGTTGCTAGTACTGCTCTTTAAAAGTACTCCAACATGAAGTTGATTTAGTTTTAAAGAGACCTGTAACACCACTTTTTTTTTATTTTATGCATTTAATAAAAGCATGCTGTAAACATTGCCAAAGTTGTCCTTTGCATAAAAAAAATATTAAGGAAACTGTTTATACTGCAAGGGAACTAGCAGGAAGTGCACCGTGCAAATATGTCTGTAGATTTAAGTAGCAGACCAATCTGACTCGTACATCTATGTCGCTGCTCACTGGCTGACTAGACCTTTGTGTGTGTGTTTGTTTTTTTCTGCTTTTTTATATATAATCACAGACACACGTACACGTGTGTGTATAGAGAGTTCCAAGTAGTGTGGATACATTCATGGAAGGCTAATTCTCCTTGTATATCGGTAACGTGTTAATATTTATGTAGCGCTATATGGTGTGTACGTAAAAGGCAAAAAATGGATTTGCGATTGGAAGCCACACACGTAACTCGCAAGCTCACAAATCGGCAGTGATTTTACGTTTGCGAATGGAAGCCACACACGTAACTCGCAAATCGGCAGTCATTTTTTTTTATTGCGGTCGCAAATATAAGCCGCACCCGTAACTCGCAAACTCAAGAATCAGAAAAAAGGTCCGGCTTATATTCGGACCAATCCGGTGTGTGTATATATGTATATTTATATATTTGCTTGTGTGGGCCTTTTAAAATAGTGATCCACTGTATCCCCCCTAGCATTCAGCCTCATTCAATTGCTTAGTTTTTGAGATCTGGGTTCGCAAATGGAGGTCGCAAGATACTTTGCTATTCAATTGCCTTCCGTTTGCAGGCTCCAGTCGAGTTACGTGCTGCGATTTGTCGAAAAGCAAGTTACTTTCCTCAAAGCCTTTGATCTTTCAACGGTTGCGATTAATTAAAAATCGCAAACCTCTAATCACTCCATCAAGCCTGCAAATGGCTAAAATAGAAGCACAGGTTACTAGGACCAAGGAGGTCTTGCAAAGGGCTTACTTGCAAATCAGAGCACTTAAAATGCAAATATAAAATCAATACAGCACTGTAAATGATGGGGAACACGATGGGTGACATTGGAATTAAAAATACAACATTCACAAGCTCGCACATCTCCAAAATATAATACTTTTATTTAATGCTTAATTTTTGTCCTAGGACTTAGAAATCCAACCTCCATATTTCATTGAAGTCCTACGGGTTTGAATAACGAGTTACGGGCTTGGAGGTCATTCAAGCCCGTAGGACTTTGGACAGAAACTAAGCATAAATTAAAGTATTATATTTTGGCTATGTGCGAGCCTGAGAATGTTGTCCTTTTTAATTCTAATGTCACCCATTGTGTTTCCCATAATTTTATAGTGATTTAATTTTATATTTGCATTTAGAGTGCTCCAAATTTTTTTGGGGCTTGAACCACCAGTTACGGGCTCATGTTAAAGCCCGCAAATGCTGCTGCTGATAGCATGGTTTCTGAATCTCGCGACCGGCGCCTAACTTGCGGGCCCGGAAAATTGAATAGGATCACAGGAAATCGGCTGCTTGAGTTTGAGATGCGGCCCTGAAATAACTGAGGCTCATTCTTTCCTTATCTCCTCAATTCCCCTTCTCTCCCCTTTTTTTTTTTTTTTTTTTTTAGATTTTCCTTTTTTACCTTCCCTCTGTTTTTGATGGATAATATCATTTCAATTCAGTGATTGACAGCATTGTTTGTTTTATGTAGCAGCATTCAACTAGTCAGTAATCTGATTGTAGCCTTTTGTTGTAGGAACCAAGTACAGGGAATGGCATGAAATCATAACCAGTACTAAACCATATGAGGGCTCTCTTCTGTTTTTAGATATCCTGGTGTAGCTTGGGCTATTAAATTGTACACACGTTTTTGTTTTAAACCCAAGTTTAAATTTAATTTGAAATTCAAAACTACTTAAAAAAGTAATAAAATAAATATATATATATATATATATATATATATATATATATATATATATATATATATATAAAAATTAGTGGCCGTATGTGACTGACCTGCCATCTATTTCTGTATTTTCTATGCTATATTCTTTCACGTGGCCCTCCAGTATTGATTTATTGTATAAAACAAAAAATTACAATGTTTTTTAAAATTTTCCATTAATAAGCTAAATAACTATATGCCATTAGAAAGCCAAAAGTCTCTATATTCATTTGCAAAATGGTGGAGGTTTGTCTGATGTGGCTTAAGAAAAAACATTAGGTTGCACTAAGGAGAAAGCAATACATGAATCCTTCCTGTATGTATATGGGATTGTACATCCTAATATTTTCTTTCCTTTCTCTTCCAGGAATTGGCATGGATACGTGCGTCATTCCATTAAGACACGGTGGCCTTTCTCTGGTTCAGACCACAGACTACATTTATCCTATTGTAGATGACCCTTATATGATGGTAAGGTAGAGCTTTATCTTCATTGTCTATTGGCCTTAATGTTGTGTTTTTTGTGTGTGTGTGTGTGTGTATATATGTATATATATTCTTCTCCATTGAAATTCCATAGTCTGTTGTGACAGATGATGTAGTGTCCACAATATTTGGAAGCTGTTTTTGGCCAGTTAGGAGGTACACAGCCCCACTGTAGCGTGAGATAACTTGATATGTTTGACCAACAGCATGAGCAGCTGTGTAACCAATGAGCACTTTTTATGCAAAATGTATTTATCAGACACTGCTGGTGACTGAAGGATTTATATTTGTATCTTCCCCACTTCCTAGTCAATTGGAGACTCAGGGGGTGTGTTTTTGCTATTTTCAATCTATATTTGATTGGGTTGAGGGAGGGTACGTGTTGACCTACTGGTTAATTTAGATCTGTTTACAGAACATTTGACTCCTTTCCCCTTCCTGTGACTTGTTAATCTAAGAATGCTGTACTTTTCTTGCACTGTAGCCACCCACTCATGCCTTGCAAAGGAAGTAATAAAATAACAAACCTAAATTAATTTGTTGCCACAGGGCAATTGGCTTAAGTGTGGAAAAGATGATCTAACGTGTGTATTTGTTTATGACAAGAGAGGAACAGATGGTGTGGAATGTCAACAACCAAGATAAATATGTATTTTATATTCTTGTGTTTTTAATATATTTGAGATCTGTCTGATTTGATTGTGTCTTTGTTCTAGGGGCGAATAGCCTGCGCAAACGTTTTAAGTGATCTGTATGCCATGGGCGTTACTGAATGTGACAACATGCTGATGCTGCTTGGTGTCAGCAATAAACTGACTGATCGGGTAGGTGTTTACGGTTTCGTCATGACTTATAACTCCTAGCTATAACTATTCTACTAGTAAAAAAAAAAAAGGTGTCAAGCACGTAAATTCATTTTTTACCAAACAAATTCATTTTAGGTACATAATATTATTATTATTATTATTATTATTATTATTATTATTATTATTATTATTCTTCTTTAGACGAGATCCCAATATGGTTCCTTTGAAACACCTGTTTTTTTGGGGCCACAAGAAAACATAGCTTATAAAAGGCAGACAAAGCTATATTTAATAGTTTTAAATATTCTTATTTTAGGTAATTGAGTTAGAACATATAAATATGGAACTCTCTGTATCATAAATGAATCATGCGGGTAAAACACTACTCCTCCATGATAGTTTTGTTTATTTGCTATAATAGACCTCAAGCACATTGTACCATTTACTAGCAAACCTAACTGCCAAAATGAACACACTATCATTCAGTTTAATGCAATCCTGTAAATGAATCTGCATGCTGAACCACTCATTTGTAGACTTTCACTCAAAGAAAAGGGTGTTTTTCCCTAGAATGTAGTCTGTACAATGGTTAGTACATTTTACAGCCTTTTTTTATATAAAAGAAGACTGAAAACTATAGTTCTTCTTTTAAATAAATAAAATGTGGGTGGTAAGTGGAGCCATTTCATAAATTGGGCAATAGCCACCCACCGCCTGTGTTCTGCTGACGAGAGTAAAATATATATATAATCTGCATATTCTAGCTCTTTCCTACTTGTCGCTGGGCAGAAGATATCCCTCCGACCACTAACACTGCTCCACCACTATATACACATCACATACCCTCCTATAGTCTCTGTTGTATGGAGGACTAGAGGGGCGTAGAAGATCTATCCAAAATGGTGAAGGCTTGGGCCCATAGGATCGTACTGAACTGGAGGGACAATATGGGAGGGTGCTCTTATATTATTGGGGAGGGATGTAGTCTTTTGCACAATGAGGCTGGAGAACATCAGGCTTAATTACTGGGAGGGGGTAGTCTTTTGCCTAGCCTGTTCAATAGGGTGACATTTTGTACATATAACTATTTGATTATAATCAAAAGAAAATTAGGTGAGAAAATGTGCAAGTCTAAACCAGTCCCTTGAGTACAATGCGGATCATTTTTTGTGCCTAATAGGCCTAAAATTCACTGCTGTTGGCTCTAAAAATGCTGGAGAAGATGTCATCAGACTTTAGGAAGATGGAGCCATTAATAAAGTGCAATGTTGTAATATCCCTAAAAGTAAAGTACAGTAAATAATCCAAGATATAGTTGGGTAATAGGCAGCTGTATATCATTGTAACAAAACGGAATATAATATATACACTTATTTTATTAATAGAACTGAATAGAACAGACTGAAGATTAAAATAAGATAGACAATGTAGAGAGAAATAGGCAGGAAATCATATGGTACACAAGGAAAAGTTCTTGGTATTAAATAAGTACATAATTATTGGTGCAATATATATAATTTGGTATGTCCATCAACAACCCTAAAACTAAAACCAATAATATTCTGTGAGACAAAGTGACCTAGCTCCCAAACACCTAAGTAGCCAAACATCCAATTGAAAATATATGTCCTTCCATTTTGGGAAGGCCTGTGAGCATTTTAACTATAAATAGATTATAGAAATGTGCTTTTCTACATATATCTGCTATGGGCCTCATTCTATTAGCGGCCGCAGCCGTTGCGGGGCCGCAAGGACCGGCCGCAAGCTTTCCGGCTATTCTATTCCCTTACGGCCGGGGGCTCCGGCAGGCTTGCGGCCGGTGCCCTGCTATCTCTTGCGGCCGCTCGCGCCAGAGGAAAGCCTTTGATCTAAAACGGCCGCAAGAGTTTCGGCCGTAAGAAATTCCTATTTGCAATTCAATTGCTCCGGGAAACCTCTCTGCAAGGCTAAAAACGAGCCGCAGCTTACTTGCAGGAAAGAGGTCCCGCTAGCACCAATTAAGCACATAAAATAGCTCAAATAAAGCCATCCTGCACTTTGCGGAGTCTATAAAGTGATATTCGGTGTTAGCAAAAATAGCACATAATTATCCTGTACTCAAATCCGTAAAATATTTTATTTTTAATATCCGTAAAATATCCATGTAAAAAGTCCAGAGTGCATGGAGCACCTCAGACACGCCCACGCCGCAGACGGAAAATAAACCATTAATTTGAACTCGGGTTTGGGCAGATGTGCAAGCTTGAGAGTGGGTTCCTTTTAATCCTCATGTCCCCCAATATGATCCCTAGCATTTACAGAGCTGTACAGTGCAGGCTTGAATTTATTTTTGCGTTTTTAGATTTCTGAGATTACGGCCGGTTCCAAGATATGCGGCCGGCCGTAAGGGGAGATCCTTGCGGGGCCGTATAATAGAATCGCGAGTTAACAGAACCCCCGCAAGGGCCCTATGAAAATAAATAATTTCCACAAGTATTTTAAGGGATACTGTAATGCACTCCACCTTTTTGGTTGAGACAAAAGCACAGCCATGTGAAACCGGATCTAAAGATTATTTTTCGTATTTATATGTTTCTAATTCTCTCTTTTTTTTTTTTTTTTTTTATATTACAGGAAAGAGATAAGGTGATGCCTCTTATTATCCAGGGTTTCAAGGATGCTGCAGAAGAGGCAGGCACGTCTGTTACAGGGGGTCAAACTGTGCTGAACCCGTGGGTTGTTCTGGGAGGTGTTGCCACAACCGTATGTCAGCCTAATGAATTCATCATGTAAGTTCTTGTCTAAGTTCTTTGTCGTTCCTGCTGAATAAAAAATTGTCCTTTTTTTTTTTTTTTTTTCTCATAGCCTAATTGTTTTGTTTTTTTTTCCATGAATGTGTGGTTAGAAGTGAGGATTATTTTATATATATTTATTTTCATATTGAGTACATTTATTTTATCATCCAAACCCAACCCACTAAGTTTCTTTTTTTCCCTGGAAGAGAATCGTGAGCTGTGCCAAAAATATAAAAAAATAGAAAATTGCCTTAAATTTTTTTTTTTTTTCCTTCGGATTGACAAAGTTACACTTAAACATAAATTGCTTTTATGAAAGAGAGTAAATTTTAAATAGTTGTGTAAAAAGCTCTGAAACCTGCATGTTACAAATGGCTGTTTTCATATGTTCTAAAGCCGATAACCGCAAAGGGCGAATAACGGCAAGTTCCGTTTATGGAGAACCTTTTGTATTTTAATGGCGAAGCTCAGAGCTATTTTGGTATGCGTGTGGTTTTCTCACTCCAATATAATTTTCTATTAAATGTGATTACAGCCAGTGATGCAAAGCTAGCTGTTGTCAGAACAAGAATAAAGTATTCAGGCACCTACTGATTTGCAGTGATCATCACAGCAGTTACAGATCTCAGTAATTAGGATTTTCTTGTCCTTGAAGGTATTAAAATTCAATCTGATAATGAGCCAATCGGTATTAATGAAAGCAACAACTTTCCATAACTGCATATTTCAGCGCTGCCAGTAGAGGGCAGTGTAACACTGCTAAATATTACTCTATTTGTAACACACGCAGTACAGTAATAATTTTTATATATATATATATATATATATATATATATATATATATATATATATATATATATATATATATACACACACACAATGTGAGGGCTATGTAACCACAATAGTTAAATGACTACAGCTAAAGAAGACTTTTTACTAATATTAGATATAATACTAATCCAGAAAAGACACATCACTTCAGAACGGTTTGTGTATTCTGTATTGACACCACTACTTATTTAGAAACGTTCTGTGATGACATTTATTTTATTTATTTTTTGTCCCAAACAAGTTCACATGTTTGACAATTTCCAAAGCAATTCATAGATGCTTAAACAGTTAATAATTTGTTTCCCTTCTCTTACAGGCCAGACAATGCTGTGCCAGGGGATGTCCTTGTGCTGACCAAGCCTTTGGGAACCCAAGTGGCTGTAGCGGTCCACCAGTGGCTAGATATTGTAAGCAATTTTGTGTTTAATAATAAGAATCAGAATTTGGCATAAACCTTAACTCTCATTTAGTTTGGCCCTTTTACAAAACTAGATAATGGACAGTGAGATATATTAAAACAACAAGTTTTTTTAACTTGTGGTTTTAGACCTTCAAATGTACTATTTATATACTGGACAGTGGAGGCTTCTATCGCTCTTTTGCCCACCATATATTAAATGATTGTGGTGAACTACCTACTCATAAGGTACACAACACAAGTTGAGATCCTGTCCCACGCTGACGACCGGCAGTAACCTTGAAACGGCTGTACGTGGATAGGATTCCCAGCTTGTGTATAATCCAACCTTGGCTTTGCAAAAAAGCTGTGTAATGCAGCGGGCATAAGATTAAAATAATCCATGTTTAAATTGGTCTGTGAACTCCACTTCCCAGAATGCAGTATAATAACTGTATTTGTTGGCATTCTGAGCAGAAAACCATTTTTTTTAACTTGTTTTATACATTAAAATGTGAACACAAATGTACTATAAAATGGTATGGATTGACAGTGAGGGTGCATTGTGGTCTCATTTGCATGTCCTCGCCCAGTTTTTTCCCAGCGTGCAGTGCATAAACTGAACTTCTGAGAAATTTGAGCAGGAAATAAGTTCATTAACTAATTTTTTAGACATTCAAATAGAATCACTAATCTACTATTCATGGTGTATGTGTGTGTGTGTATATGTATATGTGTATATATATATATATATATATATATATATATATATATATATATATATATATATATATATATATATATATATATATATATTTTAATAATATTATTATTATTTTTTATTGTACAGACATATTCATAGTTTTCATTACTAGCTTTCGAGACCTCTTTTTCAAGTCTGAAGTATCTCTGATAGATTCACATTGAAACACAAATTACAGTTTAAAAAAAAAAAAAAATGTTCTGTTCAGTGGGCTGTGTACAGGTCTGTATTCGTGTATGTCAAAAGTAAATAAACAGGGTTGTAAATATTTTTGTACATCTTGAGAGTTTCAGGTACCATAAAACTGTAAGGAGACACAGGGAGATGGCTCAGAAATAAACCAGAGAAAACTCACAAAAAACGTAAAAACACAAAACCTATCCGTGATGTAAAACTAAAAGAATTCTAGATAATGCAACAGGAATTCCATATTTACGTTAAGAACTGTTTTTTTCGTATTAAAGTATGTTTGGTGCCATTTTCTCTCTGGTGAACAGAAGATTGGCCAATTAGCAGCACCAATGTTTGTCTCCAATTTGGTGGTTGTCTGAATGGGAGGTGTGGAGAACATATGTTAGTTCTGCATCCTCTGTTAGTTGAGGTTGTAGATCCTTAAATATTATTTAGCGAGTTCCTTCTAGAGCGGATGGTATGTGGTTACTAGAGGGGTACGCAAAGTATTTTGTATTGCAACGGTTGTTCACGTGGTGTTTTAATTTCATCGGTTACTTTGTGTGATGACACTGGGTATGTGTAGGTAACTACATCTGTCTTTAGGTTTCCTATACACATATGAGTGAAGTTTGCCATTTATGATGGATATGGTGGTACCCAGAAAGCTCACCTGTTCAGCAGAGTAATCCATTTTTGAAGTTTAATACATGGGTGGAAGGTATTAAAGGAGTTGTGGAAGTCTCTGAGTTTTTTTTCTCCCTCTGTCCATATGATGAACAGGTCATCTATATAACAGTAGTATCTATATGGTTTGTGGATATACGTGGACAGGAATCTCTGTTCCAGGTCAGCCATAAATAGATTAGCATTTTGTGGTGCCATTTTAGTCCCCCATTGCTGTCCCCATTATTTGAAGGTACACATGTTCATTGAAGGTGAAGTAGTTGTGGGTCAGGATATATTCTAGTAGTTTGGCGATGGTATCAGAGTTATATTTCTGGTTCTGAGCATGAGTCGAGAGGAACTTGAGGCATGCCTCAGCACCATCTTTGTGCAGGATGTTGCATCGTCCAAGGTAACGAGTAGTGTGTTAGCAGGTAGGTCCTCAATCTGTGGTGTCTTGTATATAGCTGCTGGTATTTGTAACTAGTGTCTTAAGGATTTCATCAACAAGACCAGATAATTGTTCAGTCAGTGTGTCCATACCTGTAACAATAGGTCTCCCTGGGTTGTCTGGTTTGTGGATCTTGGGCAGCATGTAGAAAGTCCCGGTTATAGGATGAGCTGCTCCAATTCGTGCTGCACGTTCTTGGGGAAGGTTTGCATGGTATAATCCTCCGTAGGGTCTTGGTCCAATTTCTTGTAATAGGTGCGGTCTGTCAGTTGCCTGTTACCTTCTTGTTTGTTATCCAGAGGGTTGAAAATCACAACTGCTCCCCCTTTGTCTGCTGGTCTCATGTTGATGTTAGGGTTTCCTTTTAAAGTCCTTTATGGCAGTTCTTTCTAATGGGGAGATATTATATAAGCATTTTTTTTTTTTTTTTTTTTAAGGGTTGTGTCCTAGGTGTTGGGGTGATCTGTGTATTCTTTTTCTTGCAATTGTAATCCAGTGAGTGTGTGGTATCCTCTTTGTTGTAGAACTATTCTGTAACGCTCAGTCTCCTGAAGGATTCTTCAAGGTCAGAGTGTAGTTGAATTTTATCCAGTTTCGTGCTCTGACAGAATGATAATCCTTTAGCTAGAACAGAGATCTCTGGCGCTCATCGCCTTGCAAGGCGAGCAGTTGAGGCATTGAAACATGCAAAATTAGAGAGGCGAGCAGTTGATTTTTGACTGGCAAGTCGCTAGTGATCTTAAAAAAAGAAACACAGCATCTCCAGGCGAAACTTCAGTTTTTCTCTTTTGTCTTTATACTTGATTATCATCATGTATGTTGTGTTCCCTTAGTTGTTGCAGGAGGGATAGTATTTGGTCTTTTAGTTTTTGTTTCTTGCCATAAAGTTGGTGGGTCAGGTTGTTTCTCACTTGTGCACCTGCAGAGGTTTTCAGCATATTTTAATATGAAAAACACAGTTCTTAATGTGAACCTGGAATTTCTGTGGCATTATCGCTTTTTTGTTTATTTCTGAGCTACCCTGGGGCTCCTTCCATTTTGTATGGTACCTGAAACTATCAAGATGTACAAATATTTACCACCCTGCTTATTTACTTTGACCTACACTAATACAGACCTGTGCACAGCCCGCTGAACTAAACATTTTTTTTTTACTGTAATTTTGTGTTTCAATGGGAATCTATCAGAGATGCCTCGGACTTGCTAGTCATGGAAACTATGAATATGCGTGTCCAATAAAATATGGTATCACTATATATTGCATTACTTACTCGACACTCACGGCTACCTCGCTCTTCATAGATAGATTTCATTCCAATGTGGAAGACCAAGGAAGGGAACCAATGGAACCCCACACTTACAACTACACCAACACACTCTGCTTTTTTTTTATATATATCTAGAAGATTATGTGTAAAGGCCCCAGTCTTATTGTATATGCAGATTCTTGTGGGAGGACTTAAGTATTGTCATTTTAGTTTAGTAGCTTAGCCAATTCTTGATTTAATTTTTAACATGTAAATCGCTTTCCCCAAACTATTTCCCACCCTCTAAATAATGGTGCAGAGCACATAATGGGACTTTTTAAGTGTCTCCAAAAAGTACCGTATATACTCGAGTATAAGCCGAGTTTTTACAGCCCTTTTTTTTTTATACTTGAGTCACTAACCCCCCGTGTCTCTTCCCCCCTCATTCTAACCCCCCCCCCCTCTCCCTTTCCCCTCACCTGCATCTGAAGCTCCTGTCTCTGCTACTTCCGGGTCTTGACGTGGCGCGCATGTGACGTCACGGCATTAGCATGTACCGGGTGCTGGTACATGCTAATGCCGTTACGTCACATGCGCGCCACGTCAAGACCCGGAAGGAGTGGAGGCTGCAGCACGAGCTTCAGATGTAGGTAAGTGAGGGGAAAGGGAGAGGGGGGGGGGGTATTTAGAGGGTTAGAATGAGGGATGGGGGGGATGAGGATGAGGATGGGGGGGATGGGGATGAGGAGGGGGGAAGGGAGAGGGGAGACACAAGAAAAGGGTACACAAGAGGGGGACAGGGGGCAGCACATTTCCAACCATCGGCTTATACTTGAGTCACTCATTTTTTCCCAGTATTTTTTTGGTAAAATAGGTGCCTCCGCTTATACTCTGGTCGGCTTATACTCGAGTGTATACGGTATTTTTTCAGGGGTGTCCAAACTCTGTCCTAGAGGGCCACACACGTGCTTGGATTTGATGATAACCCTGTTGTGCACAGGTGAGTCCATCACCTCTTTAGTCATCCTGATTGACTCACCTGTGCACAGAAAGGATATCTTTAAATCCAGGCCTGGGTGTGGCCTTCCAGGACAGAGTTTGGACACCCCTGCTCTGATATTGCAGAGCACATCTAGTGACTTCAGTGTCCCTTAAACTGCTGTAATTTTTATTCTGTTAATCTTTTCTTCAGCCAGAGAAATGGAATAAAATCAAGCTAGTGGTGACCCAGGAAGACGTGGAATTGGCATACCAGGAGGCAATGATGAACATGGCACGACTAAACCGGACAGGTACAAAGAGCTGCCAAGTTTGCAGAACTATCCGTTCTAGTAAATTGTTTGTCTGACTTACCCAAATGTTGACTCGTTTGTGTAAATGCCCATTTTTATTTATTTATTAAAATTTTTACTTGCATTTAAAAAATTAGAAGTCAGGAGTATGATTTTGTTTAAAGTTTAATAATATCACACAAGAGGAGAGGTGAAAGACAAGTAGTAGCCATTTTTATGTACAGTAAACCATTCTTGAGTTATTCAGCCTTATTTGTGTGACTCCCTTTTTTTATGCGCTTCTCTGAATGCTTGATAAATGTGAAAGAGGGAATATAATTGCATGGTAACATTGGGGTATTTTGTACTTTTTTGATGTTGTGCTTATTGATACAGTATTTGCCACATTACAGCAAGTCATCAATCGGCTAATTTGCATAATAATGCTGTAAAAACAATAGTGAACATGAAAGTCTAGCGTGCCTTTTTGTAACCTAGAAGAGTGCACTTATTATAGGACTTTCCCAGATGCACGACCTTTTAGCTTTAGACCTACTTTAATGGAAACGTAATAGAGCTTAATAACTTCTTATCTTATCAAGGTACCAGGCAAAGGTTGTGCAGGCTGTTTGTATCTCAAATCATGTAAACTGTTAAAGGGCTACTACCTCTTCTTGGAAACATAAAAAGTACTGCAATTTTGAATAAGTGCAATTTTAAGATAGTTATTGATTTCAATCCACAATAGAAGGAAATTAAGCCAAAATGTTCACTGGAGGATTTAATTAGGAGGCTAAAGCTCAAACATTTTGTCCATATCCTAAGATAGGATTCCCTAGAGAAAACTGATGCTGGGAAAGATTTAAGGCACGCAAAGAAGGGGAAGGCAGAGGTGAGGATGGATAGATGAGGTCACTGAAGCAATGAACATGAGCTTGATGGCACTCAGGAGGGCAGTGACTGACAGATGGTCCATAGGGTCACAGAGAATAAGACACGACTGAACCGCTAGAAAAAAACATGTTCTATTTGGAAGTCCAAAATACATTTGGTGTTACCTGGATGCTTTCACCTCAACAAAACATTAGTTTCATCTCATAGTTTGTGTAGCTCTTAGATCTCAGTACTTAAGTGGAGGGAGGCAAAGTGGCAAAACAATGTGCCCAATGTTACCATGCAGTTACAGCACAAAACTACTAATTAGCACACAAAGCGGCTTATTAATAAATCATTTCTAAGCTATTCAAAACTGTTTGTTGCATAATAATAATGCAGCACAAATAGTGCTGAAAATATCGTAAATATTTTTCATTAGAAAATAAATAGTTGATTAACATTCATCCCAATAAGCAACATTTTTACAAAGCAAGTTTTATCTATTACCAGAATAATTCTTTATTTAGTGTTGATGTGACCTTAAGATTTAAAGCTCATCAAGTGTGTCCTATTGGCTAGCAGTAATCAACACTGGTGAGTCCTGTGGTTAGGATTCGGTGCTTTCACCGCTGCAACCTGGGTTCAGTTCCAGTTCGGGGACCTCCTTAAAGCTAAAAAGGGTTGGGCCTGGTCTGTACTTGGATGGGAGACCACCTAGGAATACCAGGAGCTGTATGCAGTGGCAAACCACTCCAGGAATTGGCAACCCACTCCAGTATCTCTGCCATGTATCCGCATGGTGTGTTGCGGTCCATGAGATCATGGAGAGTTGGACATGACTTAGCGACACAGGCACTATACATGATATTTAACTATGGGTGGGCTATGGTTGGGGTCTTGTGAACAGGAAATCTAAAAGTTGCCGACCTTTTTTAGAACTAACCATATGGTGCAATTGTTTTGCCAGGAATACATTTTTAGCAGAATATAAAACAATCCTATTTAAAATGTGAATTTACTGCAAATACAGCACCAGAAATTCTCCAGGTTTACCTTCGGTTCATATTCTAGTATGACTGAAATTAATATTGAAGTCTTAGATTTACAATATACTCTTTAAGTCCTATTTAACTCCTGCTATATAACCTAATCTAGATCGCTTGTAGCTGTGTAAATATTAAAGCCATATGGAAGGTTCCTGAATGTGATTAGGTGTATATAATATCCCTGGATATCTATTTACTTTTATGTACTTTATTTTATTATGTAGTGCTTATAAGCTCTGATTTTTACTGCCAAATCAACAAATGGTCCCTGTATGGGTCTGCCTACTGCAGCGTATGCAGACACAGATTCTGTCCTAGCCTATCGGTGACTCAGCTGGTCACTAATTCCTTAGTATGCGACAAGGACCACATAGTCTGAGTCTTCATGAGCAGCAGAGGGCAGACTCCAGCTTTTTATTTGTTTTATGAAGAAGTGCTTATAAGATTTTTTTTTTACTGCCTAAAAGAAACATAGTCAGGTCCATAAATATTGGGACATCGACACAATTCTAATCTTTTTCGCTCTATACACCACCACAATGGATTTGAAATGAAACGAACAAGATGTGCTTTAACTGCAGACTTTCAGCTTTAATTTGAGGGTATTTACATACAAATCAGGTGAACAGATGTAGGAATTACAACAGTTTATATATGTGCCTCCCACTTTTTAAGGGACCAAAAGTAATGGGACAATTGGCTGCTCAGCTGTTCCATGGCCAGGTGTGTGTTATTCCCTCATTATCCCATTTACAGAGAGCAGATACAAGCTCCAGTGTTCATTTCAAGTGTGCTATTTGCATTTGTTACTGTTAACTCTCAATATGAGATCCAAAGAGCTGTCACTATCAGTGAAGCAAGCCATCATTAGGCTGAAAAAACAAAACAAACCCATCAGAGAGATAGCAAAAACATTAGGTGTGGCCAAATCAACTGTTTGGAACATACTTAAAAAGAAAGAACGCACCGGTGAGCTCAGCAACACCAAAAGACCCGGAAGACCACGGAAAACAACTGTGGTGGATGACCGAAGAATTATTTCCCTGGTGAAGAAAACCCTTAACAGTTGGCCAGATCAAGAACACTCTCCAGGAGGTAGGTGTATGTGTGTCAAAGTCAACAATCAAGATAAGACTTCACCAGAGTAAATACAGAGGGTTCACCACAAGATGTAAACCATTGGTGAGCCTCAAAAACAGGAAGGCCAGATTAGAGTTTGCCAAACACCTAAAAAAGCCTTCACAGTTCTGGAACAACATCCCATGGACAGATGAGACTAAGATCAACTTGTACCAGAGTGATGGGAAGAGAAGAGTATGGAGACGGAAAGGAACTGCTCATGATCCAAAGCATACCACCTCATCAGTGAAGCATGGTGGTGGTAGTGTCATGGCGTGGACATGTATGGCTGCCAATGGAACTGGTTCTCTTGTATTTATTGATGATGTGACTGCTGCCAAAAGCAGCAGGATGAATTCTGAAGTGTTTCGGGCAATATTATCTGCTCATATTCAGCCAAATGCTTCAGAACTCATTGGACGGCGCTTCACAGTGCAGATGGACAATGACCCGAAGCATACTGCAAAAGCAACCAAAGAGTTTTTTAAGGGAAAGAAGTGGAATGTTATGCAATGGCCAAGTCAATCGCCTGACCTGAATCCAATTGAGCATGCATTTCACTTGCTGAAGACAAAACTGAAGGGAAAATGCCCCAAGAACAAGCAGGAACTGAAGACGGTTGCAATAGAGGTCTGGCTGTGCATCACCAGGGATGAAATCCAGCGTCTGGTGATGTCTATGCGTTCCAGACTTCAGGCTGTAATTGACTGCAAAGGATTTGCAACCAAGTATTAAAAAGTGAAAGTTTGTTTTATGACTGTTAATCTGTCCCATTACTTTTGGTCCCTTAAAAAGTGGGAGGCACATATACAAACTGTTGTAATTCCTACACCGTTCACCTGATTTGGATGTAAATACCCTCAAATTAAAGCTGAAAGTCTGCAGTTAAAGCACATCTTGTTCGTTTCATTTCAAATCCATTGTGGTGGTGTATAGAGCCAAAAAGTTTAGAATTATGTCGCTGTCCCAATATTTATGGACCTGACTGTACATAAAAGTAAATGGATACACTGATATATTATATACCTAGTAAAATATAGAAACCTTCCATATACCTTTAATGTCTCAGGGGTGAAAATGCTGGAAGCCTTATTGCCTCTGCCTATAAAAATGTTGCTTCTAAATATGTTTAAGGAAATAATCTGTGCCTGTAATGCGCTCCTTCTATGGCTTCAGACCTGTACAATTCCATCCTGCTTTACTTCTGTTTGTGTTTTGTATATGACGTTGTTTTAGTGCCATATTTGCTGTCCGTATGAATGTCAAAGTCCCTTTTTAATTGGAGCACATGTGAAGCATGTCTTTTGTGTGTTATTCACATTAATGGAAAAAAACACTTAATTGCTACGTTGTTTATTTTGCTAGAAACCCCCCTCCCAATAATTTTTTAATTTTTTTGTTTTTAGATTTTAGGTCAAATTGTATGAAACTTCCTTCTTGTTCCTAATCTTTATTTACGTGCGGTTTGTATATTTGTGCATTGTATACTGCCTCTGTAGGCTCGGATGATTTCTTCGACCGATTTTATTAGCAGTTTTGGTGACACTTGATGATCTTTATTTTGCTGTTATTAATCAATATGTCCTGTCTCCTATTTTCCAGCTGCCGGACTCATGCACACATTCAATGCACACGCTGCCACTGATATAACAGGGTTTGGCATATTGGGGCACGCACAGAACTTGGCCAAACAGCAGAGGAATGAAGTGTCCTTTGTCATTCATAACCTGCCGGTGTTGGCCAAGATGGCTGCTGTGAGCAAAGCTTGTGGGAATATGTTTGGTCTCATGCACGGATCTTGTCCTGAGACATCAGGTGAGCACCTCTGCAATATTTACACATACTTTAACTATTTTCAGCCAAGTTCTTTAGGTGAACATTACTTCTCCTGGTATCATCTTTGCAGCGACGGTCTGAATAGCAATACATGCACACTATCTGATCATACATGTCAAGAATGAAGCTGTAGTAAAGGAAAAAAATGGGTCATCCTGGATTCTGTTTTTTAATGAACCATTATGTTGTACTCCTGCTAAAGCAGCAAAAACTATCATTAGAACAGTTTCAATACTGCGAATTATGTCTCTATAAGTGATAAGACATTACTTGATGTATCTTGCAACAGTTTGTATACTTAAAAGGAAATTGCTAATTTTATTACTGTCAATATACATTTAAGCTCTAAAATCGTTTCCTTAACACACAATGTAATGAATAAACAAAACATAACTACTTGCCCATCAAAAATGACGGGCCTAAAATTTTAAGCCTGGCAATGCGGTTTCCCACCCAATGTGAGCACCTTCTGCGAGCATTGCAAGTCTCTCCCCCTGTCTACTTCTACTTTGTCTCATTGCCCCCCTCTCTCCCTCACTGCCTCCCTTGTGTACCTGTTCCTTTACCCCTCCTCTGTCTCTGTGTCTCTCATGTCGCTTTCTTTTTTTCCCCCTCTCACTTTCCCCCGCATCTCCTACTCGTGTCTCCGTTCCCCTTACTCAGTCTTCCTCTCCTCTGCGCTTCCGTCCTCCTGTCAAAACTACATTGTGGATCAAGCCAAGCATCGCGCAAGCGGGATGCGCATGCGCAATGCGCGGCTTGATCCACAAAGTAGCTCCGGCCGGAGGACAGGAGCCGCATAGGTGAGGAGAAGACTGTCAGTATGGGCTGCAAGCTACTAGGAGGGATTGGAACCAGGTACGGCCCGTAATCGCAATGAGCATCCTGGGGGCAGGCGTGCGGACCTCTCAATCAGTGGGAGCCGTGCGCTCATTGCAGTTTAAGTCCCACGGGGTCAACTGCTCACCTCTCTTTGTAAGACTCGCAGTTGCGGACTTCGCTTTGCGAAGGCTGAAAACGTGACCAACGTTCTTAGTCCACAATTATATATGTGATTCTATTGAACAGGTACTTTTGCACCTAAATATTACTAAAAATGTACTGCGCTACTACAATTATCTCAAGAGCTATATTTGGGTATTTCAAGCTGTGTGTTTGGTTTTTTTTTATGTTTTTGTTTGTTTTTTATATAAACAAAACCGTTTTTGTTCTTATCAAAATATTTTGTACACAACCTTGAATAGGACTGAGTTCTGTAAATATTGGATTTTGGCCACTGTACCAGTATAATGATCTTCACTGAATTTAATCTAATTTGCACATAATATGCTTTTAAACATTTTTTTTTTTACATTTGTAATAAAACCTTAAAATCTTTTAACCCAGTATTTTACCAATTACTGTTTTTACTTGCAACTAATTTTCTCAAATATCAACCTTTAAAAAGTAACACAATTATGAACCAGCTTTTAAAAAAAACGTCATTCTGATTTTCCAAAATGGCAGACGGCAAAAAAAAAATACAAATATTAATCTGAAATTGATCAGATTATTTATTTTATATATATATATTCTCTATAAGCAATCTTCTTACACTGTCGTTCAGATATAATGGACACTATTTGCACAAAAATGCAATGAGATAATTTGGACATAATTTTCCTATATGTATACAAATATACATCATACACCATTCTAGGAGATCAACAACAGATCTCTTTCAAGCACCACAAATTCACATGACAATCACTGCATACAAACGCACTCAACAATAACACAGAACAGAGGACCAATCTTCCTTTTTTCTTCACACTGCACTCCCTGCACACGGTACTCGCATTCATGGGCCCAGTTCATTTGCGGTTCTTTGCCAATAGCCTCTTTTCAAAGCAGGTAGCGCGCAGTCAGTGATGCATGTAAACACAGATTTTATTTTATCTGATTTCTCTATAAAAATGCAGGTATTTAAAAAATTCAAAAAGTATTTCAACATGCTTTAGGAGATCTTTACTGTGATTTGATCCTCATTGTGCTGCATCAAGTGTCCCTTTTTTTAAGTGTGCATCACACCTGAAACTCATATACTCTTTCTCTCCTAATAGGAGGCCTCCTCATCTGTTTACCGCGAGAGCAGGCTGCACGTTTCTGTGCTGAGATTAAATCTCCGAAGTACGGCGAGGGCCATCAAGCATGGATCATCGGCATTGTAGAAAAGGGCAATCGCACCGCCAGAATCATAGACAAGCCACGAATCATTGAGGTCGCCCCTCAAGTGGCCACTCAAAATGTAAACCCCACACCTGGTGCCACCTCTTAATCTAGGCTAACATAGCATTTTTTTTGTTTTGTTGTTTTTTCTTTTTTTTTTTTTCATTTGTTTTTAAATAGACCCTATTCCTTACCATCATACAATTTAAATAATTGTAAAGAAAAAATATATATATAAATATATATCATTGTGTCTGCCCATTTCGTGGCCTTGGGTCAGTTTTACGAGTGGGTATGATTTAATAAGTAAAAAAAATCCATTGCCTTTTTTTTGTTTTTTATTTTTCTTCCTGTTACATTAACTGAAGATGCACCTAATCTTGAGGCAGCTTCTAAGTTGAAGAATGATATTGTTATCCGATACAGTTGATTCATTTTGAATCTATAGACACTTATCTCTTGCCGCGTAGGCTCTTTTTTAAAGGTGCTTTCACTCATGCACAGACATTGCCATTAGTAGTGTCAAATAAGCAGCTAGTGTCTTCATTTATATATATGTATTTATCATTATTCGTATGACAATGTTGGATGCCTTTATGGAAGTTCTTATGGAGAGGCAATAAATTGGCTGTGGGTACCGGCATAGGAGGGTGCATGATTCCTTTTAAAAATGTCACTAGTTTATTTTACACTTAAGCCTTGTGCCCTCCACTACTCTTTTTCCTTAACTTGCTTAGTAATGCACATATTAAATGACCACAGTAGTTCTATTTTTAAAATGTTTTGTTTTTGATGAAGTACAAACCTTTAAGAAAGTAAAGAATTAAAATTGAATAAAAAAAATAATATATATATATATATATATATATATATATATATATATATATATATATAATTACATGCCATAACAATCCTTTAACTTATGGTGGGCCGACGAGTGCTTAGACGCCCCACACTGTGCAGAAAATTAATAGTACATTTGTGTTCCCATTTGAAAGTTTAGACTTATCTCCTGTTAATTTTTTCCCAGAAAGTTATTACACTGAACTCTGGGAAACTGGGTGGCACATGTAGATGAGACAACAATGCATCTTTATACAATGTTTAAAGCTGTGTAATACAGTGAGCATATGCCTCAAAGGAGTATAATGTATGTACAAATTCGGTTAGAGTGGAAATGCATTCTGGTCTCATTTGCATGTGCCCAACCAGTTTCCCAGAGTGCAGTGAAATAACTATTTCTGGGAAAACGGAGCAGGAAATACGTGTTTTGTTTTTTTAACTTATCTTTAGGCATTTAAATAGGAACACAAATGTACTATTAATTTTCTGTAAATATATATATATATATATATATATATATATATATATATATATATATATATATATATATATATATATATAAAAATTCCCATTGTAGCAGATGAACACTTCCTCTGTATTCAATTACACAGTAGACATGTGGCATCTATACTGACAGTTCTTTAAGACTAGGGGAAAGCTCATTAGTTTAAGGACATAGTGTCCCAAAGAAGCCACAAAGTAAATTATTGCATTGAAAGTTAATTTTTGATTTTTCTTTTTAGCTTTCTAAAAGCATTTTGCCCATTTATCAAGATTATTTCTTCAAAAGATCCTACAGAAAAGATGTGACTACAGTGGTCCTTTAACCATTTCAGTGCTGAACCTGCCTCAGCAATGAATAATTTTAAGTGCTAACTATGCTTTACAAGAAAGCACTTCTGTTTATGAAGATTTTTTTTTTTTTTCTTTTTATATCAGACCAAATCTACCATATTAACGGCTTTGTAATGGTAGTACACACAAATATATTATCTGCATTGTGGTTAATTTTGTTACAACGCGTCAAAATTGCAGCCACTCTCAAAATGAATTAAAGAATAAAAACAAAAGGTTGCCTATGGTCACTTAAATTCAGTAATATTAAATGTTCACATGCGTAAATACAAAACACTTTTAAGTATAATCCGTAACCTTTATGTTCTGTGGTTGGTAGTGTTTCATACATTTTTATATTTTGTATAGTGATTACATGCCTTTATATTTTATTTTTCTTTCTAAATCAGCAGCTGTTAAGTAGTTGGTAGTTTTTTGTTTGTTTTTTGTTTGTTTTTTCTTTTCTCTTTTTTTTTTTTTTCCTATTTTGGTGCATGACTTTGTGATCTATCAAAAAAGAAAATTTACATTGCCAACATTACAGCTTAAACTCCAAACTTGTTATTCAAATAAATATTTAATTTTTTTTATTGCTCTTGTACAAATGGGCGTTGTTTCTTGTGTCTATTGTAGAGTAGAAAAGCTTTGAGCTGGAATTCTGCACATCAGGTTTGTTTCAATTCTTTCTTCGGCTTTCAGCATGAGAGCGTAAAACGTTAATAAGTCACCTTCATAAAAACAACTCTGGGTAATGCTGGCCGGCTCCTTGGGGGGTGATATTGGGGTGGGGTTGTAGAGATTGTCATGATGGGGCCCGATCGAAGTGGGACATTCAGTAACCACATTTTAGCACGTTTTAAAGGGATGCAGCTTCCTTTCTGTATGTCAGCCACAATACATAGCACATATCAGTGATGCACTACATATCCCAGGCTGCTTTGCAGCACAAACAGAAACCCCAGAGTTAAGTAAAAAGTTTCAGCTAACCTGATTGTCCAAAACCAAATCATTTTTAAATTTTATGCCAATTTAGCCTGGTTTGGAGGGTGTTAACCATGATTTCCAACTATCAGAAATTACAATACATTTTGCGGTCTTCAATGTAAGTGTTTAAATGGGTTTAAAAATGTTTTTGCATACACTACTAATTATCCTCCTATCAGATGGGAAACTTACATATTTTTAATTAGCTGCTTTGATTTGTTCATTAGGGTCTGCTTGTCTGTCTCTGTAGTGGCCAAAATAAAGTGCTTAAATGTTATATTAGACTCCTCTCCCACCCTTATCAAGCACTCTGAGCAAAATAAAATTCTTAATATTTCAGAAGCTATTTACTGTACAGAAAAACTACTAGTACAATGTCTAGCCAGTTTTTTTATGCACTTTTAAAATGAAATCAACTTCCCCTTAAAGGTCCCAGGTCATCTTGCTTTTGTTTTTTTCAAATCTTTTTGGGAAAGTCCATATTCAGAGACTGCACACATGGAACGTGAAGCGAAGCTTGAGAAACCCAGTTTTTGCAAATTCAATTTGACGTGACTCCTAAAAGGTACTATATTTTGTTTATTATACACAGATTTGTGTTTTGTTTTTTTTACCTGCTGATTTGTTTACATTTTTTTTTTTAAATGAAGAGCTTAAAAACCCTGATGTTAGACCTTAAAAACAAACTGTTCCTATATGGGTCTGCCCACTGCAGCATCTGCATATACAGACTCTATGGAGCTGGATGTGCAGTGTAGTGTACTATACTATCAGTTACCACGTCTCCGTAAGGTTGCTGCGAAGGTCTCTGATTGGTTAGTATCAGACACTACACACCCAGTACTACTACAGAGTGCGGTCTCATACTAACTAATCAATGAACAGCTCACGTCTGTGTCTGCATATGCTGCAGTGTGCAGACCCGTACAGGGACTATTAGATCTGTTTTTACTGCCTAAAAATCAAACAAAGCACTTCTTAAGAAAGTACATAAAAGTAAATGGGTACATAGATAGATAGATACCTAGTACATTTTTTTTTATTTTAAGGCACAATTACATTTTATTAGAATTTCCTTGTACAGAAATTGCACTGAATGAATCTAGTTCTCGTTTTGGATCTGGCAAGGTTCATAGCTTGTTGCTAGAGAGAGCCTTATTGTATTAGCAAAGAAGTAAGCCTGGCTAAGCAACCTCATTAGGTTATTGTTGGCATTTTGCTTTTCCCATAATACTAAAGAACAGTAGCTTTGTATATAAACATTGCATATGAAACTAGTAGTGAGAAAATAGTAGCAATTGATGTGCAAGACATCCCAGGATATCTGTTGCACACAATGCTGTTCCTTTCAGTTATAGTGTGCATTGTAGGTAATAACAATCCTGAATGGAGCAGCTGGGAGGTGTTATGCTCATACTTCCTATACAAATGTTCAAAAAAATGTTTTGTGACTGTGTAATAACTGATTACAATTATTAAAGTCCTACCATTTTTTTTTTTTATTAATGAGTTTTAGAAATACTTTGATACACTTAAAAAATAGTTTTGTCTTGAGTACCAATATGATGACTGTAGCCATTAAATTAAGATGTTTGCTGCTAGGGAGGAAAGCTATGGCAAGTCTGGACAAGCTCTTAAAAAATAAAGATATTACAGTATCAACAAAGGTTCACAGAGTTAGAACTATGGTATTCCTAGTAGTAACATACGGATTTGAGAGCTGGAACATAAAGTAGTCTGAGTGCCTGAGAATTGACACCTTTGAATTGTGGTGTGGCTTAACGTGCCATTGACTGCAAGAAGATTAAATCGATCAATACTACAGGAAATTAAGTCAAACTGTTCACGGGAAGGTTTGATCTTGAGGCTAAACTTTAAATATTTTGGTTATTTCATGAGAATACATAACTCCCTAGAGAAAACTGATGCTGGGAAATCTTGAAAGCACATGAAGGGGTTAGAGGGGTAGATGTGGTCATTGAAGAAATTAACAGGAGCTTGATAAAGCTCGGAGGGGCAATAGCTGACAAATGTGCCATGATCCATACGGTCACGTAGAGTCGGACAGGACTTGACAACTAAGCAACTAATTTTACCCCTACACAAGCTTTTTTTTTTTTTTTAATAATGTTTACAAAAGAAAGAATCACTGATTCACATGTATTGAAAACATATTTTGTTTTGTCCCTCCTGAACCAGTACTAACCTATGTGTATCTTGCTATGACAACCAAGATGTCAGACACACCTCAACAAACTGCTTCCAGCTGCTGAAGATGGATATTCCAGGAGTCGAAAGTCAAATGTTGGATCTATCCTGTTATGGTGTCAGGACAGGGCTGCAGTGCAGCCTCCAACTGCTAGATGGTGCTGCTGATATGTGAGAGAAGTTCTAAGCTTATAATGTTAACCTAACCCTAACCGTTTACCTAAGCCTTGACGGTATAATATGGCACCAGAATATCGGCAGCGACATCTAGCGGATATTTGCCGCCAATACCGCTGCCCTGTGCTGCGCTACCATAATGTATAGGACCCAAATGTGTAATGATTTAAAGGGACATATAAGATTTATGGATTTCACCAGATATTTAATATACCTGTGCATCTCTTTTTTTTTTCTTTATTGTACTTTTTTATTTTATTAAGAAGTTTTTAAAAGTTTGTATTTATTAATAATTCCTAACTGGTTCTTCTCAGCTGCAGCTCAAGAAAATGGTGTACTTTTAAGTACAGGGTATGCAGTGTCTCATTGGTGCCAGTGATTGGTTACTTTCTACAACATGCTCCTTGAGGGATCACTGACAGGTTAATTTGAAACACTGCACTTCAGTCTTTATACTCATGAGCTGCATAAGCTTAGAGGGCAGACCCAAACAATTTTATGCTTTTTAGGCAGGAAAAAAAGCAGTCTTTAAGGACTTTTTAATAAAATTATGTACACAAAAGTGAATAGATAAATAGGAATATATTCCTAGTGAACTCCAGAAACCTTTCATAAAACTAGAGCAACAACACAGATAAATGCCTGGTTATATGCCTGGAACGCACTCCTTAAATACCGTATTTTACCGCATAATATTGTCCACTGCATAATAATTGCACTCTGGTTAAAAACCTTTATTAATTGCTTAAAAAGCTTCACATAATGGACGCACCCCACTTCCCCCCCCCCCAAAAAAAAAGTTTCTTAAAATATGCGACCATTACGCAGTGAAATAGGGTACCCCCCTACAACACTCTTCTCCACTCTCGTATCAATCTGCCCACCCACCTAACCCATCTCTCTACCTTCATTTTACTCTCCCTAGCCCACTAATCCGGCTAGGACAATGTAGCTTAATATGCCTAACCTCAAGCTACCATCACTAGAGCGAAAGCACCAACCACAAATGTGAATGTATGCACTTAGGTAACCCAAACTTAAAAGTAGAATATTTACTTAATGGTAAAATGAAGGTAGTTACCTGTAGTCTATAGCAGGTGGCCCTGGGCAGTAATAGCTCCTACCCCTGGATCGTCATAGGACGTAATAAAGTTCAAGAGTGAAGTGTCTGAAAAAACAGGGATTGTAAGATCAAGATCATCTGAAGTTGGAATGTGGAACGTACTACTTTACAGAAAGAGAAGTAGATATGCGGAAGTAGTAAGAACAAAAACAGAGACGAAATTTAAGCATGCCTGGGATAATCACGAGGCTTAACTAAACCAAACATTTTGGTAGATAGAATGGGTATCCCACATGAAATTTTTCGTTCTTATCCACAATTAAATCTATGTTTCTATGTGTAGGTTTATATGTTCTTGCAAATGTATATACAATTTTTGAATATAGTGACCCCTCTACTTTTCTTCATTAACCTCTTTAATTCTCTGTCCCACGTTCTTGCTTTTCTCCTATTCGCTTACATTTTTTGCTTTGTTTCCAACTGCTGTTGGTTTTTGTCCCTCCATCTTGCTCCCAAGAGAGACAAATAAAGTATCCTCATATACTAAACTAAATATGACAAAATAAAAATATTTTAAGTAAGTCATTTGTTGTCTTGGTATCTATATATGTTGGGGTATTCAAGGCCAAATACATGACATAAACATGTCTAGTTTACATTAAAAGAAATGTATATATGTGGGCTTTGTCCAGAGAGCGTGCATTCTTCAATGTGTGTATTATGTGTAGAGAAACAGTTGTGTAGTATTTTTATACTATATGCAGAAGTCACATAATTAGTGAAAGTTTGTTCACCTGTGTGCAATCTAAGTGTCACATGACCTGTCATTACATATACACACCTTTTTTGAAAGGCCCCAGAGGCTGCAACACCTAAGCAAGAGGCACCACTAACCAAACACTGCCATGAAGACCAAGAAACTCTCCAAACAAGTAAGGGACAATTTTGTTTAGAAGTACAAGGCAGGGTTAGGTTTAATAAAAAAAAAAAAAAAATCTAAATCTTTGATGATCCCCAGGAGCACCATCAAATCTATCATAACCAAATGGAAAGAACATGGCACAACAGCAAACCTGCCAAGAGACGGCCGCCCTCCAAAACTCATGGACAGGGCAAAAAGGGCATTAATCAGAGAGCCAGCAGCGAGACCTAAGGTAACCCTGGAGGAGCTGCAGAGTTCCACAGCAGAGACTGGAGTATCTGTATATAGGACGACAATAAGCCGTACGCTCCATAGAGTTGGGCTTTATGGCAGAGTGGCCAGAAGAAAGCCATTACTTTCAGCAAAAAACAAAATGGCAGGTCAAAACATGAAAAATACGAAGGGGGGTAAATACTTTTGCAAGGCACTGTACATAGCACTGAGCACTTTAATAATTACACACTGGATATTATGACTATAAATGTAATTTAATTATTACGGAGCACTATGCACTTTATTTATGCTGTACAGCTTCAATGACTTTCATCTATCTGATTTGAACTATATAAAATATCTGAGGTCTCTACTTTTGCAATACAAATTATAGTGATTGAAGATGAGATTTACTTTAAATGACTACAACACACTGTGCAAATGAGAGTTTCCATATCTAATAATATTATTTTATAATTGGTCCTCGATAATAATCTGGGATAAATTATTAAAAGTACATTAGAATGAATTTATCGTCATTTTGGATCGATTAACCATAGATTAATTATCGTGACTGACTATTGGGAATGTTAGCTAATGTTATTTTATTTTTTAATCGTCGTGGTTTCTTTTTTTGATGTTGCTACTTTAATGATGTTATAGTAAACATGAATTTTAAATATATTTCTCCTTGATGAAATTATTAATGAAAGGTGTATAATTAGGTTGGAGTGTCTTTTTTCTGTATATTTTTTTGAGTATCGTTTTATTGATGACATACTGATTTTCTGGACTGGGACATTGAGAGAACTGAATGCATTTGTTTTGGAGTTAAATAACACCACATTAGGATTACGCTTTACTTCTGAGGCTAGTACAACTCTGATCACTTTTCTTGATTTTGACCATACAAAAAGATGCCTGTGGCAATGTAAACACATCAGTTTACAGTAAACCTACGGCTATTAATTCATTTTTAAAATGCTCCAGTATGCATCCATATCATATAAAATGTGGGATACCCATTGGCCAATACATACAGGCTAGAAGGAATTGTACCACAGAGACGGCTTTTAAAAAACAGGCTGACATCCTGAGAGCCAAATTTAGAGCCAAAGGATATACCCAATAGGTGTCTAAATGATGCATACAAAAGAGCATTAACAACTGAGAGAACTTCACTCCTAACTAAGAAATGTGTAGCTAAGAATGAAAAAGGAGCAGATACCAATAAAACCAGATGTATCCTAACTTATGGACATAATTTAGAGGATATAGTATAGATCTTAAACATCCATTGGCCCATTTTAAAGGCAGATAAGGATCTATCAGAAGTTCTGCCTGAGAGGGCCTTGATAACATACAGAAGGGGCAGAAACAAAAGATAAGATCATATACAGCTTGTTTCAAACTAAAAAAAACATCTAAATCTTGGTTACACCCTTTACCAGGTACTTACTGTTGTGTAAGGCATGCCAATATATACAATCAACAAAGACATTTATCAATTCCAATGGTTGTAAGGCATACAACATTGATACATTCTATAACTTTGTCCATGTGTGTGATTTATGTAATCAAATGGATTTGTAATAAGTTATATGTTGGCAAATCCATTCGCCAAGTTAGAAAGCGTATATTAGAACATATCTATTCTATACAAAATTAATTAATTAGCATAATTAATGCTCATTGCGAGCCTCTGGGTTGGTGTATTTGTTGTTATCATAGGCACTTTTGCGTTTATTGTAAGGTCTGCAGTGATCTCGTTTTGTCGCTTATTGCAAGGCTCTCCCCTGGTGTAGTTTGTGTCCTAAGAACAGCATTGGGGCTTCTTGGGGGTGTAGAAGGGTACTTCGGCATTTTGCAAGTTAGTGTTGTAAAATGGCGGCAAATGTGTATGTGGTAGGCGGGTTTGTATGAATTAGCGTCCCTGCTAATGGTATATGTTGTAGGTCGTACGGGTTTTTGAAAAGCCGTATTTGGTTTGTGGTATTTTGCGTGTTTAGGAGTCGTGTAGCCTCATTTTCGTTTTTTTCGTCTGCCATTTTTTCTCTCGCTTAGGGGATTTGCGAGTGGCTAAACTTTGTAAATTTGACTGATGTCAAGGTTTAAGCTGTGTTGCAGAGGTCCTGGGTATCCCCCATTGCTGTGGGTAAGGTTTTTATTTCATTTTTGTCTGTATTTTTTAATGTTTGCTGCTGTGCGCGGGTTGTCCGTTAAGGTTGTAATTTTGCAAGTCTGTAATGAAGTCCTGCGAGTAGTATTGTTTTTTTGTGTAAGTCCGCAATTTTTTATTTTCTGAGTCCCGCGGCTCGTATTTTTTTGTGTAAGTCAGTAGTTAGTCATTGCGTGTTTATTGTCCCGCTTGTGTGGTCGCGTGTAACCGGTTGTGAGGTGCCGTAGAGCCTCCGCAAATGCGGCTCATTGCAGCCGACGTGGGAGCCTCCACCTCCGCAAATGCGGCCCCTGTCCGAAAGTTGTAGGGGGTAGTAGGGTAGTTGCGAGAGCCGCAGTTGCAGCGGGCTTGCTATGCAAGCCCTCAAGCGTTAGCGACAACCCGCATGCTGAGAACTATATATGCGATATGCATTGTTATGTATAAGATTTTTACATTACCTATATGGCAGTATTATTACTATTATAGCCCTACTTCTTCACAGTCCAGATTCATTAATTAAATGGATATCTAAGTGCGCTGGATTAATACATTTCTGTACTCTATAGGCAAAAAGCAGCCTATGTGTATGCAGTATATCTCATATTTTATTTTTCTGCCCCCCCCCCCAATCAGCATGCAGCAAACGGGGAGCAATATTAACCCTCTATTTACCTGCTCTTGCTTGCTCAGCCAATGTTCTTGCAGCTTCCACCTTGCAGCTTCCTGTAACATCATTAATACACTCCATTTCCAAGCTACTTTGCTACATATCCCATACAGCTTTGCACCACAGACAGGAAACCAGTTTTAATTGAAGAGTTTCAGCTAACCTAATTGGGCAAAACAAATCATCCCAAAACAAAATGGATACCATGGTGCCTGTGATTGGTCAAACTGAATATGACTGTTATGCCAATTTTAGAACAGATTGGCTAGGGGTGTCAACTTTGAAAGCCAACTGTCTGCAAATGCAAGAAATTCAGCAACTTCAAGGTGAGTGTTTAAATGTATGTTTTTTAGTGCAAAGATTTTTTTTCACACACTACTGATTCTCCTCCATTAGATGCATTCATAATCCAGCAAACTTAGATATCCCTTTAATATACTCTCTATATAAGACTTTATTCACTCATTCTTTTATTATTCAATGTTCACACATCTTGATTTCACTTATCATTCACTTATTATTTTTCTATATGTGTGATAATAACTAGCTTTCTTTATAATTTTTATTATTTTTTCACTTTATTTATACAGATATACAGTGAGAGAAAACAGTATTTGATCCCCTGCTGATTTTGAACGTTTGTCCACTGACAAAGAAATGATCAGTCTAAATTTTTAATGGTATTTTTAATAAGTATTTCATCCCCTATCAGTCAGCTTTCTGTCTCCCTGGTGTCTATTATATTGCCACCTCTAGGTCCCGCAATCACTTGGTCAATAACATAGAATTTAATTGATTCTGGCTTATTGTTATGAAAGAGTTTGATAAGTCGAGACAGGTGTATCGAGTTCTTTAACTACTAAATACACACGCTCCAGAATTCTTCTGCAGAACTGCCATATGGTTTTCCCAATATAAAGTTTTTGACATGGGCATACCATTACATAAATTATATGAGTAGAATTACAATTTATTAAGCTTTTCACTGCAAAATATTTTTGCAATTGGATCTATGAATTCATGATTTGGTTAGATGTGGACATTGGAGAGCCTGCAATAACATACATGTAAACCCAATGTGGGTTTTAACCAAGTTGTCTTTTTTTCTTCTGATGGCAGAAAGAAGCTCTTAACAAGTAAGTCCCCAATGCTCGTGCTTTTACGATACGTAATGGAAGCATCCTTGGGTAGATATTTTTTCAATGTAGGATCTTCCATGAGAATCAGCCACTGTTTGTTTAACATATCCATTTTTTCTCTCCAATCACTGTCATATGACATCACACATCTGATTTGTTGATCAGTTTGCTTTTCCCTTTGACCATACAATAATTGGTATCTGTCTGATTCCAAAGCTCCTTTGTAGGCTTTTTCAAAACACGGCTCGGATAACCTCGATTTTTAAATCTTGATCTTAATTCATTTGCTTGTATTTTAAAATCAATCAGTTAATCACAATTTTGTTTAAGCCCTAAATATTGACATACTGGAATACAAGATTTTAAGGCCAAAGGATGTTGGCTAGACCATTTTAATAATGAATTTCAGGCTGTGGATTTTCGATATGTTGATGTATGTATTTTTCCCCCATCATCCTTTTTTAGTGTAAGATCCTTTAGGTAAATTTTAAACCCAAAGAATTCTTGTTAAGTATCCTCATGAAACATTAAATTACAGTACATCATGTACTGTGCCTGCCCACAAGACCAAGATGTCATCGATGTAACATTCCCAAAGTAAGATTTTTTTCAGAGAATTCTGCCATGTGTTCTATACATACACACGTCTTCTCCCAATAGCCCAGATATAAATTGGCATAAGTTGGGGCGCATGATGTGCCCATGGCTGTTCCTTGTATTTTACGGTACCAGTGTTTGTTAAACAAGAAAAAGTTCCTGGTTAGGATAAACCTGAGCAGCGAGATGATAAATCGGTTAAACTCAGTATGATCTTTTCCCTTCATACTAAGGAAATGCTCAACAGCTATTATTCCAAGATCATATGGAATACTGGAATAAAGCTGTTCCACATCAATAGGCACAAGTAGTGCATCTTGAGGAATATGGATATCATCAAGTTGTTTAATGACATCCAATGTGTCTTTCAAGTAAGATGGGAGAGTTTCTATTAAATCATTCAGGTAGTCATCAACATATACAGTTAGGGGGAAAAGTATTTGATCCCCTGCTGATTTTAAACATGTGTCCACTGACAAAGAAATGACCAGTCTATAATTTTAATGGTAGGTGTATTTTAACAGTGAGAGACAGAATAACAAAAAAATAACAAGAAAAAAGCATGTCAAAAAAGTTATAAATTGATTTGCAGGTCAATGGGTGAAATAAGTATTTGATCCCCTATCAATCAGCAAGATTTCAGGCTCCCAGGTGTCTTTTATACAGGTAACGAGCTGAGATTAGGAGAACTCTCTTAAAGGGAGTGCTCCTAATCTCAGCTTGTTATCTGTATAAAAGACACCTGTCCACAGTAGAAATCAATCAGATTCTAAACTCTCCACCATGGCCAAGACCAAAGAGCTGTCCAAGGATGTCAGGGACAAGATTGTAGACCTTCCATAGGCTGGAATGGGCTACAAGACCATCGCCAAGCAGCTTGGTGAGAAGGTGACCACAGTTGGTAAGATTATTTGCAAATTGAAGAAACACAAAATAACTGTCAGTCTCACTCGGTCTGGTGCTCCATGCAAGATCTCACCTTGTGTAGTTTCAATGATCATGAGAACGTTGAGGAATCATCCCAGATCTACACAGGAGGATCTTGTTAATGATCTTAAGGCAGTTGGGACCATAGTCACCAAGAAAACAATCAGTAACACACTACACTGTGAAGGACTTAAATCCTACAGCGTCCGCAAGGTCTCCGTGCTCAAGAAAGCACATGTACAGGCCCGTCTGAAGTTCGCCAGTGAACATCTGAATGATTTAGAGGAGAACTGGGTGAAAATGTTGTGGTCAGAGACCAAAATCGAGCTCTTTGGCATCAACTCAACTTGCTGTGTTTGGAGGAGGAGGAATGCTGCCTATGACCCCAAGAACACCATCCCCACCATCAAACATGGAGGTGGAAACCTTATGCTTTAGGGGTGTTTTTCTGCTAAGGAGGCAGGACAATTGCACCGCAACAAAGGGACAATGGACAGGGCCATATGCCATCAAATCTTGGGTGAGAACCTCCTTCCCTCAGCCAGGGCATTGAAAATGGGTCGTGGATGGATATTCAAGCCTGACAATGACCCAAAACACACAGCCAAAGCAACAAAGTAGTGGCTCAAGAAGAAGCACATTTAGGTCCTGGAGTGGCCTAGCCAGTCTCCAGACCTTAGTTTCATAGAAAATCTGTGGAGGCAGCTGAAGGTTCGAGTGCCAAATATCAGCTTTACAACCTTAATGACTTGGAGAGGATCTGTAAAGAGGAGTGGGACAAAATCCCTCCTGAGATGTGTGCAAACCTGGTGGCCAACTACAAGAAACGTCTGACCTCTGTGATTGCCAACAAGGGTTTTGCCACCAAGTACTAAGTCGAAGGGATCAAATACTACTTTCACTCATTGACCTGCAAATCAATTTATAACTTTTTTGACATGCGTTATTCTTGTTTTTTTTGTTTTGTTTTTCTGTCTCTCACTGTTAAAATACACCTACCATTAAAATTATAGACTGATCATTTCTTTGTCAGTGGACAAACATTCAAAATCAGCAGGGGATCAAATCCTTTTTTCCCTCACTGTATTTACATACTGGTAGTGGTTTCTACCTTCAACTTTCATATATTGTGATGGGTCATTAACTGTCCATCAAGTATAATCATTAATGGCTATGTAAACATTGTTTTGTCTTTTTCAATATAGATTATTCAAAATGACGTCAATGCGTAGATGCACGCGTGACGTCATTACGCTAACGCAAATGATCTTGGAGGTTCTCCATCTTGGTAATGGGTTTCCTTGTATGTTTGTTCATATTTGAATAAAGTTGATTGATGGATAGAATATATTTACTTGTTTGTCCCAATGTGGCTTACAATAGGCTAAAGTTGTTGTTTTTAGCAGTATGAATGGGTTTTTTAACTTCAAATTATGGTTTGGTATGTGATCTATGTGACTTGTCTATCCTACTTTATTGCAGGACTATCAGCCAGGTTGTGGGGCACAGCGTAGCCCCTCAGATAGGAAATCTCTGTAATGAGACACAGGGAATATCTTGTATAGACATATTTTCTATTTAGTCTGTTGTAGCTTAATTGCATATTTTTTTCATAGATCCATCCAACCAGGATGTTGTTGGCACCCCTAGATGGGTTCTATTGTATACTTTTACGGGTTACTAATATTTTTTGTGGTTCAAAATTATGGTCAGTGTTAAGCACTGGAACGATAGTAAGGCTTCCGCTATTGTTGTGTATTATTTTTTTCGTCTTGCTGTTTTGCTGACCGTTCTTGCTTATACATACATACATACATACATACATACATTAAAAAAAAAACTGTAAGGGGCCAACACAAACTTTTAATCTTAAAAGGGAAGATATTAACGGTCTAAGGGCAGCAATACAAAGTATAGACTGGGACAGAGAACTGACAGGTAAAAATACTGAACATAAATGGACAATGTTCAAATCCTTACTAAATATACATACTTAACAAAAAAAAGGCCAATAAATCAAAAATGGGGTAATACTAGTTGTAAATAGTAATATGGTATCAGTGTAAGTATTAAGTACAAAAAAGAGGAGAAAAAAGTACACCTTTAATTCCCAAGACAGCCACCTCCCCCAAAGGAACATCCATATAAATATCTACAGACAAAAGTCATAACTCAAACCCATATAGTATAAAATATAACTTTTATTAAATATATAAGCATAAAATATTTAAAATATGCTGCACGTCTCCCAGATAGCATAAAGTAGTGTCATGTATCAACCTCACTTGAATACAAGATAATATATATAAGGCTAAGTGTGCTTAATACAAGGTCCAAATACCTATAATAAATATATTCAATATACAGAGTTATAAATAAAGCACACAGAATAATCAATAGGGTATCTCAACCAATTTCATTAAAGAGTGGGAAGTATGCAACCAGTAGGTGATGAAATAATGTACCACTGTGGCCCTATTTACATACAAATAGTGGATTAGGCAGATAAGGGCCCACTATTTACCCACTAATCTGCCTATGAAAAGCTAATCTATACTCCCTATCTGGGACTATTCACACCACTGGTGCACTTACCTACTCTCCAATGAATAATAGGTGAATACCATAGCCAGAGGTACAAGCACTACAGTGCAGATCGGTTACTCTCTAAGGAGTGACATCATCATCGGGAGACACGCAGCTCGGATCCGACGCGCGCGTTTCGCGCCAGCTTCCACAGGGATCATAAGAACTGAAGAGGGCGCTTTGGTTTATATAGCGTGAGTAGGACGGTTCAATAAGATCTCTCATCTGTATGTTGTTTGTAGATATTTATATGGATGTTCCTTTGGGGGAGGTGGCTGTCTTGGGAATTAAAGGTGTACTTTTTTCTCCTCTTTTTTGTAAATATACATACTTATCACCATATACCATTTGAGAATAAAAGTAAAAGGAGTAAATCACATCCAATGTCACTTAATAATGATTTCAAGATGAGGAGTAAAAAAACAGGCATTTAAATTATACAAACAAGAGGTGACGTAGACTGCTTTACGTGAGTACAAGAAAATTAACAAGGCAGCGAAAGGGCTATTAGACTGGCTAACATAGAAAATAAAAAGTGTGTTGCAAACATATTAATTAGTTTCTCTGAGGAGGTTAGTAGGAACTTGGATCAGGGCAACTCAGTGGATGTAGTTTTTTTGGATTTTGCAAAGGCTTTTGATACAGTGCCACATGGGAGACTATTGTGCAAACTAAGGAATATAGGAAATGCAGTGAATATCTGCTCATGGATTGAGAGCTGGCTAGTACAATCCGAGTATGTTCCATTTACAACAACCCTTTGCTTCATATCTTTTAATGTGGTAAGTGGGGTTACTCAGGGCTCAGTATTAAGTCTTCAGGACAACAAAACTAATAGGGGATTGGAGGGGCTAAGTTTTTAAGAAAACATATTTTCTCTAGAAAAAAAGGCGTCTGAGAGGGGATATGATTACCTTATATAAATATATCCAGGGTCAATACAAGGCTTTGTCAAGTGAACTTTTTGAGCCAAGAGGTTTTCAACTGACAAGAGGACATCCCTTGAGGTGAGAAGTCAAAAGATTGCATTAAAGAAAGAAAAGGGTTCTTCACAGTAAGGGTGGTTAATCTGTGGAATTCTCTACCAAAGGAGGTGGTGACAGAGGATCCGACAGAGAAAACTTTAAAAAGGGACTGGATCTATTTCTAAATAAAACGAGCATTTAGGGTTATCCTGGATAATTAGAGAGGGAGTATTGATCCAGGGAGGAATATGATCACCATTATCTGGGGTCAGGAAGGCATTTAATTTATTTCCCCTTTGAGACAATTGGCAAAGTTTCACTTATGTTTTTGTTTGCTTCTAGCTCAGTTAACAATTAATCCACATATTGTAGATCAAAGATCTTAAAAGGTTGAACTTGATGGACTAAAAGTATTTTTTTAACCTCAATTATTATATAACTATATAATGATATAAGAGAGCTGTGAGTGCTTTTAACCACAAACATTAACTATGGAAGATAGCTCATATAGCTGCATAAAGAAGAACCGTATGTCAGTCCATTAAATAAAATAAAAAAAAAATATATATATATAGCAAGGAACTGGTCCAACGATGATGAGGCAGTAACCTCAAAACAGTACTGTCTGTGGGTAGGTTTCCTGGTTTGTACATACCCATGACTGGGCTTTGCTTAAAGCTGTGTAATACAGCAGACATAGGCTTAAAAGGAGCCATGTTTGAAATGGTATTTGGGTTAAAGAGCAAAGCCTTTGACGGCACATTTGCATTTCCTTGCCCAGGTTCCCAGAATGCAGTGCAATAACTGTATTTCTCAGAATTCTGGACAGGAAACAATGTATTTTTTTATCTATCCTGTTATATGTACGCACGGGAAGCCTCCAGGTGCCGGGCGCGCTTGCGTCCTGATGTACTAGTACACCACAACCCACTAACCCTCTTACCCTAACCCCCTAACCCTCACTTCCTAATCCCCTAGTTTGTCACTCTAAATAAAGAGTATCACTTTGTGTATATGTGTATGTGTGTGTGTGTATATATATATATATATATATATATATATATATATATATATATATATATATATACTGCACGCTACTACACACACACATAGAGAAGTTTGTACAGTATATTCCCCTATTCTGTTCTATTATTACATGAACTCTGTGTGCATGTTACACTCCATCTGTACCTCAGCTCTCTGCACTTTGCCCGGGGCGGTGCGGTGCCTCACCCGGTTGGGCGGTACTATCAGAGGGGGATATATCAGGACTGACAGGCCCAGTGTGACCGTGACCCCCAGCAGTACCAGTCAGCAGGACCCGTGTGTACAACATGCAGGCCCGGAGCCTCCTGCCAGGCGGGAGTACCGGCCGACTGACCGTGCTCCAGCGCCACCTTGTATCCTTTATAGAGCGGGCTGAGGCCAGGGAGAGACCGGGGAGGGAGGCCTGATCAGGACGGGTAGGAGTATCACTGGAGTGTTCCTGTGGCAGGCTGTGCAGTAATACTGGGGATTAGCTTGTACATGTATTTATTTATGTTCTGGGTTATTATGGAGTTTTATCATATACTGCAGAATATATATATATATTTCTATCTCTATATGTATGTTCATATCTTATCATTTCTCTCTCCATCGTACTATATATATATTTATTACATTGTATATTTTTATCTATATTTGCAATGTTTTTCACTTGTATATGACATATATATATATATATATGTTCTTAGCATTCAGGCGGTCCTGGGATCCTGGGAAACATGTAATCTATCTATCTATCTATCTAGGATGTGCTATGTTTCCCATGTAATACAATTAATACCATTGATTTCAATTGTATTTAATTTGATGTAGTTCAAGCCTACATAATACCATATATTCCATAATGCACCAATGACCTCTGAAGTCTATTCAGGCCCCCAACAATATTCAGGTTGGTCCACAAGACCCTGGTGACATTTAAGTGGTCCGATGGAAAAAAATGTATGGGAACCACTGGCACTATCTCGCTGTCTATCTATCTCGCTGTCTATCTATCTCGCTGTCTATCTATCTCGCTGTCTATCTATCTCGCTGTCTATCTATCTCGCTGTCTATCTATCTCGCTGTCTATCTATCTCGCTGTCTATCTATCTCGCTGTCTATCTATCTCGCTGTCTATCTATCTCGCTGTCTATCTATCTCGCTCGCTCTCTATCTATCTCGCTCGCTGTCTATCTATCTCGCTCGCTCTCTATCTATCTCGCTCGCTCTCTATCTCGCTCGCTGTCTATCTATCTCGCTCGCTGTCTATCTATCTCGCTCGCTGTCTATCTATCTCGCTCGCTGTCTATCTATCTCGCTCGCTGTCTATCTATCTCGCTCGCTGTCTATCTATCTCGCTCGCTGTCTATCTATCTCGCTCGCTGTCTATCTATCTCGCTCGCTGTCTATCTATCTCGCTCGCTGTCTATCTATCTCGCTCGCTGTCTATCTATCTCGCTGTCTGTCTATCTATCTCGCTGTCTGTCTATCTATCTATCTATCTATCTATCTATCTCGCTGTCTGTCTATCTATCTCGCTGTCTGTCTATCTATCTATCTCGCTGTCTGTCTATCTATCTATCTCGCTGTCTGTCTATCTATCTATCTATCTCGCGGTCTGTCTGTCTATCTATCTATCTATCTATCTCGCTGTCTGTCTATCTATCTATCTATCTCGCTGTCTATCTCGCTGTCTGTCTATCTATCTCGCTGTCTGTCTATCTATCTCGCTGTCTGTCTATCTATCTCGCTGTCTGTCTGTCTGTCTGTCTGTCTGTCTGTCTCGCTGTCTGTCTGTCTATCTCGCGGTCTGTCTATCTCGCGGTCTGTCTATCTCGCGGTCTGTCTATCTCGCGGTCTGTCTATCTCGCGGTCTGTCTGTCTCGCGGTCTGTCTGTCTCGCGGTCTGTCTGTCTCGCGGTCTGTCTGTCTGTCTCGCTTTCTGTCTGTCTGTCTCGCTTTCTGTCTGTCTGTCTCGCTTTCTGTCTGTCTGTCTCGCTTTCTGTCTGTCTGTCTCGCTTTCTGTCTGTCTGTCTCGCTTTCTGTCTGTCTGTCTCGCTGTCTGTCTGTCTGTCTCGCTGTCTGTCTGTCTGTCTCGCTGTATGTCTATCTATCTTTCATATTGAATAAAGCTTTTTTGCATTATTATACATATATTTGTTCTCTTATTTCTCTTGTTTAAAGAGCTTGCAGCCTTCCAGACATATTTGCAAGTTGTTTATTCTTGAATTTAGTTCTGGATTCATTTGCTAGATTACATGTAAAACAACACGTACTGCTGGTGGTGACCTTTAGTATGTTGTTTTCTAAGCTGTGGTTTCCAGTCATTTGATCAGATTATTATTAGAAAGGCACACACTTTTCTTTCTGAAGCTTGCCGAGGTTTCTTACTTGCACTGTATTGTGGAATCTGTTAGCAATTCCTTATTTTGTTTGTGTAATCTTGTTATTACCAGTAGCTGAAAACATTTTATTTATACTGTAAGATTATATTACACCACCTTTCCTTCTTGTCATTATAGCCCCTGATACTTTGTGGGGTTAGCTGCTCCTATACACGATAAGAAACACTTGAACACAGAAAAAATATACAGCTTTGCGCACTCTTTAATTGTCATTTATCTTTGTAGTGAGAAGACTTACCAAAATATACCAATTGTTTATTTGTTAAAAACTCCAATATTAAATATACTCTCTATTAAATGCATGGATGGTAAATACCGTATTTACTCGAATCTAATGCGCACCTTTTTCGTGAAAAATAATTTCCCAAGTTTGAAGTACGTTTTAGAATCGATTTTCGGGGTTAAAACATAGAATCTAGTGCACCATCCATAACATTGCATTACCGGTACAGTATGATGAGGAAGACAAATAGTGCTGGTATTGTTAATTACCAGAATGTTAATTGCTGGTATGTTGTCATTACTGTAATTGCTGGTATGTTGATATTACTGTTAATTACCGGTATACCCAACTTAAAACTGCCCTGTTTAGAGCTGATGCGCTATAGCGCTGTTTTTGCCTTCCAGATCCCTTTTAACGCTCTGATTTCCTATAGCATTGCCCCCCTATAGCGCTGTTTCGCTTGCCGGACCCCTTTTGAACGCTCGGATTCACTTAAAGAAAACAGAATGAGCCAGAAGCTTCAACATGAATAATTTAAGGTTTATATTTCTGCTAATGGTCAGTTTGTGTTAGTGTTATGTTTGCTGTTTCTTTGAAGTTCATATAAAACCCCAAAAGTTTAAATTTCAATTGAAATTAGTGTTATTTTCAGGAGTTCCCCCATGTTAAACTGCCCCGTTTAGAGCTGTTTCGCTTAGCACTCCTATTGCCTGGAACCATCTACAGCGTTAAATGAGGTATAGCTCTATTAATAATGTTGTAATTACTGTTAATTACTTGTATGATGCAATATAATCATATTGTTGTCATAATAGTGTCATTTATAATAACTAACATAAACTCACTGTTCAGTACTTCTTATACAAATGCGCATTCCATTCTCCAGCAAAAACATTTTTTTCATTCATGGGTTCCAAATTTGGAGTGCGCATTAGATTCGATGGCGCACTAGATTCACGAAAATACGGTATATCCAAAAACATAACCGCACAATCTATTAAATATAAATCTTGCAACAAAGATACTGCAGCCACAAACTGTGTTGGTCTTCTTTTTATAGCGTAAGTTGCATGACCAGAATTCTTTGCGACTCATCCATTATAGATAATTGTTATAATATCTTGCTTTACACAACAGTTGTGCATTGTAGCACTTTCTTTAGAACATATGCTGTGTCCGGGGAACACTTTCAACCTATTTTTTCTATGTAACACGAATAGTTACAATAAATTAGGACCTATATAGGTTTGTTTTCGTAAATTGAAATTGGTAATATAACTTTTTGTTCGGTTTAAGGCCCTTTCTACTTAGTTTTGATCCTAGCAAATTTTCTAATATTCAAATGACACTTAGACAACATAGGGTCAATTCAGACAATTAACTAACCGCTTTGATTAATTAATTTGAAAGTATTACTTACAGGGAAAATAACTATTTTTGTTTTCTATTCCTCATATTTTTTGGAATTGTTCATACTTAGATTTAAATAAAGGATTAATTTCAAATTCCTTAAACTCATATGCTTATTCTCATTGAAATTTTTTAATTTCCATAGTATCGTGTTCTAACACTTTATGGACTATTTAAGTAATCATTTTATGACATTGTATTATTATGCCAGTTTTAATTTTTATTTTAAAAAACACAGTGAAAATGGAATAAGGAATACTCACTATTGTACAAGCAAAGGGTTAATTCAATTAATATATTGAACTCTGCCATTTTTACCTGACAATTACCTGGCAGTAATTGGTAATTTCTCCATTGGGGTCTGAATGCATTGTCTTCTATCTCAAGACATCTAACATTGATAAGAATGAGCAAAATCAGACATTATGTGTTGGTGTGCTGACATGATTAATAATATGATCACATTGTACAATACACCCTCAATATGTTATCCAATAGTTTTAGGTTATTAATTTGGAAAGCATTATTTTTATTGGTGTCTAACTTTACAATTTGGAGAGCGGTAGTAATCTATCTTTCCATCTCTCTGACTATATGTCCCGTTACCATATGTCTGGCTAGATTACTCACTATCCATACTTACATTAAATGTTACTAAACATTTGTTAAGTAGGTTGTAATATCTATCTGGCTCCTAATGGTTTTTAAATTGTACTCCTATTTATATTATATATAATATATATTATATATATTGTGTTTTGTTTCCTCACAACCTGGAATTAACATGGATTGTTTGAGGATTTGCATCATTTAATTTACAGAACATGCCCACAACTTTGAAGATGTTTTTTTTTTCTTTATTGTGAAGCAAACAACTAATAGGACAAAATAACAGAAAAAGTCAATGTGCATAACTATTCACCCCCCTAAAGTCAATACTTTGTAGAGCCACCTTCTGTGGCAATCACAGCTCCAAGTCGCTTTGGATCAGTCTCTATGAGCTTGCCACATCTTACCACTGGGATTTTTGCCCATTCCTCCTTGCAAAACTGCTCCAGCTCCTTCAAGTTGGATGGTTTGCGCTTGTGAACAGCAATCTTTAAGTCTGACCGCAGATTTTCTATTGGATTGAGGTCTAGGCTGTGACTCGGCCATTCCAACACATTTACATGTTTCCCCTCAAACCACCCAAGTGTTGCTTTAGCAGTGTGTTTGGGGTCATAGTCCTGCTGGAAGGTGACCCTCCGTCCTAGCCTCAAATCACGCACAGAGAGGTACAGGTTTTGCTCAAGAATATCCTTGTATTTAGCACCATCCATCTTTCCCTCACCTCTGACCAGTTTCCCAGTCCCGGCTGCTGAAAAACATCCCCACAGCATGATGCTGCCACCGCCATGTTTCACTGTGGGGATGGTGTTCTTTGGGTGATGTGTTGGGTTTGTGCCAGACATTGCGTTTTCTTTGATGGACAAAAAGTTCATTTTTAGTCTCATCTCCCACATGCCTTTTTGCAAACTCAAAATGTGCCAATTTGTTTTTTGCTGAAAGTAATGGCTTTCTTCTGGCCACTCTGCCGTAAAGCCCAACTCTCTTGAGCATACAGGTTATTGTTGTCCTATGTAAAGATACTCCAGTCTCTGTTGTGGAACTCTGCAGCTCCTCCAGGGTTACCTTAGGTCTCTGTGCTGCCTCTCTGATTAATGCCCTCCTTGCCATGAGTTTTGGTGGGCGGCCGTCTCTTGGCAGGTTTGCTGCTGTGCCATGTTCTTTCCATTTGGTTATGATAGATTTGATGGTGCTCCTGGGGATCAACAAAGATTTGGATATTTTTTTTATAACCTAACCCTGACTTGTACTTCTCAACAACATTGTCCCTTACTTGTTTGGAGAGTTCCTTGGTCTTCATGGCAGTGTTTGGCTAGTGGTGCCTCTTGCTTAGGTGTTGCAGCCTCTGGGGTCTTTAAAAAAACGTATGTATATGTAATGACAGATCATGTGACACTTAGATTGCACACGGGTAGACATCATTTCACTAATTATGTGATTTCTGAAGGTAATTGGTTGCACCAGAGCTTTTTATGGGCTTCATAACAAAGGGGGTGAATACATACGCACATGCCAATTTTCTATTTCTAAAAAATAGTTTTATGTATATATTTTTCTCATTTCACTTCACCAACTTTGAGTATTGTGTTCTGATCCATCACATAATCTGAATTTTAACTTAACATTGAGTTTAAAGCTGTAATGTAACAAAAAAAGTAAAACATTGAGGGGGAGAATACTTTTGCAAGGCACTGTAGCTCCCATTTCTGCAGTTCATAAATACAGTGTACTTTTAAGTACATAATGTCTCATGGTAACCAATCAGGAGCAACAGGCTGCTTGAGTGGTCACTCACAGGCTAATCTGCCACACTTCACTTCAGGACCGACCCAACAGGTACAAATTGTATAATTTAGGCAGAAAAAAAACAAACTGCTTTTAAGCACTTCTGCATAAAATAAAAGTAAATAAGTACATAGGTATATTATATTCCTAGTGAAATCCAGGAACCTTCCATGTCCCTTTAAGTAGATCACTATTTGTATATGTAGATGAAAAATATTAGTATTCCAGTATATAGTGGCACATTTTTCATTGGAGAGGCTGTATTCTTTTTATTTTTATTTATTTATTTACTTAAATCTGAAGACATTTGTCTGTTTTCACCTGCACTTTTTCAAAAATAGTCAATTGTGGTCCTTTAAATCCCTCTGTTATAAGATATCACAACTCATACAAGTGCAGACACCTTGATAAAACTGCTCAATTTGGCACCAAATATCTGATTCTTTCCAAGAGACCCCAGAACTTTTCATTTCCCTTGACTGATCCATCAGACCGCGGTTCCTGTATCCGGACAGCTTACATCTGTGACTTATCCAACCAACTTCCAGTGAGTATCCAAATGTTTTTTCTCTCTATGTTAACTGCATTTTTATAATGGTTTTCAGTGGTTTCCATGTTATGTATTATACTGTGTACAAAGGGGGTTTAGCATATATTCTAAAATAATTGTGCATTTATAGCCAGGCTCCATCTATAAATCTTTTATGTATTACTCTAAAGGGATATGGATTTTACTATATATATATATATACACCTGTGTATCTACAGTATTTACTTTATTTTATTTTTAAGTGCTTATACTTTCAAACAAATAGTCTCGGTATGGGTCTGCCATCTGCAGCTTAAAGACACATACTCTGCTGTGCTGTGTCTCATACTAACCTATCCGTGACAATATGCTGCTAAGATGTGGTCCCTGATAGGCTGGAATACTACACATGCAGACCTACAGAATCTGTCTGCATATGCTGCAGTGGGCAGACCCATACAGGGACTATTTGTTTGAATTTGGCAGTAAAAATAGAGCCCTTCCTAATAAAATAAAGTACATAAAAGTAAATAGATACACAGGGATATTATATACCTAGTAATATACAGGAACCTTCCATATCTATTGTATGGATTTTATTTAAGGTAGACCTGAAATGTCCAGATTTATTACTTAAAAAGTTTTATCTTAATAAAGTACTCTTTATTAAGAAACTTTTGTTTAAGTAATAAATCTGGACTTTTTCAGTTATACCTCAATTCAAGTTTTAATATTTAAATTCTTCCAGATTGCCCATGTTTTAAAGAAGTACATTTTATGCTAATGTAGAAACTTTTTGTTTCGAGCGGCCTGTATTTATAGCCAGGCTCCATCATGTATTCCTGTAATATAATTGTAACTTTGTTGGAAGAAATGTCATTCCAGAGACACCCACAGTTACTATTCAGTGAAAAAGTGTATTTTGTTTCTAATATTTTGTATGTTTGTGTTGGATGCCAAATAATTTTCTCTATTTTTTCAATTATTAGTTTGTTTAATAAGAACTGAGGGGTCTCAGAATTGACAAAAAAAACAGCTTTTGATTCATTTCCCCAATATTTAAAGGAAGGTGATATCTTACAGTTTTTTTTTTTTTGAGTCATAAACCGCATTTTATTAAAAAAAATAGTTCTAATTTGGGTAGAAAGATTAGAAAAAATCACCCTGAACTGAATCTTGCTGGTAGAGCCAGTTGATCAAAACAGTAGGTGAGATTCACTAAGCACCGCCGAGGCAGATATGGCCTTCAGTATGCTCGGTTTCCTCTGGGGAGAATTGCATCCCTTTGTGAAAGTTTAGTGATCCAATGGGCCACAGCATCCCAGGCACATCTGTTTAATTAAAGGTATATGGAAGTTTCATGAATTTATGCATGCATAGAGGAGAATCAATCATGTATGCAAACAGTTTTGCGTGACAAAATCTCGAAATAAACCTTAACAAACTCGCCCTACAGTTTGTAAGTTTCTTCAGTTTTCTGGCAGTTGATTTTGAGAGGGAACTCCCCTGAAAACCCAAACTAAATTAGCATAACATTCCAAATTAGTTATGACCAATCAGAAGCTGCTACAACAATGTAGCAGCATATGAGGATTCCGTCTACAGCAAAGCATCATGGGATTTGTAGTCTAAAGGAACGGAGCGTGCTCCTCAAACATTTTTTTTAAATAAAATAAATTGATGTGTGTGTTTATATAATGAATCAATGTAATGATGTCTCTGATATAAGTAGTATGTTGTTTCAGTTAGAAAAAGTTGAACGGGGAAACTTACATATACCTTTTAATTAAATCTTTGATAATTATCATTAACATGTTATTTTCAAGCTGGCGTCCATTTTTATTTGTATATGATATTATTATAGTCCACCATGCTGGTTGCTTGCCTGAAACTTGTTACTCTCTGTATATTTATTTTTCATTAGAGAGTATACTTGACATGCTCTGTTTCTTCCCACAGATTTACTCTGGATAACAATATCCTAAGCACAGAACAGAGACAATTCTATGAAGAGAATGGCTTTCTGGTGATTAAAAACCTTGTTTCAGAAGAGGACATTGAGCGCTTCAGGTACAGGTTCATTTACTTTATGTACATTCTAAAAAGAGACCTCCAGGTACATCCAAGAAGGGCAGATCATAACAGAGGTCAGACAAATTGTGGTCCACTGGAGAAGGAACTGGCAACCCACTCCAGTATCTTTAAAGAAAATCTTATGGATAGTCACGACCAGAGACCCTGCAGTGCCATATTTTCGATGCTCTGTTGTAAAATTAATAATGGACAAAATGTTGCAATATCTTGTCCAAGTTCTTTAAGAAGAGTACAACTTGTGATTAATGAACCACATTAATTAATTCAATTACTTCTTAGGAATGAGTTTGAAAAACTGTGCAAGAGAGAGGTAACAGCTCCCGGGCTAATGATCATGAGAGATGTGGCCATTGCCAAATCAGAGTATGTTCCAGATCAAAAAGCCGTCACAAAAGTGCAAGATTACCAAGAAGTGCCCGAGCTTTTCAGATACTGCTGCCTGCCCCAGGTAATGTGTGATTTAACAGCAAGTCCTCAAGCGTAATTAAAGGTATATAGAAGTTTCATGGATTATGAATGCATGTGATAGAGGAGTATCGGTAGTGTATGAAACCATTTTTTTGCATGGAAAAATCCCAAAATAAACATTAATAAACTTACCCTAAATTTCTTCAGTTTTCTGGCAGTTGACTGAGATGGAACACCCATGAAAATCCAAGCTAAATTAGCATAAAAATCATAAATTTGTTGTGGCCAATCATAGGCACCTACAACATTGTTGCAATATCTGGGCATTCAGTCTCTGAAGCAAAGCATCATGGGATGTGTAGTCCTTTTGTTTCCACCACAAGGAAGCCGCTTAGCCAATGCTGCTCTGGATGTCTCCAATGTACTGCTGTTAACTTGAAGATTAGTATAGGGTTAAAAAAGTACTTACATGCAGTGTTTCTATTGGTTAATATGAGGTGCCGATATAAACACCTCTGGGGGCGTGGAAAACATGTTTGTTTGTTTTTTTGAGTCAATATAATGTGCGTTTCTGATATAAGCAGCAGATGTACGATTAGAAAAAGGGAAAAACAGATACATATTACCCATTTTAAGGTAAAGTTACTGTAGGAAAATACACTTTTTAGAACTTCCAACTTTGTTATTACTTAAACTCTATAGAAATAGACATACACAAAATACACAATTTCCACTATGTCAGATATAATACAATATGAATTGTTGAGTTCTTGGTTAAAAAAATAAAGAAAAAGTGTCTCCTACCAATTCTTATCTTACAATAAATTGATGTCTGGAGTTTTTATTAATTTGCTTACACACAAAAACAGTTTTATATGATGCCGAACATATATTAAAACGTAATATATGTTCCTTCCATGAATTAAGTACAAAAAGTACTGTATAAAGAAACATTATGACCTAATTAATTAGCCATTTTTCCTGAAATATAGTAACTCTGCCAGGCTTAACAAACCTATCCTAGTAAATCTAATAAGGAATTTAAATGTCCATGGGACCCACCAAAGCGCTACATTGTGCCTTCAGATATTGACTTGATTGTTATATTCTATTGTGTGTATGTGTGTGTATATATATATATATATATATATATATATATATATATATATATATATATATATATTTATATTTATATCCACACACACTATGAGGGGTAAAAAAGTATTTGATCCCCTGCTGATTTTGAACGTTTTATCCACTGACAAAAGAAATTATCAGTCTAATTTTAATGGTAGGTGTGGTTGCTCTTCCCCCAGCGTGCTCTCGATTTACTTTTATCCACTACCTGAGGCTCTATGCAATTATTTTTAATAAAACACTGGATGCTAATTTACATTGCACCATCACTTTGCTTATTTATTGATATACATACATTCAGTAGACAATCTTTATTCCACAGCCGGTATTCGGCTGTGAGATCGCTTTTCTTATAAACAGGGTTTTTCCGAAGATTTACTTTTTATTTCGATGAGGATTTACCCACAGTTGCTATCAGTACATTACATTAGTTTAGGCATCAAGCACTTTATTCTATTACAGATAATATATATATATTTTTGTATTGATTATGTTATTGTTTTTTTATCGTTATTGTGATTTACATCTGTGTCTTATGATTGCTCTTACACCTTTTTCTATATTGCTTGGTTTTATCTATTGATGCCTCTTACTGGGAGTGACTAAAGCACTCTCTCTTTCACTCACTTGCCTGCACTTTCTTAACTCTTCACAATATCCATATTTCTTTCTTTTTTTTTACATATATTCTTCACCAGCCCTTTATCAGGTTTTTTATTTTTTCATCCTTATGATAAACTGTTTCACAGTTTTTCTCTAATTTATAACAGCACTTTAAAGAATAATTAAAGTGCAACATGTAGATTGCACTTGTATGTACACTACTATTAGCACTATAGCACTTTTTTATTATATGCAATTTAATATGTGCACCTTCATACTGGCACCATAGCATTTATTCGCCTTTTTATATTTATCCTCTTACTGTGGTTTATCTCATTTTTATGCGACAGGATTTTCCAGGTTTTAAATATATACTCATGGGGTGTTTATTCACCAGGGATTTTTTCTGGGTCCCCAACTTTTATTCCTATACATTTGAGTGTCTGAAACAAGAATTCCAAGCAAAACATTTATTACACTGTATGTGGGCACAAATGCTATGCTCTTCAATCCATAACCATTTTAAACATGGCAGCCTTTAAGCTTTTGCCCGCTGCATCAAACAGCTTGTAACCGTTACTGATATTTATTTCCTGACTGAATATATTTTCTCCCATCTAGATAATAAACTACGTGGAGTGTTTCACGGGTCCAAACATCATGGCCATGCACACCATGCTGATAAACAAACCTCCCGATCCTGGTAAGAAGCAAACACAAGTCATTCTGTATCTGTGATTATTTATTGCTTTCCTGTGACTGTATAAACACAGAGATTGGCATCAGAAATGATAAGAAATAAACTAATATAAGGGTCACTTTGGTTGATAAGTCTGCCCTTTTCAACTATTTATTATGAATACTTATATTTTTCTTCAGAGGTGACTTTTGACTTCTGTTCCAACTAACACTCTCTTATTCTTTATAAGTCACCAAATCATTTGGCATTAGACATAAACAGCAAAGGTAATTTACAAAGGTAAACTAAAGAAGTGCGGGTACAGTAAGGAAATTACAAAGGTAAAACATGTTATAATGTATGCAGAACAACAATATAATATAAAACAATAAGGCAAGGGCAGTTTGGTGAATTAAACTTGAGGTCACTATTCGGAAGAGCTTACAATCTAGAGTTTGTGGTTTGGAATGTGAGTCAGGATGGGTAGCCGATGCATGATGGCAGTGGTCAATGCAATAGCTGCAGCCAATGGGGCAACTCTTTACAGCGTGAGCCATTTGGGCAGTACGTATGTAGATTGTGCATATTAATGGAACATTTGTAAAGTGAAGGAGGGTTGGGGGAGTATTTGGAGATTGGGAAAATGTATATGTTTTAATAACATTTAATTTAGATTGTACTTATTTCCTATAATTTTATAATATACTAGATCTGGATTCTCTCTGTTTCTTTAAGGAAAAAATACTATTTTACAACCATGTTTAATCATTTTGAAATGGCAAATGTGTTTATTGGATTTCTTTTCAGGAAACAAATATAAATGTATTATCTACAAGGATAAGTCCCAGAAAAACAAATGCATCAATATATGTTCATATAGGGTCAGGTTTCACTCCCTCTATTGGCTAAGCAGGTATCCATATTTTTATCTATATAACATTAATTTCCGGTTGCTCAACACAAGTGAAATATAACCGTTTTTAGCCATGGGAATAAAACCATCATAAATATTAACCACATTATAAGAGCATAATGTAAAGAGATTCTAGTCAAGAAAAAAAGAGCATTGTATATCCAAGGAAACATTCAGAAAAGGGCAACAGACTTATATGGACAATGGATATTTTTACTCAAAAAAGGACAACCACATCAGACGTATTTTCTGTACAAAAAAAGGTGCCTACAAGGTGATATGATGACCTTACACTGACCCTAGATGAATGTATATAAGACTTTTACAGGTGAACTTTTATTGATGAGTGGCCATTCCTTGAGCTTAGAAGAAAAAAAGATTTAGCCTTTAAGAAAGGAAAGTGTTCTACACCGTAAGGCAGTGTTTCTCAGCTCCAGTTCTCAGGGCCCACCAACAGTTCACATTTTAGGTATATCCCTGCTTGAGCACAGGTGGTGGTTAAACAGAAGTACTCAGCCTCTGATTAGCTCACCTGTGCTCAAGCAGGGATATACCTGCCGTAAGGGCAGTCAGATTGTGGAACTCACTACCAAAGGTGATTGTGATAGCAGATCCAATAAATAACTTTAAAAAGGGGTTGGGTTTATGTCTGAATAAAAGGGCATACAGGGTTATGTTTATTAACTACAAAAATTGATCCAGGGAATAATCAGACATTTTTTTGAGATTAGGAAGAATATTTTCCTGTAATGACAATGTTTCAGTGAGTTTTGTTTGCCTTCCTGAATTCATTCACATAATACAAGAATCAGATTTAAAAAGATGGAACTTGGAATCTTTTTTTCAACCTTAGTATTTATGTTAAGAAAACGAATATTTATTTAATACTAACGACTTGCTCGTCAAAAATGACGGCAATAAAATTTGAAGTCTAGCATTGCTGTTTGCCACATAATGCGAGGTTCTCCCCCCTCTAACTTGTGGGCCTCACGATGATCATTGCTGGCGTCAGCCAACCCGCAACTTTTGGCCCTCGCATTGAGCACCCTACAGCGCTCATCTCTTGCTGATCTGTATTTCATCTTTAAGGTAAGAAGACTTCCCGCCATCCTATGCATCAGGACCTGCACTACTTCCCATTTAGACCTGCAGACCGTATTGTCTGTAGTTGGACTGCCATGGAACACATTGACCGCAGTAATGGATGCCTAGTAGTACTGCCTGGGACACACAAGGATACACTCAAGCAGCACGACTACCCAGAATGGGAGGTAAATACTAAACTTCATATCTAACCTAGCTTTACGTCACATAATCATACTGGAGTATTAGAAGTAGGCCAAAGGATGATGACCAAAGTGGTGCATGCTCTAATACAAAACATATAATGAAATACATCATGACCTTAATATGTATATCATAGATGAAAGAAGGGAAATTTGATAGAAACCTTCAAATTAATCAAAGGAAGAATCTTCCAGAAAAAAAGAGCAATGCAAGAAAAGAGCATTTGACCATGGAAAAATGAAGGTTTAGGGGGTAATATCTACTACCCTTTCTATAAAGTAACGGTTGTATACAACTGAAACAGCCTTCCAGTGGCTATGGTTGGAACATGGAGAAGTCTATCCTGATGCTTCATAAGATACTGTTTTTAAGTAGGTAGAATGGACAGACTTGATGTCTGTGAGCTTTTTCCTGCCAATAGATTGATGTGTCAGTGTTTCTAAATGTGATACCAATTGAACTAAAAGGAATAAGGATTCACAAACCCCACTAAATCTTGTGTACAGCACTACCAAAGTAAATTAAATAGTGTTTTCATAAAATAGATGGTTAGCACTTTAGCCATAAATTCCTGTCGTGGTCAACATCAAAATTGTTACGCCTTGCCGAATACGATCTACTTCTGCTCTGTAATTTTTTTTTGGTTAGAGATAGCAGAGGGACAAAAGCACAATCTCAATATTTGCTTTAAATATACTATATTTGGCACTCTTTTTCATCCTCATTCGTAAAATCTATTGTTGTTTTTATCATTGGATTTTATTTCCATGAATGCCAGCAAATATGTATCTTCAATGGACGACACTGGACTATTTATCTATCTATATCTCTCTATAAATATCCTATAGATTTTCTAGGTGTTTTTAGTGTGGGTTTGTTATCTACCATACCCTCGCAGCTAATGTGATTGCAATCTCAAGTAGTGCTTCAAAAGGAAGTTTAAAGGTACCGCAGAGAAGACAGACCCTTAATAACCAATGTATAAGAGTGTGAGGTCAAATTTAAAACAAAGCCTTGGTTAAAGAGAGCAAAGAAGAGAAGCGGGGAAGATAACAAAGAGAAAAAAAAAGGAGCAGAAGAAAGAAATAGAAATGCATGGGGATCCTATCCAGCATATATCGTTGGATCATCTATTGCTCTATCATCCATCCATCTTATAGAAACTATTATTCTCCAGTACTGTTTAAAGCTATATTGCATTTGTTGCTTTACTGCCCACTGATCATCGTTTCTCCACAGGGAGGAGTGAATAAGATGTACCATGGGGTGCGTGATTATGATACCAGCCTTCACAGAGTCCACCTGGTCATGGAAAAGGGAGACACTGTGTTCTTTCACCCTTTACTCATCCACGGCTCTGGAATGAACAGGACTGCCGGATTTAGAAAAGTAAGCAAAACATTCAGATGCAAAAGCAAACAAATATTTTTGCTGGAGTTTGATTGGCTGTTGATATTTAAGCCAATCACATTATCCATCTTGGAAGTAACATTAGTAAAAATAGTAAACAAATATGTGCATTTAATGGCTTATCCCTATCTTTTAAAACATGGAGCATTAACTGACAAATTAGGCTATTCTATGTCGATTGTACTTTAAAGAGATATGGAAAGTTCCCTGATTTTTCCAATACTCCACAGTATATTGTAAAGTAAACCACTTATATATATATATATATATATATATATATATATATATATATATATATATATATATATACACACACACACACACCCTGTTTTGAGCTTCCAGATTTATGAAAAGTGCTTTTTCCAAAGCGCCCTACAAGAATGGAAACTCGCAACTTACAATCTAAAGGGAATGGAAGACAAAAATAGTAAGAAACAAGAAATAGCCAACTTTGCTTATCACCCCTATTGAGGGTATAGACAAAAATAATTATAGATAAAGTCTTTTTAGGTCGTGATATTGGCCCAAAGTTTTAAAAACGTTTATTCTTAATCCACTATTATTATAAAACATGAACATTTACATAAACGTTTTATAATGGCCTAAAGTTTACAGGATGCCACTCAGAACATTAACTTTTTTTTAATGAAGTATATAGTATATAAACTTCTATATTTTAATGTATTACTGTAGGCTTCAGCATATTGTACAGTGTTACAGCCGTACAATGACCCATTACCTATTTAATAGGGCCAACTATACAATATGACTTAAGTAGAGCATAGTTCAGTATGCAGACAGTATGCTAAAGGTCTCAATCCCAGTTATTTATTATATATGGTTGAAGTTGAAATGAGGCCTCTCATGACGGTGTTGTTTTTTTTTAATGTTAAGTAGGGCAAAGTTTATCTAATAAAAGATGCTATATAAATACTTATTCAAAAATAAACTTTGCCCATCTATACTTGCATACTGCACTTATAATCCTCATCTTTTTTTCTCAAAGTATGTCAAGTGGTGTCAATCTTCAGGTTCTCACAACCTGTAAACCATTCAGGATTTCAAGATATCTCTGCTCTAATTCAGAGCTGTATGGAAGAAATATGGGGACACTTTTAGCGTTTTATAACTTCCGGTACTCTTTTGTTGCCAGGTATCCACATTACCGTCCGTGCATGTAGAGTACTGGAGATCAATGCTAACTGGTACTTTGATGACACATTTTATATATTTAACAGTTTTATGACATGGTTACAAAATGATTAGGGACTACAACATAGATATTTTTTACCAATATTTTGATTAGGTTCTATTACAATAGGAACTTAGTATCTCTCTTGATTTCAATAAGGCTACATCCGTCATACTTGAGATAGCCCGGCAGGAGTCAAACCGTTACTGTGTTTTTGAGGTAATAATAAAAGTTATATTTAAACATTTACGGTAATGCCTTAACAAGAGGAGCTCATTATTTTAATTATGCATTGATAGTTATAAATTATTATATAGGAATTCTTTTAACAGGAAAAACTATTGAAAGATTAGACTCCAGCTGTGTGTTTTTCTCCTCCATGATGAGGTCATTAAAAGGGAGTTCAGGGTGAATGACTGGGAGAAAAGTCTAAACCTTTTTTCAAAACAATCAGATATGTCGAGGGTCTATATATATATATATATATATATATATATATATATATAGGGGGGAAGGGAGTGAAGAGGAGGATAAGGGGGAAAGTGAGTGAAGAGGAGGATAAGGGGGAAAGTGAGTGAAGAGGAGGACAAGGGGGAAAGTGAGTGAAGAGGAGGATAAGGGGGAAAGTGAGTGAAGAGGAGGATAAGGGGGAAAGGGAGTGAGGAGGAGGATAAGGGGGGAAGGGAGTGAAGAGGAGGATAAGGGGGAAAGCGAGTGAGGAGGAGGATAAGGGGGGAAGGGAGTGAGGAGGAGGATAAGGGGGGAAGGGAGTGAGGAGGAGGATAAGGGGGGAAGGGAGTGAAGAGGAGGATAAGGGGGAAAGGGAGTGAGGAGGATAAGGGGGAAGGGAGTGAGGAGGATAAGGGGGGGGAGGGATGAGGGGAAAAGGGGGGAAAGGGAGGAGGAGAGGAGGGAAGGGGTAATGGTGCTCTGCAGGGGTTAGGGTGGGGGATGATCCAGAATATAGAAAAAGTTTAAGTGTATATTTTATGTATGTATATATGTGTGCGAGTGTAGGCGTTGCAGGGGGGGCAGAACAAGGCAGTATGATTATGTCAGTCTTTTTGAATGTACCGCTTTAACATTCTAAATAGTGACATATTCATACCGCCAGGAGGGTTAATTTAGCCATGTGTGCTCAAGCGAAGAGATCCTAAAATTCTGGACTGTTGCTGCTCTTGCTTCTAAAATAAGTTTGTTTTCATGTACATTTTGTAATTTTATCCATACCTGTCCTTCCAGGCAATCTCCTGCCACTACGCCAGTGCAGATTGTCACTACATCGATGTGAAGGGAACATCTCAGGAGAACATTGAGCAGGAAGTTGCAGAAATTGCTCTCAAACGCTATGGCGTGGAGACTGAGATTACTCTCAAGGTGAGCAATTTATTGAATGGGTCACTTTACAACAACAAAAAATATATACATTTGAATACTTGGGGACCGGCTAAGAGCATAAGTAAGCAAGGAAAAAGTAATTAAATTAGATTTTAATTAGAAAAAAAATAAGCAAATTAAATATAGATATTAATTACTACTATTGTTTTAAATCCCCTTTACTAACTTCTAGGTGTCTCCTTTGTTGGCTCCTCTCGTAAGGTTGGGGAGCAGCACATCTTATAAAGCAAACACAGTATGGCCAGCAGTGTCCTATTGGGCCATTGGTCAAGCACTAGAAGCTGTACCACATGTCTCAGTGGACCAATAGGTAGATGCTGACTGTGCTGCTCTTGCATGAGGAGATGCTTGCTGTCCACATCACACATTGGCGAGGCCATCATGGCAGCTTCCTTCAAGCGTGCAGAGGGGAAATTAAAAACACAAATCATAATATTCAATAGATTTACACTGTTATGTGTCTGTAACATACCTTTTTTTAATCTTAAATTGTATTAAAGAAAACAATTTAAAATATACGGTGTCAAATTCAGTAGTTAGAAAAATGCGAAAACATATAAACACTAGAAAATTGCCCGTCAAAAATGACAGGAATACAATTGTAATGCTGGCAATGCTGTTTGCCACACAATGTGAGGCTTTTGCTCCTCTGAGCACTTTCGGTGCTCATTGCGAGCCCCTCCCCCTGTGTGCTTCAACTTTCCTGCTTTGCAATGATCGCCTTTGCCGCTCATCGTGGGGCTCACAATGAGCGCCTTCGGAGCTCATTGCAAGCTTCTTGCAGTGCTTATCGCAAGCCTTGCAGGGTTCGTTAACCTGCAAGTTTTGTGCTTGGGAATGCCGTGTGTCTCTTTCCACTATCTCCCCCCCCCTGTCCCTTTCCTGTGTGTTTCTCTGCTGAATGCTTGTATGTTACAGGCTAAATGCGGTTTTGTTTTATTTTTAAAGTCCCGCGTGCCTGGGGTTGTTCGTGTGTTACTGTCTTTGCCATTGTGTATTTTGGAAGTCCTGCTGTTGGTCGGCCTCGTTTTCATCCTGTTTCACATTTTTTACGATTTTTGTCCGCCATTTTTTTTCTTCGCTTGGCGGATTTTTCGATGGACGAAAAATTTCAAATATGGCTCAAATTTACTTGCAACCTCACTCCCAGGCTTCTTGGCTCTCCCCCTGTGCTTTGTATGTGTGTGTGTTTTTTTTTTTTGTTTGTTTGTTTTTTAATTGTTATTATTTTGCTTGTTTTTCGTGTTTCGCTTGAACTAAGTTTGGGCGTTAAATTAGCAAACTGCGTTCATCGCGGTCAGCGGCAAAGTGCTAAGCTTTTCGGTATTCCAGTAGATTTCAACCTAATAAAAGAAAAGGCCATGTCTTTATACACTTCTATAAAAGAAAGGAGTGGTGATGGTGAAGGCTCTACAGAGTTTCATAATTTCAGAAAACAATTTGGCCTACGTAATGTAAAGATTACCAGAGAAAATGCCTCTACCGACCAAGAGGCAGCAAAAGAATTTCCTGAGACCGTAATCTTTTGCCTCAACGTACGTTCATCAGTAAAGAGGATAGGCGAGCACCAGGCTTTAAGGCAGGCCGGGATAGGCTTACCACTTTGCTCTGTGCAAATGCATCTGGATTTATAATAAAGCCTACCACCATCTTCAATTATACAAATCCTCCAGCACTGAAGGGAAAAGATAAGTCCCCAGCTCCCAGTTTTTTGGGATAAGCAACAAAAAAGCTTGGACTGCAAGAACACTTTTCCTTGATGGGGTTTAAAAAGTGTTTTGTTGTGGATGTCAGAAAATATCTTGCCATTAAACAAATGGCGTTTTAAAGTTGTATTCTTACTGGATAATTCCCCAGGACACCCAGATGTTACAGAGTTCAAAACTGATAGTATGTCCTTTACATGTCCCCCAATACAACATCCATAATTCAGCCACTTGATCAGGGTGTGATACGAGCATTTAAGTACTCAATGGAGAAGATTGTGCAGGCTACCGAACAAGATCCTGGTGTAGTAGAAAATGTTTTATAAAAATCTGGAAGGATTCCACTATAGCTGATGCCATTAGTGTCGATGGAGAGCTGTGAAAGCTGTTAAAACTGAAACCGTCAACTCATGTTGGAAGAATCTTTGGCCACAATGTGTACACCAGCACACTTCCATGTCTAATGAGCCAATCCAAGAGATCATGAGAGATACTGTGGAGTTGGCAAGGAAGGTGAATGTCGAAGGGTTCCACGATATGGAAATCCAAGAAATTGAAGAAATGATTGACAGCGGGTCCGCTGCATTAACAAAAGATGACCTAATGGACCTGACTGTTCCTGAGGCTGAGACAATACCAGATGCAGAAGAAGTGCAGGACAAGTTTACCTTGAACAACATAGCAGAGGGGCTATGTATGGTAAAATCTGCAATGGATTATTTCCAAGACATCGACCCATGCTTGGTACGCTCCTTGCATGTAAAAGAATTGGTAGATGAGGCTGTGTCAACATACACCAACATTTTTAATGAGATGAAGAAGCTAAAATGGCAAACAGAGATACTAATGTATTTCAAGAAGAAAACGCCAAGAAGTCCTGCTTCCTCTTCCACTCCTTCTACCTCTGAGGCACTCTGCTCTTCTATGCCCACTGTACCCATACAAGACCTGGATGCAGAGCCCTGATGCAGACCCTGATGATCTTCCTATGCTGGACTAAATACTTCACAGTACAGTACTGTAGCTAGATACAGTAATGAACAATAAACAGTTTTGCTGTTCTGGTCGTGGGCAATGAACTGTGTTGCAAGTTCTCTGAGCACCTCTGACTTAGTTTTTTGTTTATGCAAATTACCCTTCGGGTTTAGTCTCCCTAAGGGTAATAGGGGACTCCTGACGTGGACCCCTTGCTCACTGTTCCTTAGGGAGTTCAGATGCACCTCACTGACAAGGCCCATAAAGGTCGAAACGCGTCTGCGGTTTGATGTTTCTCCTGTTTAGGGTAGAATTGCCTGGTATTTCGGGGCTGGGTCACTCTAGTGAGTGGGACCAGAATGATATACTACAGGATATTTCTCCCTGTGAAGGGCACAAGTGGCTAAAAGAGGCTGCTTTCAGAGTGGCTTATCATGGCCATAGAACTAACCTTGGTACGTTCTCTGATTTATTTATTTTTTAATTTTAAGTTTCATATTGACAAACCGAGAGAGAAAGAGAGAATTACTGTGACCATTTTATGCTGCGCTCATGATTGAAGGGAAAGTGAAAAAATAAATCTAATAAAATAATCTTAAAATATAACGGTTATTCACCAAATTCTAGAAACTGTTATACAGTACAGTCTGTGAATATTGTACAGTATAATATACTGTATACAGAGCAAAAATAATTGTAATCAGAACATGGAATCCTCTCCAATATACAGTAAAGGTGTATAAACAAAAAGGTGCTCTGATTTACCATACTCCATGTGACTATTAGTGACTAATTAGTTTTAGGTCACTTAGTGTAATTAATTTGACTTTATATTTTAGAGGAGGACATGTCCTGATTTTAATTACATTTTCCTTTTATGCACCATTAACAGTACTATACAGTACTGTACTGTACCAATTTCTAGAATTATGTGAATAAAACTTATATTTTAGGAGTATTACATTTATTAGTTCACTTTCTCAATATATCATGAGAGCCCCATCCAATGGTTATACGGTAAATTCTCGTTTTCTCACTAGTTATGTCTCTATTATTAAAATAACTATTCTACATCATTTAAGCCTTCTTTCAGATATTCAGGTTTTTTCCACATTCGCGGGTATGCCGCGAACGTAGCCCATGTGAACGAATGTCGAGGTGTGTGTGTGTATATATATATATATATATATATATATATATATATATATATATACACAGTACATTTGTGTTCACATTTGAATGTCTAGTTAAACCTGCTTCCAGCTCAGAATTCTGAGGAAAATAGTTATTTAACTGCATTCTGGGAAGCTGAGCAGGGACATGCAAATGTTTCCACAAATACCTCGCTCTTCAATCCATAAACCATTTCAAACATGGCTTCCTTTAAGCTTATGCCTGCGGCATTACGCAGCCTTTATGCAAAGCCAAGGTTGGATTATATATATATATATATATATATATATATATATATATATATATATGTATATATATATATATATATATATATATATATATATATATATAAAATTATTTTTTTTAAAGATTTATTGTTTGTTATTTAATTGGTACTAAATGAGTCATTTAAATTAAACATGTCTGTTGCGGGGGTTGGGAAGAGTAAGAAAAAATAAGGGAATGAAGGATAAAGAAAAAAATAAGGGTGCGCATTTTTTTATATATTTGTTAATGTTAGATGATACTATTTTTTTTATTTTTATTATGATTATTATTTTTTTCTTTGTTTGCTAGGATGTCTGGATGGTGAGAGGGCGTCTTATAAAGGGAGAAAGAACCAACCTTTAATCTGAATTCATCATATAATTGGAATGAAGAGACTAGAGAAATGATTTCATGTATAGCATAATATTCTTAATTGGTGTTAAAATAAACCAGGTTTTCATATTCCTTTTTAAGTCATCTGTTGTCTTCCAACACCAATTTAATAATAATTGGCATATAAAGTGATATTTACTGATTTTGTTTTAAAAATGTCCTGGCATGAATTGTACACACTGAATATGAACATCCACGAATGGAGAGATGGAGAAAAAAAGTAAGGGACACAATTCATGGTAAAATCAGTCAAACCGCACTGATTTCCTCACTAATTACTTTTGTGTATTTCCTGCTCAGCCTTTTCTATCTTAGAGTTTGCTACATTTTGGAGATTGAGGATTCTTTTTTTCTAATAAATGTGCAAACATGTCGAGCAGATACTTGGCACTTATGGTCTACGATGTTTGTTTGTTTTTCAAAACTTTTATCAATGTAATATAAAAATAAAAACTTTAATGGCAAATAAAAACTCTGACCCACTTATTGTACCCATTGTCATTTTATGTTTTGCTCTCTCTCACTCTCTCGCTCTTTCACATTTTTAAACGCCTAAACTTAAAAACAGGAACTTTATTAGAAACTCATAATATACAATAAAGACCCTCTGAAGGTGCCAATAACATCCTGGTTGGATGGGTCAATGAAGAATTTCTATTAAGGTATATAAAAACCGTTAGAAAGAAAATAAGTCTATACAACACAATCCCTGTGTCTCATTACAGAGACCTTCTATCTGAGGAGCTATGGTGTGCCCTGCAATAGAGAAGTATAGATTGAATCAAACTGATCACATGCCAAACCAGAAGTATAAAGATAAATAAAAAAACTCCATTATAAAAACAACAACTTTAGCCACATTGAGACAGAGTAATAGTACACAAGAAAATGTTGTATATTTCAACACTGATCGAAAGAAATAGCTGCCAGACGAGTTACTTCCCCGTTTCCCCGGATTGGCTTTTTCAAAGGCTAATAAGTGCAAAACAGTGGGAACCACTATGTGAGGGGTTTATTTACCTTGAGGGAGATTGGAAATGCCTCTGAATCAATTCGTGCTGAAATGTACGGATGCGCGATGACGTCACGCATGCATCTATGCAATGTCATTGTCAATAAACTTTATTGAAATGACAAAAACACAAGGAAAACAAATTGCCAAGGTGGAGGTCCTGTGAAGGAACAGTGCGTATTGACGTCATGCGTACATCTACTCGTTGACGTCATTTTCAATAAAGTTTATTGAAATGAACAAAACCCTGTTTATGAGGCTATAGATCATATAAGCACTGAATGAGCAAGCTGAGGCTTGCAACATTAAATAGAGGCTAAAGATAATAAACAAATGGAACCCACTACATGTACAGTGAGGGGAAAAAAGTGTTTGATCATTTCTTTGTCAGTGGACAAAATTTCAAAATCAGCAGGGGATCAGTCTATAATTGTAATGGTAGGTGTATTTTTAACAGTGAGAGACAGAATAACAACAACAAAAAACAAGAAAAATGCATGTAAAACATGTTATAAATTGATTTGCAGGTCAATGAGTGAAATAAGTATTTGATCACTTCGACTTAGTACTTGGTGGCAAAACCCTTGTTGGCAATCACAGAGGTCAGACATTTCTTGTAGTTGGCCACCAGGTTTGCACACATCTCAGGAGGGATTTTGTCCCACTCCTCTTTACAGATTAAGGTTTTGAGGCCGATATTTGGCAACTCGAAACGTCAGCTCCATCCACAGATTTTCTATGGGATTAAGATCTGGAGGCTGGCTAGGCCACTCCAGGATCTTAATGTGCTTCTTCTTGAGCCACTCCTTTGTTGCCTTGGCTGTGTGTTTTGGGTCATTGTCATGCTGGAATACTGTTAGTACTGAATTGATCTTGCATAAAATATTTGTTACAAATAAACGACTTTCTCTAAATGAACAAATGACCAACAAATTAAATCCTATCGAATGTGTTAGGCTCAACCTGGCAAGCAAGGGGTTACACAAAAGGGTCAGTACTGGCTAGAATGGAATTGACTGACCTTGTGCATATACACTTAAATGTCGATATTGGATAACCCTTGTTTATTGATGTATTGAGTACCATACATATGTAAAAAATTATCAATGGGCTGGACACACATACCAAAATGGACTAAGATGCTATGGACAATGAAAGTCTCTGCAAATTGAATGTATGGGACAGAAAGGACCAAGAGGAGATTGGAAGTTTGTTATACAGACTGAGTGATGGAACTAAAGGTGAACCAGAACAAAATGGAGATACTGGAGAATTGCTAATTAAGATTGAATGAATGTGTAATAGATGTGGAGTTCTTGAATGTTTAGTTTGTGTGATGTCATCACATTCCTTTGTAAGTCTCTATAAGAAGTTGGTATTTTGTGACTTTTCATTCTTGAATCATTAAAGACATTTACTCACATGATGAAGTGTCTGAAACTTCTAATGTAACAAGGTTTTGTACTTTATAACCAACCAATAAACACATTCTAAAGACTGAAGTAGTTTGGAATATTGTATTGTAAGTTTATCATCGGTAACCTGAAGCCCATTAATAACGAACTAAGATCTTTTATTGGTGATACAAGATCTAATATTGGTGACCCCGACGTGATTCTTTGGGATGTAGTTTTTTGGGGGCTTCTGATGAAGAATAGGTGAAGAATTCATGGAGTACATCTGTTTTCTGCGTCAAGGTGAAGTGAAGCAAAGTAGGTCTCGCTGACAGATTCTGGTTGTTTGGATGCCGGTAGAAAGCTCTTCCTCACTGGGCTACAAGATCCGTTGAGTGGACGCCCAAGATACGGAGTACCAAGGGTTATAAGTGTTAGCAATACGTCATGGTGCGAGGTGTGATAGACTCTGACTAGGTGTAATTCCAGTGGATTGATCACCCACTAGTGAATTGATCACCCACTAGTGAATTGATCATGGATGTAATAGAAAAGTATGTTTAGCAAACATGCAACAGTGACATTTTTATATAATGCCTGAAGGATCACTTCTTAATCAGTGGATTGCAGGAGTGCAATGAGACAAACTATAATTTAAAGACAAATAAATAGAAAATGGGGATATGTTGAAACAGGATAATGAGTCCTTACAAGAAGAACTAAATGAGTTAGAAGATAAGCATAAGTTACAAGATGAATTAGATGGTTGTTACAATCATTGTTTAATAACAGAATAATTTGTTCAGTCCAGAAAAAGATTGCAACAACTAACCCCTCTCTCATGGCTCCCATGCAGAGTGTACTTCCATCACAAGTAATGCCTGTTGCTGAGGCAGGAGGAAAGAAGGTTAGTCCAGATAAAAAGGTTAGGAAAAAAAGGAAGGATATATCTAATAGATTTAATAGAGCAGAGGAGACACAACAGGTTACTCAAGCTGAATCAGATTCTTCTGATGATGACAGTGATGAAGATCGTAGAGCATCTTCACCATTTAATAAACACCCGAAATGCCAGATTTGACAAAGTCTCCATCACCTGCAAATCCTTGTAAACCTTTGTCAGTGCATGATTCTTGTCATTTAAAAGCTCTGGTAGGACCATGGGATCCTTCTGTCCCCCCAGAATCTTTTATGTTACGATTTGAACAGGTAGTCAAACAGTTCAATTTAGGAAACACATTCTACTTTTTATGCCTTACTCAAAGTCCATAAAAATAAAGTACCTGTACCAGGGAGACCGATCGTCTCAGGTAAGGATAATTTAACACACAATATCAGTATGTTTGTGGATGACTACCTTAAGGAACTGGTGGCAACTTTACCTTCTTACATCAGGGACACCACTGATTTACTGTGCCATTTGCAGGACATAAGTGTACCTGATAATACCATTTTGCCAGCATCGATGTAGAGAAACTCTACACAACCATTCCTCATACTTTAGGACTCAGTGCAGTTGAGTTATTTTTTGAGAAGCAAAGGAACAACCTTAGCAGCTTATAATAAATTGGTCCTTGAGTTACTGGAATTAATTCTCACAAAAAACTATTTTTACTTTGACCAAAAATGGTACCATCAAAAGAAAGGTACCGCCATGGGGACCCCTTGTGCGTTAAAGTTTAAAGCTAAAGGATATCCCAACAGGTGCCTAAATGATGCATACAAAAGAGCATTAACAAGTGAGAGAACTTTACTCTTAAATAAGAAATGCGAAGTCAAGGATGGGAAAGGAAAAGACACTAACAAAACCAGATGCATCTTAACTTATGGACAGAATTCAGAGGATATAATACAGATTTAAAACACCCGTTGGCCTATTTTAAAGGCAGATAAGGACCTATCAGAGGTCCTACTGGAGAGGGCTCTGATAACATCCCGAAGAGCCAGAAGCATAAAAGATGAGATCACAGACAGCTTGTTTCAAATTAAAAGACCACCTAAATCTTGGTTACGCCCTCTACGAGGTACTTATGTTTGTGGCAGACATAAGGCGTGCCAATACATACAACCCACAAAGGAATTCACCAATCCTAATGATGGTAAAACATATTACATTGGTGCATTCGATAATTGTCTTTCTACTGGTGTGGTTTATGTAATTAAATGTACTTGCAATAAGTTATGTGTGGGAAAAACCATACGCCAAGTGAGAAGGCCTGTGCTAGAACACGTCTACTCTATACAGAATGAATTAGACACTCCCGTGGCAAAGCATAGTTACATAGTAATTAAGGTTGAAAAAAGACTTTCAGTCCATCAAGTTCAACCTTTTAATGATGTAAATGTAATCAGCTTTTGTGTTATAGACAATGTGGTTCCAAGCACTAGAAAAAGGAATTTGAATAGAACACTACTACAAAAAGAATCTAAATGGATTTATCGATTAAAATCCTTAAGTCCAAATGGATTGAATGAGGGTTTTCTTTTACACCATTCATTGGACCATATAACACAGTATCAGTAGTTATTCGATATTCTGTTATCTGACCTTATATGGTGATCATAGATCTAATTCATATACACACATAGTGTTTTCTCCACATGCATGGCATTTCTGATATGGAATGCACGTACTCCATATATCCACATTTGATTATTCTCACTTTCCTCAGCACTTTGTGATTTTGTCGGTTACATAACTTGTTTCACATTCCAGGTCGTTGTGTATATAATTTTTCTTTATTTATACACAGCCTATTTAATATAAACACTTACATGCATCAAGTACTAAAATATTCAATACTTTAATACTATATATATATATATTTTTTATTTTATTTTATTTTTTAAACATAATGCTTCATTGCTATATAATAGGATAGCCCCTCATATAGGAGGTCTCTGTAATGAGATACAGGGATTGTGTTGTATAGACTTATTTTGTTTCTAACGGTTTTTATATACCTTAATTGAATTTCTTTATTGACCCATCCAACCAGGATGCTATTGGCACCTTCAGAGGGTCTTTATTGTATATTTTTATAAGTTTCTAATAAAGTTTCTGTTTTTAAGTATTCAGTTTCAATTGATGGTTAGTGTTAAGCACTGGAAAGATAGTAAGGCTTCTTCTATTGTTATACATTTTTAACCCCTGCCTTTTTTTCATCATATTGTGGTCATACAGCTAGTTGAGTGGCATTTACATTTATGCAGGTGCAGGACTTGCAGCTATGCTTAAGGGCTGTTGGCTTCTGAGCATGCTCAGGGGAAGAACTGTGTGTCACAATACTAATAGCTCCAATGATATAACAAGACTTTGCTGCCCTCCTTGCACAACTATGTACCCTACACACAGGGGTCATTGAACAGCCCAAAATATATGTAGTGTGATCAGATCACCTTTCTATAAAAATTATTTTCTGCCCTCATCTAATACATTTCCTACACATAGAGGAGGAAAACATTTTTTGATGCCCATGACTAACACAATGGCTATTTTTTCTAGTATTTTACATATTCCTACACTATATTGGTTCTTTAAGTAGTTCTATAAAATGATTAATACTGATTTCAGATGGAATTCATGATAGATATAACAACTAGATCTCTTGGCTCAACTTTCCTACCATTATAATACATGTTTACATATTAATTCCCTTTGGTCATTTCTTGCATTTTTCGTACTTTCCTCCAGAACTATGTTGTCTGCAGGACATGTGTTTCCTTAGTAAAATTGCACTACATTTACATTTGAGGAGTGGTTGTATCCAGCTAGCCATGTCTAATGCCCGGGGCATATTGTACAGACAGAGCAGGGTTGTGGCCAGTCTGGGCAAAGCAGCTGTCACCAAGTCTGCAAAATAAATCAAACATCTGGAGACGTTCAAGTCCAGACTTTATTTCTTCTTCACTAGTTATGTCAGGAAGTCAAATAAGGGAGAGTCCAAAGCAGGATATACTCTAAATCCTTTAGTAAATAAAATATAGAAACCTAGCCGTTCAACTTTGTATAAGGATTGTACCCACTAGGTTGGACCTCTAGAGTGAGATGAGAAATGTCTATTTTCGAAAATGTATTACACAATGTGGATAAGACTTTCCCTCCAACAAAGTACCAGGGACTGGGGAAATATTAAAGTACGTTTTTTTTATATAGTTCATTGATTAATTAAACTAGTAAATGGGCAACAAAATAAATAAAGTAAAAATAATAAATACAGCCTTTAAATGTTTCATTTGTATGTACAAGTATTCTTTACTGCTTCTGGTTAACTTTCTGGGCTGCTTGTCTTAGGAGGAGAAGTCTGTGTAAACCAATGAGGTTTCCATTAGCTTACTCTGCGTTCAAGGTCTCTGCTTAATCACATATATAGTTGTGAGCATGCGGGCTGTTGCTAACGCTTGCATGCTCGCGCAGCGCAAAGCGAGGGCCTCAGTTGCTGGCATGGAGCACCAAAGGCGCTCCTTGCCAGCAACTGCGGACCTCGCAAAATTAAGGAGTTAAGAAAGCAAAATACGAGGCACGTTACGACCCATTACGACCTTGCAAAAACCGTCCGAAACCCGCGCACATGAAAACATGAAAAACACAATAAATACACACAACAGATACATAAAAAGCTTACCTACAGGAAGAGGGGGCACCCAGGACCTCGAAAACTGAACTTACACCTCAATTTAACTCCAAAAAAAGAGTTTAGACACTCAAAAATCCCCTAACCGAGAGAAAAAATGGCAGCTGAAAAAAACGAAAACGAGGCTACAGCAATCTAAAGACGCAAAACACCCCCAAACACCTACGGATTTCCCCAAAAAGACGTACGAGATCCGAAAACAAGGACGCAACCCGCGCGACCCCCAAAACATTAGAAACACAATAAATACACACAACAAACAGATAAAAAGCTTACCCACACCCTCGATTTAAGTCCAAATTTCGGAGTTTAGACCCCTGAAAATCACCTAAGCGAGAGAAAAAATGGCCACCGAACAAAACGAAAACGAGGCTAAAGGACCCTAAAAACGCAAAACACCACGAAACACCTACGCATATTCCGAAAAAGTCGGACGACATCCGAAAACAAGGACGCTAAATCAGCCACAGCCTCATACCACACATTAGGCGCCATTTTAGAACAATACCTTATACAATCCGGAAGTACACAGCTACCCTAACGGATTTGCCTCACGCACACTATTACAGTGCACACATTCATGACACTTACACAGCAGCTCCACAGCACTGATGCTGCAGCAATATGAAAACAGATTGTCAGCTCTTCAACACAATGCTTCCTGCATATATTACTTCACAATAGGTAAAGTATATTAATTTCTTATTTTATTAATTATTCATTGTCATATAAAAAAAAAACACCAACGCTGCTCATAGCACACAAACAACCGCCAAAGGATCTTAAAACACCAACAAAATTAATTTTGCACGCAAACAACATTACCTGCCTTACAATCTTATTGCCGTCATTTTTTGACGGACAAGTCACTAGTTGCATATTAAAGGTAAGAAACTGAAGGTTGTGTTTTTTTTTTTTACATTCTAAAAATTGTTAGCCTATTCTCAAGTGAATTCCTCAAAAGAGTGTAATATTTTAATACCCTTTATTTGTAAAGTGCCAACATATTCCACAGCCATATACAGGGGTTAAGTACAAGGCAAAAACCGAATACTTAAAAACAGGTTCTTTATTATAAACTCATAAAAATATACAATAAAGACCCTCTGAAGGTGCCAATAACATCCTGCTTGGATGGGTCAATAAATAAATTCAATTAAGCTTAAAATCCTTTGTAAAAAGTGTTTTTCCCCAAAGCACCTCACAAGATTGAAAACTCACAAATTTACAATCCAGGGGAATGTAAGTGTCAGAAACCTGGGCAGGAATAACAGATTAGGATGGGTCAGGAGAGAAATGAAGTTACTTAGGTAGGAAAGTGTGCAAGGTTAAGGTTCAAGTTAAGGTTTTTATGTAGTAGGAGAGGGAAGGAATCTATAAGAAAGTCATTGTGAGGTGAATGGTTCTAGTATGTAGTAGTATACAGTGCCTTGCAAAAGTATTCACCCCCTTGACTTTTTACCTATTTTGTTACATTACAGCCTTAAATTCAATGTTTTGTTAATCTGAATTTTATGTGATGTATCAGAACACAATAGTCTAAGTTGGTGAAGTGAGATGAGAAATATATATACATAAAACTATTTTTTTAGAAATAGAAAACAGAAAAATTGGTCTGATGAAACTAAAATTGAACTTTTCGGCCATCAAAGAAAACGCTATGTCTGGCGCTGTTCACAAGTGCAAACCACCCAACTTGAAGGAGCTGGAGCAGTTTTGCAAGGAGGGATGGCCAAAAATCCCAGTGGTAAGATGTGGCAAGCTCATAGAGACTTATCCAAACGACTTGGAGCTGTGATTGCCGCAAAAGGTGGCTCTACAAAGTATCGACATTATGGGGGTGAATAGTTATGCACATTGACTTTTTCTGTTATTTTGTCCTGTTTGAAGATGTTTTTTTTCTTATTGTGAAGCAAAGTTGTGGGCATGTTCGGTAAATTAAATGATGCAAATCCTCAAACAATGTTAATTCCCGGTTGCGGGGCAACAAAACATGAAAAATGCCAAGAGGGGTGAATACTTTTGCAAGGCACTGTATATGATCTTCACCTAGTGGTCACATAATATCAACTACAAATGGGAATATCATGTGATTTTCATTTTACTGTTATAAAATTACAACAATTGGGGGTGGGTGGGAGAAAAGTGGTAGCTGGAATCAGCAAGAGTGACTTGGATGCTAGAGGTCACTAGTTAGGGAAAGAAAGAGAAAAACATTGGCTAGTAAATAAAAATAGGGAGAAAGGAGGAGGTCAGGGAGTGGATTGGGATTACTGAGAGGGGAGGTATGTCTTGGACATAACTGGGGTAATTAGAACACATGGTATAATATTGTATACTATACTGTCCCTTTACCAAATCAATGAGAATAATATAAGTGTTACTGCCTTGGGTTAAATGTTACTGGCTTGGGTTAAGTGTTACTGCCTTCGGGCTGTTTTTTTACTGCCTTCAGCCTCGTTTTCATTCTGTTAAGTTTTTTCAGCCACCATTTTTTTTCTCGCTTAAGGGATTTTTGATTGTGAAAAAACAGGAAATATGCCTCAAATTAACTTGCAACCTCACTCACAGGATCCCTGGCTCTTCCCCTGTGCTGTGTGTGAGTGTGTAAGTGAATTTGAGGCATAATTGTGTTTTTTTTGGTGGTCTTTCCAGTTGCGTGGTTCGGCCGGTTTACGTGCTTCGGTCCTAAGTACTTCAGCGCTCATTGCAGCCTAACTCCCGCGCTGCTCTCATAGCGGATTAGCATTGCCATAGAACTGACCTATTGGGGTTATAACATTAACTGATTGAGCACTTGTACCTCTGCAGTTTCTTAGGGGCGTCTGTTGGACACACAAGCTTACATTTTACACACAGAAACTGTGATAACAGTATAACATAATCATACATTATTTGATACACATAGCACATGTTAATATGTATACAACCGGGCAAGAGGCTGTTGGCCAAAAAGGGACACCTAAAGGGTTAAATGTCATACAGCATCTTAAGGATAATGGATAGCATCTACTAGGGTCACATGTGGTCAGGACACCACAGTAACCATAATTGGATGTGAAATTGGAACATCATATAACACTTAATTTCATAGAAATAACCATTAATGTGCAAACAGCAGCCATATGGTCTCCATCTGCGATATTGAACAGGTGCTAGAAATCATGGATCATGTGATACTAATCAATTCCACACACAGTGTGTTTTCATACATTAATGATGATTCCCAAATGATAGGAATATGGGAAACATGAAGAGGAGGTGTTAGAACAATCATAAGCTGTTATTATAGCACATTGTTTTTGCTCTGAACACTACAATAAACCAATTAACATGAACGTCATCTACAGGCAGTGATAACCATATTGATTCTGTCCTGTTCAATCATCGTTCCTGGAATATATTTAGGATGTGTAATACGACAAGGCATGCTTCACTGTGAACACAATCTTTCAGCAAAAAGTACTATCACTATCTCCATGGAATAGTTGTGCCATGCTGATATCACATCTCACTGGTATATGGGTGGTACCAAGGCCAGACAGATTACACTGTTCACATTACCCCATAACACATGCACAGTGATCCTGATGTCAAACCAAGGAAATGATCCATTTTGTTTGTGGATGACATGACATACATTAATCCGCTTTCATACTGTTAACGGGATGAAATGCAACAAAAACACATTTATAACTACTGGTTTGGAATAGCGGATCTTAATGGGACCGTTCAACTGCCAGGACACTATTCATTATAATTGAAACTCACACCAGTCATGATCATTAGTGAAGAGATATGTAGTCATATATTGCATTTCAGATCCATCTGCAGTGGTGAATGACACTGCTCAAATGCCTGTTGGGAACTGGGTTGAGTTTTCACTCACATGATGGTATTGTACTGCTTGAAGATGATAAACATGCCTTCATGGTTGTGAGATTTGGCTATTAACACCTACAGAGACAAGAACAATATGTCAATCATAACAATATTCTGATTAACTACAACACCTCATCTCGAGGTCAATCCATATTGAACATCAATTGTTGAAATGTTAAACATAATACATAGTACAGACATGTACACACTCTGTAGCCAGCCAATAGTATGTCCCCATCTATACCAATCAGTATTCACTCAGTATTCACTGAGGATCAAGAATAGAATTCATGGATGGTCCTAAGACCTCCTCTGACACAGCACTGGGCCCTCACCTTTCGTGCCAGCGCCCGTCTCACTCTTCCATGTCTTGGTGGTGTAGGCGTGTGGGATGCCACTAAGTTGGGTGGCTGGGGATCAGGCTGAGATGGTGGTGAGGTTTGAGATGAGGAGGCTGCCGTCTCGGGTTGCAGTTGTTCAACCGAAGGCTGGAGAGGTATGAGCTGGCGTTCATCTAATTGGAAGTAGTTGCTGTCTGTCCCGATTCGCCGGTTCCTCATATCTCTCCATCCTTCGATTGTGCCTCCTCACTTCAAAATGGAGCAAACTGGTGCTCCATTGTGGATGTGTATGAGCCGACACTGCCTTCTGAGCAACTGGAGCCTCTCAGTCTGTTGTTTCTTGCGTTTCATGTCCTCCTGGTGAAACGGGCCATGATTTCCCTCAAAGTCAGGGGTGGTGGTGTTGACGGCATTGGGGCGGATGTTGACGGCATTGGAGCCGGAAGTGACGGCATTGGAGCCGGAAGTGACGGCATTGGAGCCGGAGGTGATGGCAGTGGGCCGGAGGTGTCGGCAGTGGGGCCGGAGGCGTCAGCAGCGGGGCCGGAGCTGTTGGCAGCGGGGCCGGAGGTGACAGCACCAGGGCCGGAGATGACGGCACCAGGGCTGGAGGTGACGGCAGCAGGGCCAGAGGTGACGGCATTGGGGCCAGAGGTGACGGCATTGGGGCCAGAGGTGACGGCAGGAGGGCTTGAGGTGTCCGCAGGAGGGCTGGGGTGTTGGGCCATGTTGGGTGAGCCCATTGTGTGGGAGGCCATGTTGGGGGAGCCCATTGTGTGGGAGGCCATGTTGAGGAAGCTAGGGAGATACAGCTCATTGTATACACCAGCCAGAGAAAAAGCGTAATTATACATACAGTATCACACAAAAGTAAGTGTTGAGTTATTTTTCAGGGGACAGTAAATTTACACTGTAATACAGGCTGTACACTTACTACTTTACATTGCATGGGTCTTGGCACACCGGTGTCCACCTGTCCTGGTAGGCCTACTACTGCCGCTGGCTCAATCCAGTCTTTCAGGGTCTGCTCCCATCTATAATATGTGATATTGACTGGTGGCCCACCACCGGTTGCACGTGCAGCTCTTGCCTCCTCTGTCGTCTTCTTCTTCACCTTCATCCGTCTGTAGTCATAGCTGTGTTTGACAAACTTTACGTCCCTATTTGCAATCCCTAATGTCGCAACAGCTGAAGCTATCTGACTCCAGGCCTCTGCCTTCTGGTTAGGACTCACATCTCTCCCACCATGTATGATCCGGTAGCGGGCAAAGATTTCCCTGAGGAGGATGTCCATCTCCTCTGGGCTATAATTTGGGGCCCTGTACTTTGCCACAGCCTCTTGCCCTCCCAACTGTGCCTGGGGTTTCTGGCCTTCCTATTTTCTCCCTGGGCCCGCTCCCTCATCCCCACTACCTCCTCCCCTGGCATCAAGCCGCTAACCCTCTGCCCCTATTCCTTGTGTGCCTACATCTGGGGGCACATCCCTTCCACCCCTCCTGCTCTCCTTCCCCTGTACCTCCCCTCCCTGACCTGGTTCTCCCTCTCTCCATACCTCTACCACTCATACTCTCCTTTTCTCCTCACTCTCCTCCTCTCCTCACTCTCTTCACTTTCTTCCTCCCCTCCTCTAACCTCCTCTACCCTCCTATGCTTTATGAAAGAAAAATAAGGATAAATAAAGATAATATATACATGTATGTATATTATGATATTAATATTATGATTAATAATATAGTAAATTAATTAATAAAAAGTACAAATTTGTAATCAAGACACTAAAACACTCTGAGACACTCGGCTATATTGACCATTTAGCCAACACATGAAGGAGCTCACATATTGTTATAACATCAGTAGCACCAGGACATTTCCTGACTTGTAAATTGATACCACTATAATATGAGGCAGAAACCATCCCATAAAATTACTGATTCATAAGAATGGTATGAAAACCGAACACTGTTAGATGAAAAATATTTTTTTCCCATTTCTTTTTTAAAAATATAATTTTTTTCACATGTTACACGTCTTTTTATTGATATTTACATATTTTGGTGGCTGAATTTGTTTTAGTAGAAAGAAGAAAAAAAATATTTTTCATAATAAAAATAAGGAGCATTATATATTGGAAAGTATAATTTTATCAATAAAAAATATTGGTTTTTAAACAATTAAAAAAGAGCAGAACGCATTCCTAATAGTTTATTCATGAGTTACTGAATTTCCTAGTTGATGCCAATAAAACCTGAAGGTTCTGTTAGCAAGTGCCTGTGTGAAGTGACAGTCTTTCAACAGAACTGAAATCTGAGATATTATATGAATCATCATATTCCTCCAACTTTTCTAATACTGTTAGGCACAAAAGTAAAATGTCTGCAGCCATTAAATCAAAAGAGAATACAGTAGTTTTCATTATTTCTAGATATCAGTCCCCTAGTAAAAGTAATTGTACGCTATGTGCAGTGAAATATATCTATACTAGAATATTGCCCGTCAAAGAGCTAATGCTGTTTGGTGTATGGTTATCAAATAAATAATACATTAATAAAGTAATATACTTTACCTATTTTGAAGTAATATATGCAGGAAGCATTGTGTTGAAGAGCTGGCAATCTGTTTTCATGTTGCTGCAGCATACAATGTGTGTTTTCAGTGTTGTGGAGCTGCTGTGTAAGTGTCAGCAATGTGTGCAGTGTGTAGTGTAAATAGGCTGCGTGCGCGAGGGGAAACCATGTGTAGCTGTGTACTTCGGGATTGTGTAAGTTAGTGTTGTAAAATGGCGCCTAATGTATGTGGTACGCGGCTGTGGATGATTTTGCGTCCTTGTTCTTGGAGTTGGTCCGTCTTTTTCGGAAAATCTGTAGGTGTTTGGTGGTGTTTTGCGTCTTTAGGGTCCTGTAGCCTTGTTTTTGTTTTTTTCGGCGGCCATTTTTTCTCTCGCTTAGGTGATTTTCGTGTCTCTAAACTCTGTAATTTTGACTTAAATTGAGGTGTAACTTCACTTGCAGAGGTCCTGGGTGCCCCCCCTTGCTGTAGGTAAGCTTTTTATGTGTTTGTTGTGTGTATTTATTGTTTTTGTAATGTTTTCAGGGTTGTTGCGGGTTCGTATTTGTTTGTTGTAAGTCCAACGGCGCTCCATGCCAGCAACTGAGGCCCTCGTTTGCAAGGGCTGCAGGCTTGTTACTCGAGCCCGCAGCGTTAGCAACAACCCGCATGCTCACAACTATATTTGTGATACAATGATATTATCCCCAATTAGTGTGTGATACACTATCTGACTTGTAAACACATGTATAGCTAAAGATGCTTTCTAAAAACCTTTTGCCCTTTATTGTGTTTAGTTATTCATATAACAATATAAAAAATAATTTGTCCAAAGTATTGCTTTAATTATGCCTAAATTATATGTATTCTCCAGCAGAGGAAGCTGTTAAATTCTTCCTCCAGATGTGAACAATGTGTAAAATAGTGGAGCTGCTTTATGCTGTATGTGCGGTTGTTTCTTAAAGAGACAAGGAACACCACTTTTTTTCAAGTATTTAAGAAGTTGTTTTTTTACATGAAAAAATATGAAGTAAAACGTGTTTAAACTTTGAAACAAACAGGAAATGCCGAGAGCATACTTCTGTAGATCTCATTGGCTTGCAGAGGGCAAGCCCCCAAGAACAGTTTCAACTTATGAATACATTTTTGTCCTCTAAGACCTTCATTTGAAAAATGTGACACATTAGCAAAAAAAACTTTTTCTGATGCTACAAAGAAAAATATATATTTACTAGCGAATTGCCCGTCAAAAAATGACGGCAATGAAATTGTAAGGTAGCTAAATTAGTAAATGAATATAGTGTACCTATTTTGAAGCATTGTGATGAAGAGCTGGCAATCTGTGTTGATGTTGCTGCAGCATTAGTGGTGTGGAGCTGCTGTGTAAGCATGCTGAATGTGTACAGTGTAACACTGTGCGTGCGCGAGACCAAACCGTTAGCGTAGTCGTGTACTTCCGCATTGGTGTAAAATGGCGAGTAATGTGTGGTATAGGTCTGTATCGGAATATCCGTAGGTGTTTTGTGGTGTTTTGCGAGTTTAGAGTGCTGTAGCCTCGTTTTCGTTTTGTTCGGCGGCCATTTTTTCTCTCGCTTAGATTTTTTTTTAGTCTCTAAACTGTTTTATTTCGAGTAAAATCGAGGTGTAAGTTGCATTTTTGAGGTCCTGGGTGCTCCCTCTTGGTGTAGGTAAGGTTTTTATGTATGTGCTGTGTGTATGTATTGTGTTTTAAATGTTTGTATGTCGGCGTGTTGCGTCCGATGTTTGCGAGGTCGTAATGTGTGGTAACGTGTTTCGTACGTTGTTTGCGTTCCTCGTAAAATTTAGCGAGTGTCGTAATTTGTGTGTCGTGTTTTTTGAGTAGCGACGTGAAGTTTGCGAGGGTTTGAGGCCCTTGCCCAGTGACCTCGCCAGCAACTGAGTCCCTCGCTTCGCGAGGGGCCTCAGTTGCTGGCATGGAGCGCCTTCGGCGCTCCATGCCAGCAACTGAGGCCCTTGCCCAGTGACCTCGCCAGCAACTGAGGCCCTCGCTTCGCGAGGGGCCTCAGTTGCTGGCATGGAGCGCCTTCGGCGCTCCATGCCAGCAACTGAGGCCCTTGCCCAGTGACCTCGCTACGCGAGGGCCGCGGCTCGCTACGCGAGCCCGCAAGCGTGAGCAACGACCCGTACGCTCACAACTATATATGTGATGTTTCCATGTAATTGCTATCAATCAGGAGCACTCAGGCCCAAGCCAGAAAGGATCTTAGAAAGGAGGAAGACGAGCAGGACCATGGTGATAACATTTTAATTTTACTCTTCTTTTAGTACAATTTAGTGCAACTTTTAGGCAAATTTCTTGTTTTAAATAAATGTTCTAACTTGATGACTTACTTAGCGTATATACTCGAGTATAAGCCAAGTTTTTCAGCCCTTTTTTTAAGGCTGAAAAGGCCCCCCTCGACTTATACTCGAGTCACTGTCCCTCCCCCCCGTGTCGCCCCTCCTCATCCTCAACCCCCCCTCCTCATCCTCAACCCCCCCCCTCATCCTAAACCCCCCCACCTCATCCTAAACCCCCCTCCTCACTTTACCCCTCTAAATACCTCCCCCTCTCCCTTTCTGCTCACTTACCTCAATCTGAAGCTGCTCCTCTGCTCCTCCGTGCTCCTTCCTACGTCTGGACCCAGCATATGCTAATGGCGTGACGTCACATGCGCTCCAGGTCATTAGCATTGGCCGCGTCAAGACGCAGGAAGGAGCGTGGAGGAGCGGAGGAGTAGCTGCAGATGGAGGTGAGTGAGATGAAAGAGAGAGGGGGAGGTATTTAGAGGGGTAAAGTGAGGAGGGGGTTTAGGATGAGGAGGGGTAAAGTGAGGAGGGGTTTTAGGATGAGGATTGGGGGTTTAGGATGAGGATGGTGAGGGTTTCGGATGAGGATGGGGGAGTTTAGGATGAGGATGGGGGGTTAAGGATGAGAATGGGGGTTGAGGATGAGGATGGGAAGGGTTGAGGTTGAGGAGGGGGGTTGAGGTTGAGGAGGGGGGTTGAGGTCGAGGAGGGGGGTTGAGGTTGAGGAGGGGGCTGAGGAGAGAGGTTTTGGAGGGGGGCTGAGGAGAGAGGTTGAGGAGGGAGGTTGAGGAGGGGGGTTGAGGATGGGGGGGTTGAGGAGGGGGGATTGAGGATGGGGGGTTGAGGATGAGGATGGTGGGTTGAGGAGGGGGGATTGAGGATGGGGGTTGAGGATGAGGATGGGGGTATGAGGAGGGGGGTTGAGGTTGAGTATGGGGGGGTTGAGGTTGAGGAGGGGGGTTGAGGTTGAGGAAGGGGGTTGAGGAGGGAGGTTGAGGAGGGGGTTTAGAATGAGGAGGGGGATTGAGGATGGGGGTTGAGGATGAGAATGGGGGGGTTGAGGTTGAGGAGGGGGGTTGGGGTTGAGGTTGAGCAGGGGGGTTGAGGAGGGGGGTTGAGGATGAGGAGGGGGTTGAGAAGGGAGGTTGAAGATGAGGAGGGAGGTTAAGAATGAGGAGGGAAGATGAGGAGGGTGCATGAGGAGGGGGGTTGAGGAGGGGGGCTGAGGAGGGTGGTTTAGGATGAGGAGGGGGGTTTAGGATGAGGGGTTGAGGATGAGGAGGGAGGAAGAGGAGGGGGGTTGAGGAGGGTGATAAGGGAGGGGGGGAGAGACACAGGGAAGGGAGGGGGGGAGAGACACAGGGAAGGGAGGGGGGGAGAGACACAAGTAAGGGAGAGGGGGGAAGAGACACAGGGGAGGGAGAGGGGGGACACAAGAAAAGGGCACACAAGACAGGGACACAGAGGGCACAAGAGGGACACAGGGGGCAGCACATTTCCCACCCTCAGCATTACCCCCAACAGCCAATCTTCGCCTCAGAGGCTGAATAAGCTGCACAAGCGACCGAGGCCTAATCAGCCTAGCCTCTCGCCACACCGGTGCAGGAAAAGACAAGGGGCCCGGACAGCAGAGAGAAGCTGCATCTGGAGGTAAGATCCACTCCACTCACAGACATCCCCACATATCCTCCACGTAAAAGCCCCTGGAAGAAGGGACACTCTGAACCCCAACCCCAAGACAGGCACAACACCAGACAAGCAGAGATCAAGAGGGGCAGGAGCAAGCTTGAGGATAGCTGACCCTCACACACTGCCTCTAAAACGGGACCCCATAGCAACAGGGGGTGTTTGTGCAAGACCCATAGGAGAAAGCACAGCCTTGCTCACCAAATTGCCTTGAGGAGCTCAATATAGTGATTGCCAAGACTGCTTTCACAAACCACACTCTGCTGTCTACTAGACAATTAGGAATCCAAAGCACTCCAGTGGCGAGGCTTACAAACATCATATGCCATAACCTTACAAAGGGCTACAGACCTCGAGGACATGCTACAGAACAGGTGTCTAGCTCATGGAAAGAAAGTACCAAGTGACACGCCAACATCCTCGTATAACCCAAGCTCGCCGGCCAAAGAGGGGGAGTCTGAAATAGTACACGCTCAAGTGGAATTAACAGACAGATACATGGAAAAAATAAAGTTAATGATGCAAGAACTAATGACGACTGCTATTACAGACCTTAAAAAGGAGCTACATAGCCTGGGACAAAGAGCGCAGCTATTGGAAGAGCAAACGGACCAGATAGCAGAAGCCCAGATCCATGACCAAGAAGTACTAGGGCAACATACCCTGCAGATAAAGGAGCTGTCTGATAAGGTGGAAGACCTTGAAAACCGCTCACGAAGACACAATATAAGACTAAGAAATGTCTTAAACAACATATCAGACGTACTGAAATATTCAAGAGAAGTCATCCTGGGGATTATCCCCACAAGCAGCGAAGCAGACTGGGTTATTGAAAGAGCGGATAAGGCCTTGGGCCCGACAAAAACTAACAATTTACCTAAGGACATAATAATAAGGTTTGCTAACCAAAGTGCTAGAGATCTCATACTCACAGCGGCGAGGAAGTTCAAGGAAATCAAGGGCCCGGATAACTCTTCTATACAAATTTATATGGACTTGGCTCCGGCCACGTTACAAAAAAGAAAGGAGATGAAACCCGTTCTGGAAACATTAAACAGCCACAAAATCCTCTACAAGTGGGGCTTCCCATTCTCACTAATATTCCAACGAGGCGGTTCCACCTACAGAGTGCACACAGTAGAAGAAGCTGAGGTCCTCCTCAGAAAGCTACATCTGTCAGAAGTAGAGGTTGCCGATGATAGGAGAAGCCCAGGGCCTAGGGCTAGTCCCTCCAGGATGTGGCAAATTTCAACCAAAAGGACAAGAACAACAGCCTTCCATGGGGGGCCCACTCTAGGGTGATAACCAGGAAGAGCCCTGGAGGCCGAGCCGCCAACCAACGATGAGGATCCAGACGCCGAGCATTAAGGAAAAGTGTTGGACACTTGTTTATTATGTTTTCCTTGCAGGTTGAGCAGTGGACGAAGGCGACACTTCGTTAAACTAAAATAAGTTATATTTAAGATGTTTAAAATGTTATTTACAAGATTACAGAAATAGCAGCAGCAGTGCTCCTGTAGTGGCTTAACTAATAAGTAAGATGAAGTTTAGGGTGGGCTTAGAGCCCCCAAATACTCCCCAGGTAGATCCCCCAGGTGGGAAACCTCTCCCTAAGAGGCCAAACCCAGTTCCGGGTATAACAACAACAGGCCTCAAAACAAGAGAAAAGTTAGGGAGACAGGGAAACTACCAAATTGTTAGAAAATGTTTTTACAATTTTTTTATAATGTTGGAACTGAACCTCTGTATCCTTTTTTGCATTTCCTCCTAGTCTGTCTGGTTCGCAGGTGGCCTCGGCACCCGAGGCACTCAAGGGGAGACCCCGGAACAGGCCTTGGGCCTCCAGAGTCCCTAAACCAGGTAACTTAACCATCACACTCTCACTACAAAGAACATCACAGCTGACAACACGAAAAACAAATGGCTAAAGTAGAACACAACTTTCTAACGCATAACGTTAGAGGATTTAACTCCCAGTTTAAAAGACGCAAGGCCTTCTTGTTCTACAAAAGATTCCATCCATCTGTTATATTTATGCAAGAAACCCACTTCGCCCAAGGCAAAGTACCCACTTACTTACATAAGGAATATCCAGTATTTTTCACATGCAACCAGAAAAGCAAAAAAGCAGGCCTAGTCACATTAATACACCGTAATTTCCCGTTTGTAGTAGAAAAAGTAACCAAAGACAAAGAGGGTAACTATTTAATAATAACTGGAACCATCCTAAATATTAGAGTATCACTAGTAAATATCTATGCCCCCACCACAGCGCCAACTAACGCGTTCATTAAAATGTTAAACACCCTGAGGCAGAAAGATTGGGGAAAAATCATTCTAGGAGGAGATATTAACTTCGCTCTGGAACCCTCGGTAGATAGATCAAGAATAAACCAAAGCACACGAAATTTTAAACATCTTAAGACAATACATACACAACTAAGGGAGCTAGAGTTGACTGACGCCAGGAGGGGACTTCACCCATTGGAAAGAGAATACTCCTTCTACTCTCCAACTCACAATTCATACTCCAGAATTGATGTACTACTAACGCACACCTCACTTTTTAACCACACAGTAGATGCCCAGATTCACCCCTGTCCATGGTCTGACCATGCGATAGTAAACATGAAAATCCAGCTAGGTCTTAACCTCACGTCCCCTGGTAAGTGGAGCTTAAACGAGGCTCTACTAACCAACCCAGGAACACTAACACAAATAGAACATGACATCCAAGAATACTTTAAGCTAAACTTAGTCCCTGGGGCAAACATGGGGTGGGTCTGGGTCGAGCACAAAGCTTACATTAGAGGATCCCTGATCAAACTGGCAGCTGCCAGAAAGAAATTATGCACTCAGAAAGAAAATGACTTATTCAAAAAACTACAAAACCTGGAAAGGGAAACTCAGGCCAAAACCCCAGGGGTCTCTAGAACCCAACTGGACAACACCAGATTAGAACTAGACGCGGTCCTAGCCGAAAAAACAGAACAAGCACTAAGAAAGACTAGGCATAAATTCTACGCCCAAGGTAAGAAGCCCTCTCCTATGCTTGCACGCAGACTCAGCCTAAGGAAAAACTTAACCCACATCACCAAAATTAAAACAGAAAAAGGGGCAATCACAATGAATCAGTCGGAAATTAAAAAATCATTTCATAAGTGCTTCCAAGATATATATTCGTCTAAAACGAAAGCCAATAATTTCATAATACAGGACTTTCTCAACAGCCTAGACATCCCCAAAATTCCCAAGGAGGATTTAGACCTTCTAAATGCAGATATAACCCCGTCTGAAGTCATCGACACTATCAAAACTCTAAAGACAGGGAAAGCACCTGGCCGTGATGGGTTCTCGAATTTATACTATAAAAGCCTAGCAAACCTCCTGGCCCCACAGTTAAGCATTTTATTCAACGAGATTCTTTCACGGAAAACAATGCCACCCGAACTAAACCAGGCAGATGTAATCTTTATACCTAAACCAGGAAGAGATGAGTTAAATCCAAAGAATTATAGGCCAATATCTCTCCTAAACGGGGACATTAAAGTCCTAGTTAAACTAATGGCTTCAAGAGTAGCCAATTTCCTTCCCAAACTAATACACAAAGACCAAGTGGGCTTTGTGCCATACAGACAGGCTGGGGACAACATACGTCGTATACTAAATGTTACCCATATAGCTAAAAAAGGGAAGTTGCCACTCAGCATGGTAGCCTTAGACTTAGAAAAGGCATTCGACTCAGTGGAATGGCCTTACCTGCACGCGGTATTGGATAAATTCGGCATCAGAGGCAAATTCACAAACTTAGTAAACACACTGTATAATACCCCGACTGCAAACCTGAAACTCCCGGGGGAGAATAGAGATATTATTAACATTCAGAGAGGTACGAGACAGGGGTGCCCCCTGTCCCCATTGCTATTCGCACTAGCCATTGAACCACTTGCACAAGCCATTAGGACATGTCCTAAAATTCAGGGAATAGATGTAGGATGCCAACAAATGAAATGCTGCCTGTTTGCAGACGACATTTTATGTACATTGACAAACCCGGTAACCTCAATAGAAGCGCTTATGGATTTGATGTCCCGCTTTGGGAATTTATCAGGACTTAAAGTTAACACAGATAAATCAGAAATACTCTGCACAAGAGTACCCTTAGACCAGGAACAAGCCCTAAAAAAGAGATACTCATTCTCATGGCCAAAGGGCAGCATCAAATATCTGGGAGTTAATCTCACCCCCGAGATGGCAGCACTATACAAAGAAAACTACACCCCCTTTACAAAAAACTACAAGCCGACCTACTTAGGTGGAACAGATATAATCTGTCATGGTCAGGGAGAATAAACGCCTTTAAAATGAACATGTTACCCAAAATACTTTATCTATTTAGAACACTCCCAATTCAGATACATAAAGGGGATCTGGATGGATTCCAAAAGGCGGTATTTAGATTTATTTGGCAACATAAACGCCCGAGAATCAGCAAGTCCTTAATGTATAGAGAAAGGGAAGCAGGGGGGTTGGCTTGTCCAAATCTGATACTTTACTTCAGGGCAGCCCAGCTTTCCTTTATACCGCAAGCCCATTCCAGAGAACACCAACCAATATGGGTATTTATTGAGAATTACCAAATGAACCCCTACAAATGGGATAATATCTTTTGGTCCCCGACACTTCCCATGGTATCAAAATCAGGGTTTCATAACCCAATGATAAGGGTATCCTTGCAGGTGTGGAGGGAGGCGAACTCCAGGCGTCAGTTGGCACATGTCCTCTCTTACCAAACGCCCGTCTTCACAGGGTCCCAGATAGAGGGGGAGCTAGGAGGAGACTCAAAAGCATGGTGGCTATCTCGGAAACTGGATTCTCTTGGGTCCTGGTATTGTGACGGCAATCTTCTAACCTCTGAACAATTTATAAGTAAACATAACTTGCCGGACAAAGAGATATTTAATTATAACAAAATATGCCATAGAGTCCGAGAACTAATCAAAAAGTGGGGACCCCCACAAGACACCTGGTTCTCGAAGTTATGCAGGCAAACCCCCCTAGCTAGAGGAATAATTGGCGCTATCTATTCGCTAGCTAATAAACCACCTACTGATCAAAAACCCCAACACGTGCTGCAATGGGAACAGGAACTGGGAATAACCTGGCACACGCAGAGATGGGGAAAAATTCATAGAGAACTGACTAAGGGATCCCTCTTCTTTAGCTACCTTGAAACGGCAACTAAAGTATTACACAGGGTATACATAACTCCTGACAGGCTCAATAAGATAAACCCACATGGCCCCCCTGAATGCTTTAGGAACTGCTCAGCTAGAGGAACCTTTGACCATATATGGTGGAACTGCCCTAAAGTGCAAACTTTGTGGCTAAGGGTTACCGAAATGATCTCTGAGGTACTAGACAGGGAAATACACCCATCTAGGGAGACATGTCTACTAGGAATGCCGGTACTAAATGTTAGCAAGAACCATAACAAATGGATACAAATGGTCATGCTGGCAGCTAAAAGCCACATAGCAAAGAACTGGAGAAAGCCTCACCTAGACCCCCATGAAGTTATAAAAAAACTAAACCACATTATGATATATGAAAGAATGACGCATTCAATAAATAACTCCCTCCCTAAGTTCAGTCAAATTTGGGACAGATGGATGGAATCGGACAAAGCTATATCAATTTAAAAGCAGAAATAGAGATAGGCACACTTCAAAGGGGAGTAGTAACAAAGAAAAGATGGGAGCTCCTTGCCAAGTAACGGGTGCCTCGGGTGTCGATATCTGCTGGTGGACCGCGCGGACTGAGGATGAAGGAAGGAGGGGGGAGGATGCGGGAAGGATACAGGTAATAAGTTCAAAGTTCTCTTTTGTATTGTTTTTTATTTCTTAGTTGTTATACTTCCCATATACCGAGTGCATAAGGGGAATTAGAATCGGTAGACGACAAGCTAGCTAACTTACAAGACCCTATCAGACCTAATCTAAAAGGGAAGGTCTAGTTTGCAGATGTTTCCTGCAAAGTTAAGAAAATGGAAAATAGTTAAGGTGGACACATAGAGCAGAAAGTACAAAAGATAAGCAGAGACAAACAACATAGACAAAAAAAAACAAAACTGAGAATGATGTCTAGAATACTGTGTTAAGAAACCTGTTTATGCAAGTTTGTATTGGACCTGCGAGTCGGATATAATATGTTAATATAGACTGCATATGTGTAAATAAAAAATAAAAAAATAAAAAATAAAAAAAAATATTATCTAAATTTAGTCTGTTAAAGGCCTCTGAAGACCGAGGTTGAAAAACACAGGGCCTAATTGATCTCCATATTTCACTCTGCATGACCAGTCACTTCCTATTGGTCCACATGGTCATGTGGAGCATCCAGCAACGCATACCTATGTAGACCAATTGGAAACTAACAATAAGTGCAGCCCTATTTAGAAAACTGAATTTAGCTGCAGAGCCTCTACAACAAATGTTGCAGTTTGCAATATTAAAAAAATATATATTACATTTTTGTGCTAGAATATGATTTGTATTATTATGAATTTACATGATTTTTTGTTTGATAAAGTATCAGTTATATGATACATAACATGGATGTTGATAATACAACAATAGAGCTCCAGGAAATTATTGTGAAGCCTGTGCAAGGTTTCTCAATAGTGAAGTGAAACTAATTCCTGTGCTATCCTATGGAGTCTTTACTGTCTTTATTTTATCTAGGGTGATTATCCTATGGAGTTTTTACTGTCTTTATCTAGGGTGATAAAGACCCAACAAGATAGTTTGAAGAATGAGCATCACTATAATTGCTTTATATTGACCTTTATTCCCAAATAATACATTGGCAGATCTCGAATCTTGGGATAATATTAACTGTGTTGTGGTCCAATAGCATGGCTAGTTCTAAGTTGGTGCACATGGTGTGCTTAACCCACAAAATCACTGGCCCTACTTCATTGTACTATTAGTTAAAGGCATATCTAAGTTTCATGGATTATGAGTGCATCTGATAGAGAACCAGTTGTGCATGAAAAAAAAAATTTGAATCCCAAAATAAACATCTACAAGCTAACCCTGGCATTCTTCCGTTTTCTACCACTTGATTTTGAGAAGGAATGCCCCTGAAAACATGAACTAAATTAGGATAAAATTATTAAGATTTTTTTGCCCAATCACAGGCAGCTATAACACTGTTTCAATGACTGGGAAGCCAGTCTCTGCAGCAAAGCATCATGGGATGTGTAGTCTTCTTTTCCCACCCCACAAAGAAGCAAAGAGGAGGTAAGACCATTTCTGCACTGTTCTTTGGTTGGCTTGAAGGTTAGTATATGGTTTACAAAATTTACCTAATCGCAGTGTTTCTATTGGTAGGTACCAGATGCCTATGTAGGCAGCTCTATGGGTGTGGAAACCATTTTTAAAATAAATCTGTATAGAATGTATTGTGCGTTTCTGATATAAGCAGTCTTAGATTTGAAAAAGTAAAAAAACTTTAAAAACAGGGAAACCTCTCCATATACCTTCCATATACCTTTAAGAAACAGAAGAGAGAGAGAGCGAGAGACGAGTGAGAAAAGGGAGGCAAGAGGAATATGAGGGGGGATGGGAGAGTAAATGGGAATGAAAAAAAGGGAGAAAGAATGAGAGAAGGGGAAAAGAAGTAGATCAGGAATGGGAAGCGTAGGAGAGTGGGGAAGACACAGGAGAAAGCTGGAGGGGACAGAAGAGGCAATAGAGAAGAGTGAAAGGGAGCAGAGAAAATTAATGAGAAAGATAAAAAGGGGGAAAGAGGATGGAAGAAGATGGGGAGAGAGACAAAAGGAGTGGAGAAGAGGGGCCATACGGAGCCATACGGTAAGGAAGCGGAGTGGTGGAGTGGCTCCTGGAGATGGATATGGTTGCATTGATCGCCGATAGGGGCCAGGGGAGGTCTTCCAGTTGCATGAAAAGGCCGATGGAGGACTGTAAAATCACAGAGCCAGGGAAGGCCACAGGGATCAGAAAATAAAGTGTGAGGACCCCTGAAGTTGATGGCCCTGGTGCAGATGCGCCAGTTCTAAGCTCTGCCCCTGGCTCTGCACCTGGTCCAGTCTAAGTAATAGGTCCAGTGCTACCGGTTGGTAAGAGCCAAAGTTTTGTTTTATTATGTTTAAAAAAAAAAAAAAAAAACTCTTGATGAATTAGGACAGAGGCAAACTGATATTGTATCGTGCTGATACCCCTTTGCCCCTGTCCCAAATCTTCTAGAGTTCTTCTTAATTACTCGCTCCTACACCGTGTGCTTGCTCACAACATTTGTTCTAGAGGAGTATGTGACAGCTGATTGGATGGCACAGGCAGCACACACTCATCTTGGGGAGAGGCTGAAGTAACAGATACCCTTGGAGGTTTCAAAGGGGCCCCAGAGCTACATTGTGTAAGAATAAGAATGTTTTTAATCACTAAGTCACTAAGTTTAAAAATGGTGCCATTACACATGCACAATTTGCTTTTTGCTGGTTCCAAGCCACTTAGACATCATCTCCCATGACCACTGTGCATGTCTAGGAGGAATTTACACAATAGGTGCAATGTGTAGGGCTATATGGAACTTGCTATATTCTTTATATATCAATAATATGCAGAGCAACATGGAGCTTGCTATATTACTATAGGCCTGTAATATGCGGGGGGGGCTATGTGGAGTTTATTATATGTTTATATATCTGTGTGTGAATGGCTATTTATACATCTGTCATGTGAAGGACTATATGGAGCTTGCAACATATTCTAAGTACAAGTACTGTGCAGATGTATGATTAGCGCATAGTGTGGTGCCCATTGGATTTTTAAAAAGTTTTGCCACTATTGTTTAGGTTTAGGATTCTCTTGACCAATAAACAACAGAGTAGAACAGTCTCCAGTAGAAGTAGAAGTACCAGATACTTAATGAGTTCACAATGCCTGAGATATGTTAACAAGGAAAGAAAGACGACAAAACAGAGCTAAAACTTGGCTTGTATTGACAATCATAAAAATGACAAAGAGCATCATCAGTATATGACTCATAATTATAACAAGACAAAGTCTCTTCTGATAGAGTCGTTCAGGTGCCTGCTCATGACAGATAACTTTAGAGATTGAATGATAATATAATGAGTTTTCCAGTGTCCTTTACAAATTTTGCAGAAAATAAATAAGGGATAAACGCAAGACACACATAACTAGTTACATGGGGACCCTGCACCACAAAGGACAAGACAGACATCCTGACACATGAGGAAGTGACGACCCTGCTCCCGAGAGCTTACAGTGTAAAGGAGATGGGGAAGTGACACAAGAGGACAAGAGTCTGATGGACAATGATCCAGTCAGCAGGCAGGACACATTGGAAGAGGTGCCTGTGTGTGTCCAGTAGGGTATTCCAATATTTAATAGTTCGCTCTTCCCATAGCAAGTTAGGAGTTGTGAGGTTGTTTTCCTCCTCCGGGACAGCATTTGTTTTTTCCTTGGAAAGTTGCATCACAATGACGTAATGCATCTAGTCTCTCTGTGATTGTATATTACAAATACGCGGTCTCCAATTTCTTCTTACATAGCTAAGATAAAGCCAGTAACAATTGTCTCTTAAAATAGAGATGAGATGTAGATGCCAGAAAAACTTGTGGATATCTCTGAACGTCCTCAAATGTTATCATCCAATGCATCATACAATGTCAAAAATGCAGAGAATATTCTGGGAAATTAAAGTTCAGTTCCATTTGGCTTAAATTTCCTGTGAGCCTCGGGTGGCAGTTCTGTAGAGAAGAAGTAAAACAAAGTTAAAGCAATGTAGTTTTACAACTCTAAATTTGTTATAGAAAAAGGGGAGGGTGTAATATATCACAGACAAAATGTTTGGGAAAGTAAAAAAATAAAAAGCCTTTAAATAGTATATGCAATAGTAGGATTCCTGTAGTGAAAATACTGTGTTTGTTTCTGTTTACTTGTTTCTTCAACTGGCAAGAAACATTGAATCCAGAAACGAATGTGGCCATCCTATGCTCAGTGCTTACTTCATCAGAACTAAGACTACAAAGTCCCTTCCTGCTGATAAAACAGCTACACAAGACATAACTGCCACAGTAAAAAAAAATTGCATATTATAAGTAATGAGAAAGCAGCTACACAAACAAGACAGTCAAGAATAATTGCATATAATAGGTGATTAATTAAAAAAGTTGTGCTTTGTGATGTCATATGATACTTTTATATACAACTGCGGGGTTAGTGTCTATGGTTGGTTATGTATTTCCTGAGGAAGCTGACAGCACAACTCTTATACTCACTAAGACATATCTCCCTTAATTCTTAATTGCTCACAAGTGATTACACACATAAAAGTCGTCTGCCATGCTAATTATAGGGCAGATCTGGTCATAACACTGAAGAAAACTCTGTACAAATATGATATAAAACAAGTGAAGAAAAATTATACACTCACCTCACAGTCCTATTCTCCTTTTGGATGGAATTATTATTCCTCATTCATATTTAAAGATTGGGTGACATTGCAAAGATGTAGCATTTTTCCAGTGTTCAATACAGAATATGTTAAGTGGTACAAAAACACATGAGACTAATAACTAGTTACATGGGGACCCTGCACCACGAAGGACAAGACAGACATCCTGACACATGAGGAAGTGACGACCCTGCTCCCGAGAGCTTACAGTGTAAAGGAGATGGGGAAGTGACACAAGAGGGCGAGAGTCTGATGGGCTATGATCCAGTCAGCAGGCAGGACACATTGGAAGAGGTGCCTGTGTGTGTCCTGTAGGGTCTTCCAATATGTAATAGTTTTAGATTTCTGTCCACATAGCATGTTAGGAGTTGTGAGGTTGTGTCCCTTCTCCAGGACAGTATTTGTTTTTTCTTTGGGCACTTGCATTGCACTGACATGCAGAGTCTCTAGTCTTTCTGTGATTGGATATTACAAACACACTGTCTCCAATTTCTTCTTATGCCGTTGTCTATTTGAATTGAGAAGAGATGTAGCTGCCAGAATAACTTGTGGATATCTCTGAATGTTCTCACGTTATCATGTTAATGCCTCATTCAATGTATAAGAATGCAGAGAATATTCCAGGAAGCCGAAGTCCAGTTCCATTTGGCTTACATTTCTTGTGAGTCTTGGGTTGCAGTCCTGTAGAGAAGTGAAACAAAGTTAAAGAACAATGTAGTTTTACAAGATTACATTTGTTATATTACAGAAGAGAGCAGGATGCGTATGTGATCAGACAAAATGTTTTTAGAAGTAAAAAATGTATCCTTTCAATATTATATGTATTAGTATAATGTAGTAGTGAAAGCCACCATGTTTGTTTCTGTTTACCTATTTCTTCAACTGGCAAGAAACATTAAATGTAGAAAAAAAGGACGCCAATCCTTAGTTTTAAGTGCTTACTTACAAAGCAGGACTAATCTTTACTTACAACAGCAAGACTAATGGAAATCTTCCTCCTTGCTGAGAAAGCAAGGTAATATAGGTAATTAATTAAAGGTTGTTCGCATATGATATGTAATGAATTTAAGGCTGTGCCCAAGTCTATTTGTTCAAAGGAGTATGTTAATAATATAGGGCTTCAGTATACCTTTAATATACTGACTTGCAGACCTTCAGTCCCTATATCTTTTTAGTAATTGTGCTTTGTGATGTCATCCATTGTGACAAATTATACTTTTATATCCATATGCCATGGTATACAAGAGACTGCGGGGGTTAGTGTTCAGGGTTAGTTATTTATCTCCTGGGGAAGTTGACATCACATCTCTCACTCAATTGATCACAAGCGATATAAAAAAAAAATGTCTGCCATCCCAATTAAAGGGCAGGTCTGGTCATATACTGAAAAAAGTCTGTACTCACAAAATAAATAAAAACAGATAGAACAAAAAGTATATACTCACCTCACAGTCCTAATCTCCTTACAGATGGAATTATTATTCCTCATTTATATTTATGGATTGGGTGACACTGTAGAGGTAATATTTTCCAGTTCAATACAGATGCAGAAAATTGTAAGAGGTACAAAAACACATGAGACTAATAACTAGTTACATGGGGACCCTGCACCACGAAGGACAAGACAGACATCCTGACACATGAGGAAGTGACGACCCTGCTCCCGAGAGCTTACAGTGTAAAGGAGATGGGAAGTGACACACGAGGATGGGGGAGAAGAACTCATGGATATCTCCAAATGTTCTCAGATATTTGCTCATATCATATCAATGCTTCGTTCAATGTCAGAGAATACAGAGGATATTCCAGGAAACTGAATTCAGTTCCATTTGGGTTATATTTCTTGTAAGTCTTGGGGTGCACATCTGCAGAGAAGAAAAAAATATTTAGAGACCAATGGAAATTTATAACATAACATTTGAGCACATTTGTCACGTTTCTGAAGAGAAGGGTGTGTCTGATATATCATAGAGACATCTGCATTAGTAATCTTATATTTTCCAGCGGATTCCCCCTAATATAGTATTCAATCAAAGATGTCACCGTGATTTCTGGAGTTCTGGGTTAGAACCTGCAACGTCTGATCTACACTTGATAATGAGCAAAATATTAAAAAAGTAAAACAAAGTAGAATTTAAATGTTACAGGTGTACTGTAGTGGGAGACACTACTTCTAGATCTAAAAAGAAGGCATCTTGTAGGAAAAGAAAAATGGGGGGTAATCCTTGGTGTAAGTTCTTCTAGTAGGACTAACAGAAATCTAAGTCTACAAAGTCCAGTTCAGTTGATAAAGCAGATTCCCAACTACGTCAATGGCTGGCCAGGGGAATATAAATAATTAAAGGCTATAATTATAGACTGCACAAACCAATTACTTCAAGAGTATAACATAATGTAAATATGGATGTGCAATGTCTGTTTAGTATATATAATCTACAAGATTATATATACACACAAAAATATATAGATTGATACGCACACATTCATTAACATGACAAAACATCCCCTTTAATGCGGATTGTTCTGAAAAATACATACTGCATGTCTGTTTTACAACTAAGTTCATCCCTTCCATGCCAGTTATAGGCGAGGGTCCGGCCACCTTAACACATACACTGAAGTCTATACTCATACAAAAAAGCAAATCCTATACTCACCTCATAGTGCCATCTCCTCACAGGTAGAATTATTCATTTGTAGAATTATTCATTAATTATTGGATTTTCATACCATTCTACCACTTTCTGTGAAAAAATGCAAGTGGTAAAGTAATTACATGGGGCTCATGACTATACTGATGTAAAGAAACAGTAATAGTAAGTTTCAAGAAGTAACATAACAGTATATACTTTTGTTATGCTTCTTCTAAAATTAGAAAGTCACTTACATGACTTAATTTGGTATAATCTTTTAATAAAAAAATTCTGTCTATACAATAAAACTAATCCCTCAGTTAATAAATCTTACCTTTCTCTATACAATCTTTCAGTCCGAAACCGAAGTCCAGTTCCATTTGGCTTACATTTCTTGTGAGTCTTGGGTTGCAGTTCTGTAGAGAAGTGAAACAAAGTTAAAGAACAATGTAGTTTTACAAGATTACATTTGTTATATTACAGAAGAGAGAAGGATGTGTATGATCAGAAAACTTTTTTTTTAAAGTGAAAAATGTATCCTTTAAATAGTATATGTATTAGTATAATGTAGTGAAAGCCACCATGTTTGTTTTTGTTTACCTATTTCTTCAACTGGCAAAGAACATTAAATGCAGAAAAAAAGGAGATGGGGAAGTGACACACGAGGATGAGGGAGAAGAACTCACGGATATCTCCAAATGTTCTCAGATATTTGCTCATATCATATCAATGCTTCGTTCAATGTCAGAGAATACAGAGGATATTCCAGGAAACTGAATTCGGTTCCATTTGGGTTATATTTCTTGTATAAGTCTTGGGGTGCACATCTGCATAGAAGGAAAAACAAAGTAAGAGAACAATGGAGATTTATAACATCACATTTGAGCACATTCGTCATTTAACTGAACAGAAGTGTGTGACTGATCTGTCATGAGGTCACCAGAATTAGAAATCTTATATTTTCCAGCTGTAACCCCCTAATATAGTATCCAATCAAAGATGTTACTGTCACTTCTGGATTTCTTTTTTTTAAAAAGAAAATTAGAACCTGCAACCTCTAATCTACACTTGATAATTGAGCAATATATTTAGAAAAAGAAGGGAACCTTGAATGAAAAGAAAAATTGGGTAATCATTAGTGTAGGTTCTTCCAGTAGGACTAATGGAAATCTAAACATACAGAGTCACTTTCTGTTTATAAAGCAGATACACAACTAAGTCAATGGCTGGCCCAGGGAATAACAATTGCATATGATAAATAATAAATGTAAGGCTATAGTTTGCGCATTACCAAAGTCAATTACTTCAGGAGTATAATGTAAATAGGATGGAGCTACAATGTCTCTAAGGTTTTTGTACATTAGACATATTGACTTGCAGATCTTCTGTCCCTACATCTGTACAGTAACTTGGCTTTGTGATGTCATCTACTGTATTATGACATATGATGCTGCAGAGGTACACAAGAGACTGCGGGTAACTATCCCTGGGGGGCGCTTTGTTTCCTGGGAAAGTTACCAACACAACTCTGATACTCATGAAGCCAACACTCCTCATGTAATTACACTGAATTATATATGCTGAATTATATTTGCTTAACTTTAGTGGGGATGGATCTGAAAAATACATATTGCAGAGCTGCTTTTAAAGTAAGTGCCCCCCTGCCATGCCAGTTATAGGGGAGGTCTGGCCAACCTTAGCATACATACACTGAATACATTAAAGTAAATTCTATACTCACCTCATAGTTCTATCTCCTCTCAGGTAAATCTATTCATTTACTGGATTGTCAGATGGTGCTACCATTTTCTACAGAAAAATGCAAGGGGTACAGTAAATACCTGGGACCCAGATGTAAACATATAGTAATAGTAAGTTCCAAGGAGTAACATAAAGAATACACATTTATTATGATTCTTATAAAATTATAAAGTCAGTTACATTTATATTACTTAAAATTGTATAATCTAGTTTTCGGTCTATACAATTAACCTAATACCCATTTATTAAATCTTACCTTTATCTATGCAATTCCTTAATCTCCATGTGCAAGATGGAGTTTCCTCCTTCAAGGCTTCCTATAGTGATGGACACCGGCACATGGTTGCTGAGCTGCTCATCTCTTGATATTTATGCTGTGAATGCCTTTGGCTCCCAACACTGCCCCTTATATAGTTCCTTGGGCTCTGTGACATCATCTATTATGACACATCTCTGATGTAAGAAGTTGTTTGTTACCCGGAGGGCCCAGCTCAGCCTTGTAATGTCTGCCACTAGTAAATATACCAATGTTCTCATATCATGTATGTACCAACAGAGGTTCCACACGCACACACACACGCACACGGAAGGACAAAAACATTCAGAACGTAGAATCCAGAATAAATTAGAAGGCTGGTCATACAATATGATTTACTTAATATCCAGCAATTTACATAATCTAGACATGATCTCTGTGCGTCTACACTCAGTTCTCTTGTTCATCGCCATCTTTTCTTTCTGTTCTACTTATTTCCATACCCATCATTACCACGGCTTATTAGTAGCTTCCTCCTGACCTTTACCCCTCACTACATGATTTACGAGATGATATACAAGAGGGAGTATAGACTATAGTGTATATAGGGTGTTATTTAGGTTATTTAGGGAGAAATATAGAGGCAAAGAGCTTAAAGGTGCCTAATACAAATGGATATGGATGTAAAAGCATCATGTGTCACAATGGATGACATCACAAAATTACTAAAAGATGTAGGGGTGAAGATGTGCAAGTCAAAAATCTTGAAGGGATACTGTAGCTCTGTATTTAAATTATACTGTTTTGAAGAAATAGATTTGGGCACAGCATTTAATTCATCACATGTCTGTTAGAGCTGGATGATGGGGTGTGTGCTTGTAGTTATCATTGGAGGGAGGGCTGAAGGAGGAGGAAACAGGCAGAAGTCCAGAGCCATAGTTTAATCATTGGATAAGATTAAAAATGTACTGTGACGATCCGAGAGTAGGGTCTATTCAAGCCCAGGGCCACCTGCTATAGACTAAAGGTTATCTACCCACAAGGACTGTTGGGTTCTATGAAATCTCAGCACCAGCACCCTGATATCTGGTCTCTCCATTCGGAACCAGCGCTTCCAGGAGTCCCAGTGGTAGTGATCAGGACAGGTTACTCAGAGTGTATGTTTTGGGAATAAACCCTATTCAAGACTTTAGAGAGTTGAAAAAAAAAAAAATATATATATATATATATATATATATATATCACACTGTTAAGCCTCCGGCCAAGATAGAAAGGAATGGCCAGTGAGTGTCGCAATCACATATAATAGTTGTCAAACTACGAATCGTCGTCACGCTAGCAAAGCGAGGGACGCTTCACAAGGGTCCGCATTTGCGGAAGGGCGAGGCCTTAACGGCCGAACTGCTCGCACCTGAAAACATTAAAAACACAATAAATACACACAAAATATACATAAAAAGCTTACCCACAGCAAGGGGCATCCAAGGACCTCTGCAAGTGAAGTTACACCTCAATTTAAGTCCAAATTCCTGAGTTTAGACACACAAAAATCCCCTAAGCGAGAGAAAAAAATGGCCGCCGAAAAAAACGAAAACGAGGCTACAGGACCCTAAAGACGCAAAACACGACAAATCACATGTGGCTTTTCAAAAAAGCTGTACGAGGTACAAGATACACTCTTAACAAGGACGCTACATCATCCACAGCAGTGTACCACATCCACATTCGCCGCCATTTTACAACACTAATTTACACAATGCGGAAGTACACAGCTACCCTAACGGCTTTCCCTCGCACACGCGGCCTATTTGCACTACACACTGCACACATTGCTAGCACTTACACCTCAGCTCCACAACAATGCAAACCTACAATGTATGCTGCAGGAACATCGAAACAGATTGTCAGCTCTTCAGCACAATGATTCCTGCATATATTACTTCCAAATAGGTAAAGTACATTCATTTATTAATTTATTAATTATTTCATTAGCATCCAAAAACAAATATACACAAAAAAAAAAATTACAATAAACACAAAACACATTCACCGCGCGACTCACAACGAGCGCCAACGCTGCTCATAGCACACAAAGCCTTGCAATAAGCGGAAAAAAGCAGATCACTGCCAACAAAACAATAACAGCAAAAGCACCTATCAGAAGCTCGCAATGAGCGCCGAAGGATCTCAGACCACCCAAAAAATTAATGTCTGCCCAAACAGCATTCCCTGCCTTACAATTTTATTGCCCCGTCATTTTTGACGGGGCAATAAAGTGTTTATTAATAATAATAATAATAATAATAATATATAGTTAAAATACATAACACATAGGGTACGGGTTTTCCCTGGGTACTGCCTTATATGAAAAAAGGTGAAGACTCCTTTATTTTAAGTCCTTTTGTAAGGTACTGCCACTATTTTAGATCTCTATAGAGTGATGAGATCAGTGCATATAATATCACACAGTTAGCTTTATAGTGGCAGCTTGTTCTGGGTCTGCTCAGCTTGTTTGCTATGATAGCCAGTACTAAATACTATGGTCCAGCAACACAGTTACTAGTATCACTGCGTGCTTCAGACCGAGTTGCTTATTTATTAGGCTAAATAGTCAAAAAGGTGGTAATACAGTAAAAACTGTGCAGATTCATAAAAATAGTCAGTATCCATAGTAGTAAATGGCACCCTCTATGCGTGGCTCTGTTCCAACACGCGTTTCCCCACAAAGGTGGATTCTTCTGGGACACTACACTACACTTTTGGTGCCAAATATTTATAGTTCTGGGACTCCTCCCACTTCATGACATCATCACGTGTGTTTATTTGCATGTATTACTTCCTGTTTTTTATTTGTTTTTTGTGCTTGTGCTATGTTTAAACTTGATTATAAAACCAGATGTATAGAGCGAAGATTGGTATTATTCAATTATTTAGGCTTTAATATTAACCTTTAGGAGTTTTATAATTTGTTAATGTGCCTTCGCAATAGCTTAATCTGCCTAGCAACCTAGAGAAATCCTATTGGTTGTGACATTTTTATTACAGAAACTATATCTTCCATATCTAGTTGACTGACATTTATCACCATGTTCAGTAATATTGTAACAATAATAAAAGGCAATTTGTAACTGAAGTTGGATTATTTTATTTTATCACTTGATCCCCTTCCTTCTATTACCGTGGTTTTAGGCTCCATACTTGCCTATTTTAATGCATTATTTATTTTAACTACACATATATATATATATATATATATATATATATATATATATATATATATATATATATTACATTTTAATATTATTATTATTAAAGATTATTTTTAAGTTGCAACAAACTCCAAACATTGCAAGAGTGCTTCTCACTGGCCATTTCTTTCTATCTTGGCCGGAGGCTGACCACTGTGAATTGATTACAGCAGTCTCTCTGATGTCGCCTGTTCTGTAGCGGTCAGATCTCCAGTACCTTCTGGTTTCCTTCCTCCACTTTATAGGGGTGCAGCCAACAGTCCATTTCCTCTTGCAGTGTATCCTCTGCTAGCTCAGCTGTGGAAGCATGGGGTTGCTCCAAGTACTTGAGCCAGGTCCCACCTGGGCCCACCTACTCAAGCAGTTCCTCGTACTCTTTTTCAAACTCCACCCTGCAGCACATCAGGAAACCCTTCCATCAACCCAAGCGTGTAGAAGGAGGGCCATTGCCACGCAGGAGTTGGAAGCATTAGGTCCACATACTTATGTTCTAAGTCAAGCTCCAACAACACCAGGTCCTCAAGCCGTTCTGCTAGCTTCTCACCTGGCTGGATCCCAAGGGAAGCCATCCACTGATTTAGAATAGTTGTCCATCTATCCTGTTCCTTGGCAATTTGTTGCCATCACAGCTCCAGCATACTGGCCTTCCTTGGACTTGAACCTGGATTTGAAGGTTTGGCAAAATCGCTGATCGGTTTCTGCATCCATGCCAAGCCACCGAAAGTACTGGACTTCAAAAATGCTTAGATCACCATATCCCATCCTGCCGGTTCTTACACTGAGATTCCACCACTGCCAACCAGTTGTGACGATCCGAGAGTAGGGCCTATACAAGCCCAGGGATACCTGCTATAGACTAAAGGTTATCTACCTACAAGGACCATTGGGTTCTTTGAAATCTCTGCACCAGCACCCTGATATCTGGCTTCTGTATCAGTCACTACACATCCTGCCGTCTCTAGCACATATCAGACATAATCTGGCAAACAATAGAACAAAGCAGATTTACAAATACAATAGAGGTGTTTATGAAGGTAATACAGTGGGTGGAGCCAAGCAGTCTGAGCTTTAATGAGCTCAATGGGCCAACCCCCAGACCAGGGAAAAGGGGTCCGTGATATTCACATCATACCTCTTCCCTCTCACTGACCCAGAAGCAGATTCCTTGCATCAAAGGATGGAGCAACATCTCTCCAGAAAAGTAAATGACCCTCTCGTACAACATTAGTGTAATTCAGCTATTAACTTATTTATACAGTGCCTTGCAAAAGTATTCACCCCCTTGACTTTATACCTATTTTGTTACATTACAGCCTTAAGTTCAATGTTTTGTTAATCTGAATTTTATGTGATGGATCAGAACACGATAGTCTAAGTTGGTGAAGTGAAATGCAAAAAATATACATAAAATTATTTTTTTAGAAATAGAAAACAGAAAATCGGCATGTGCGTATGTATTCACCCCTTTGGTTATAAAGCCCATAAAAAGCTCAGGTGCAACCAATTACCTTCAGAAGTCACATAATTAGTGAAATGATGTCCACCTGTGTGCAATCTAAGTGTCACATGATCTGTCATTACATATACACCTTTTTAGAAAGGCTGCAGAGGCTGCAACACCTAAGCAAGAGGCACTACTAACGAAACACTGACATGAAGACCAAGGAACTCTCCAAACAAGTAAGGGACAATTTTGTTGAGAAGCACAAGTCAGGGTTAGGTTATAAACAAATATCTACATCTTTGATGATCCCCAGGAGCACCATCAAATCTATCAAAACCAAATGAAAGCAGAGACTGGAGTATCTGTACATAGGACGACAATAAGCCGTAGAGTTTGTCTTTATGGCAGAGTGGCCAGAAGAAAGCCATTACTTTCAGCAAAAAACAAAATGGCACGTTTTGAGTTTGCGAAAAGGCATGTGGGAGACTCCCAAAGTGTATGGAGGAAGGTGCTCTGGTCTGATGAGACTACAATTGAACTTTTCGGCCATCAAAGAAAACGCTATGTCTGGTGCAAACCAAACACATCACATTACCCAAAGAACACCATCCCCACAGTGAAACATGGTGGTGGCAGCATCATGCTGTGGGGATGTTTTTCAGCAGCCGGGACTGGGAAACTGGTCAGAGTTGAGGGAAAGATGGAAGGTGCTAAATACAGGGATATTCTTGAGAAAAACCTGTACCACTCTGTGATTGATTTGAGGCTAGGACGGAGGTTCACCTTCCAGCAGGACAATGACCCCAAACACACTGCTAAAGCAACACTCGAGTGGTTTAAGGGGAAACATGTAAATATGTTGGAATGGCCTAGTCGAAGCCCAGACCTCAATCCAATAGAAAATCTGTGGTCAGACTTAAAGATTGTTGTTCACAAGCGCAAACCATCCAACATGAAGGAGCTTTAGCAGTTTTGCAAGGAGGAATGGGCAAAAATCCCAGTGGTAAGATGTGGCAAGCTCATAGAGACTTATCCAAAGCGACTTGGAGCTGTGATTGTTGCAAAAGGCGGCTCTACAAAGTATTGGCTTTAGGGGGGTGAATAGTTATGCACATTGACTTTTTCTGTTATTTTGTCCTATTTGTTGTTTGCTTCACAATAAAAGATAAAAAAAACATCTTCAAAGTTGTGGGCATGTTCTGTAAATGAAATGATGCAAATCCTCAAACAATCCATGTTAATTCCAGGTTGTGAGGCATCAAAACACGAAAAATGCCAAGGGGGTGAATACTTTTGCAAGGCACTGTACTTTGAGTATGACCATGGACATCATGGATACCTAATATTGCATAGTTGTTTACCTTTGTAAAACCTTCAGACGGACAGCCCCACAGGCTGGGCCGGATTATTCATTAGGTGAGTTAGGCTCCTGTCTACAGGCGCATCTCAGAGAGGGGCACCTCATTATCACCCCATCCCCTTTTTGCGTGTGCTTCATTGTGCAGTCCCTGCTTCTTCCAAAAGCAGACAGCGCTCTCAGAGTTAACACTGAGTACATGTGTGTGACACGGAGAGAGGGTGAGGGAGAGAGAGGGAGATAACGAGAGAGGGAGGGGAGAGAAAGAAAGGGAGAGAGAAATAGGGAAAGAAAAAGGGAGAGAGAGGGAGGGAAAAAGAAGGGGAGAGAGAGAAATAGGGAAAGAGAGGGGAAGAGGGATAGAAAGGTAGTGTGGAAAGAGAGAGGGGGGAGAGTAAGGAGGATAGAGGGGGAGAGAGAGAAAGAGGAGGGAAGAAGAGAGAAGGGGAGAGAGAGGAAGAGGGAGGGGGCAGAGAAGGAGGGGGAAAGAAGAGAGAGAAAGAGGGAGAGAGAGGAGGGAAGAAGAGAGAGAAGGGGGAGAGAGAGGGATAGAGAAGGAGAGGGGAAATAATAGAGAGAAAGAGGTAGAGTGATGAGGGAAGAGAGAGAAGGGGAGAGAGAGGGAGGGGATAAAGGAGGGGGGAAAGAAGAGAGAGAAAGAGGGAGAGAGAGGAGGGCAGAAGAGAGAGAAGGGGGAGAGAAAGGAATAGAGAAGGAGAGGGGAAATAATAGAGAGAAAGAGGGAGAGAGGAGGGAAGAAGAGAGAGAAGGGAAGAGAGAGGGATAGTGAAGGAGAGGGGAAATAATAAAGAGAAAGAGGGAGAGAGATGAGGGAAAAAGAGAGAGAACGGGGAGAGAGAGGGATAGAGAAGGAGTTGGGAAATAATAGAGAGAAAGAGGGAGAGATGAGGGAAGAAAAAAGAGAGAAGGGGAGAGAAAGGAAGAGGGAGGGGATAGAGGAGGGGAAAGAAGAAAGAGAAAGAGGGAGAGACAGGGGAAAGGAAGAGAGAGGAGAGAGGGGAGAAAGATAGGATGAGAGAAACGAGGAGAAAGAGAGAGAGGGAGACAAACAGAGAAAGGGAGGGGAGGAGAGAGAGAGTGGGGGACGGAAAGATAAGAGAGAGAGATGGAGAGAAAGAGGGAAAGAGGAAGTGATAGAAACAGGGAGCGAGAGGAAGAGGGAGAGATAGAAATAGAAAGAGAGAGGGAGAGAAAGAGAGGGGAAGAGGGAGGGAGATACATATGGTGAGGGAGTGGGAGGAGAGTATGAGAGAGGGAGGGAAAGCAAAAGAAAGAGACAGAGGGGGAGAGAGATGGAGAGAGGGTGAGGTAGAGAGAAGGGGAGAAAGGGAGGGAGGAGAGAAATAGGGGGAAAGAGAGAGGGAAAAGAGGAAGAGAGAGTGTGGGGAGAGAGAAGGGTAAGAGAGGGGGAGAGAAGGGGAGAGAGAAGAAGAGGAAAAGGGGATAGAGAGGGGGAGAGAAAGAGAGAGAGAGGGGGGCAGACAGAGAAAGCGGAAGAGAGGGGAGAGAAAGAGGTAGGGGAGATAGAGAGATAGAGAGAGAGACATAGAAAGAGGGAGGGGAGAGAGAGGGAGAGGAAGAGAGAGAAAGATATAGGGAGAAAAAGGAGACAAAAAGAGAGTGAGGGAGATAGAAAGAGAGAGGTAAGGGAGAGAGAGTAAGAGAAAGAGAAGGGAGGGAGAGACGGAGGGGATAGTGGGAGACAGAGAAAGGAGATAAATAAAGGGGGGAGAAAGAGGGAGAGAGAGATAGAGAAATGTCTGCAATTTGCTCACACAGCAAGATAGCGAAATACACGCACAGAAAAAGGAAAATGGGTTCACAGGGGCTCCTCCACTTTACTGCCTAGGGACTCCAAAAAGATAGATCAGGGCCTGCCCACAAGGAATCACATGTAATCATATCCATCTTTCTATTTTTGATTAATTTTCAATTTAGAGATTTCTTTAGTAAATTGCAAAAACACTATCACAGAGGGTCTCAAACTGAGGTTCATAGACCACCAGTGGCCCAGGAGCTTCATCTAGCTGGTCCCCAGATGCAGTAGTATTACAGAAATTGGGTGACAACTAGTAAAGAAGTGGCTAAATATTATATTGTTGTTTATAAATAGTGTAAATGTGATTGATAAACAATGAACAAAAAATACATTATTAAGAGGTCCAGAAAGACCTTCAGCATCTTCCCAGTGGTCCACAGCAATTTCCAAGTGTACTTGGAACACCCACTGTACTAGCAAATTTTTCAAAACTATATGTCCCTCATTGCCCATTTGCAACTGTATGGAGTATGCAGTCGTTGTCAGTACAGTTTAATTATTATTATCATTACTCTTTCTTTATAAATCGCCAGCATTTTCTATAGTGATATTTACAAATTATATAAAAATACAGTGCGTACAAATAGCAAATTCCAGAGGGGTAAACAAGGTACAGTGGGTTCCCTGGTGGTCCAGTGGTTAGGGGTTAGTGCTTTCACCACGGCAACCTGAGTTCGATTCCCAGTCAGGGAATCCCCACCCTAAAACAGAACAGAGTTGGGCCTAGTCAGTACTTAGATGGGAGACCACCTAGGAATACTAGAAGCTGTATGCTTTGGCCCACAGGAGAAAGAACTGACAACCCACTCCGGTATCTCTGCCATGAATGCTGAGTGGATCAGCATGACCATGAACATAAAGATGTCCTGTGTTTTATGGTCCATAAGGCCGGATACAGTATGAGACAAATGAGCCAGTAGAATGCGTGAGCAATAGAGTTGGTGCAACTCTGAGATTTGTACTCAGAAGACTTTGCAATCTAGAAGATAAGGGTGGGGTGTGAGACAGGAGGTTGACATATGCAAGATGGCAGTGATCAAGGCAGGAAACTGATACAAGTGGAGGTGTCTGCTTGTTGTAATGAAGGTTGTGTGTGAATAATGTTGTGTATGCAGATTGTGCATGCTAAGACTGAAGGTGATAAGCTTCTTTAAACAGATACATTTTAGCGAGTTTTTAAGATTTTCAGGCAGGAAGATTTTCTGGCGGAGGAGTCCTACAGAGTATGCGCAGCTCGAGAAAAGTCCTGAAGGCAGGAGCGAGAGGAGGAGATAAGAGAGGAGGAAAAAAGTAGGTCATTAGCAGATCGAAGAGGGCAGTTTTGGGGTTTTGAGAGAAGGGTGTTGTTAAGGGTTTGGTATTTTGTTTGCAGATTTTTAAATACTATTCTAGATGCTATGGGAAGCCAGTGGAGTGACTTGTAGATAAGGTCAACGGAGGAGTGGAGACAGATGGGGCACAATAAGGAAGGAGTTGCAGTAGTTGGGGTGAGATATGATTTGGGAATGGATTAGAATTTTAGTTTTGTCTTGTGTAAGATAGTGGTGTATTTTGGAGATGTTTTTAGGTGAAGATGACATGGTTTGGTTATTTATTGTATGTTAAGAATGAAAGCGAGATCAGGGTCCAAAAGAAACTCAGAGGACCTGAGAAGTGGGAGTGACGAGGTCAGTGTTGACAGTGAGTGTTATTTGAGGAGTGGAAGCTGTGGAAGTTTGAGTTGATGGGACATCCAGCAGCATGTGCTTGAGAGGTAGTCTCATGTGCTAGAATAGAGGGGGATAGGTGTGGTGCTAAGAGATAGAGTTCAGTGTTATCTACATATAAATCCTAAATCCTAAAGATTTTATTAGGGTGCTGTGAGAGGATGTATGGATGGAGAAGAGAAGGGGGCTTAGGACCAAAACGTGGTGTTTGCCGACATTCAGAGTGAGTGGAGAAGACATTAAATATTAGATGATAATGATAGATGTAAAGCATGAGCGAACTGTGTCACAGATACAAAAGAAATGGATAAATTGTATAGGAAGAGGGTAGTCAACTTAATCAAAGGCAGCAGAGAGATCCAGGATAATTAGATGAGAGCATTAAGAGAGAAATTACCCTTTTACTTGGATGTAAACAGATCATTAGTGATTTTATTTGTTAGAACTGTCTCTGTGGGTTGGGGTCAAGAAGAGAGTTGGAGGGAATGACTTGGGTTAGGTGATTATAGATTCACTCAAGTAGTTTTGAAGCCATGGAAAGGGCAATAGTTGGATGCAGAAGCTGGGTCAGATGGGGGTTTCTTGATGATGGGGGCAATTAAGGCATGTTTTAAAAATGATAGGAACTTGACTGTGTTTATGGAGATATTGAATAGATGTCCAGGAAATGAGAATAAGTGCGGGCAAGTTGAAAGCTGTAAGGTTGACAGAAGACCAGAGACTTCATCCTCAGTTACAGGGTCAAAAAAGCCCTTTGGCAGAGAAAGAATGCTAAATGTAGAGAACAGATGCTTGGTGTTAAGGACAACGTTGATATTAAAAGCAGTGTTGTTTGGCAAGATTAAGGGCAGACAAGACGGACAGTAGAATAACCGTGTAATGCATGAACTCCGCTGAATCGCAAGATTTCTTTTTTAAACAGGCACAGACCAAATTACGACCAGGAGGGTGTGCGACCAAGGAGACCTAGAGGCGCCCAGGGAGGGCCCAGAGTGGGCCATGGTGGGTTGAGTCGGGTGGGAGGCAAAACACTATAGAAAAAAAAAAGAAATGCAAAAAAAATAACACAGCACTTCGCCCCAAGAGGAGGGCCCACCTCCTGCACCACTGGTAGCTCCATCCCTGAATATTATAACACCAAGATTTTTTTTTAAATTTTCTCTCTATCTGGTGAAAATCCAGCCCTGTTCCTACCCTGTGTACTTCAATGTAGTTATCTTGGCAGAGAGCAAGAATATCTAAATGCCGGCACAGACGTAGGCACTTCTTCGATGATGTTGTATATGCAATGAAGAGCGCTAACTGAAGTCATTACATCATCTCAAATATGCAAAATATAGTGCAAAGTAACTATTTTAATCAAATGGGATTGTGCAGGCGGCGCCTCTACAGTCCATTCCCAAACACTTTCAAGTTTACCCTAGGTCAGATCAATAAATATTTACTTGTATAAACTATGTATGAAAATATAAAGAATTTTATTTTTAAAACTAGGTATCTCATGAACTACAGTGAAACTAATTCTTTATTAAAGTAAATATTTCGAGTCTCATTTGAAAATGCTGCCAGGTATTATATTAACTAGTTGATGTTCTTGACATGGTTAGTGTATATACTCTCGGGAATGACTGGACTGAGACAGATCACTGAACCCTCAGTGTCATTTTTTTATCTGCCGGCATTGCTAGCACAAGCCATACATTCACTGGAGTCAGCCATGCACGGGGAGGAGGGGAGCGCACACGGATGGAAAACTAAGACTGTTTTTAAATGGACTTGTGTATATTCCATGACTTCAGCTTCTCAAACAGAGAATACCTTCAAAGCATCCTTCTAGCCTTTCTTAATTAGAAAAGATCTCATAAACATGTAACGTAAATTGTCATGAATCTTTACAAGATAAATATGAACAATATTTGTCATACCTGCAGTAAATAATCCTCCAATGTGTACATAGGACGTGAGATCGAGGCATAGAGTTTCATGGTTCACTGTCGTCCAGGCCTGCAATATGACTTTAAGAGACCACTGTAGATTAGCAAAAATGTTATATGTTTATGATGTATGTAACAAACTAACAATATTATCAGCTATGTCACCTATGGGTATAAAAATCTTTTTAGAGAAAATCTTAATTCTGCACTTCTCTCTGGCTTGGAGCCTGGGTGGGATGTGTTCTGCTTATATTTATAATCTATTTAAGGCTGGGTAGAGGGAGGGGGCTTGGGGACTCATTCAGATAAGCTTTGGACAATCTCACCTTTCCCCGGACAAGCTATGTACCCTGAACTATAGAAAATCAAGTGTTACCGTCATGGCAGCTACCATTAGAGACTCATACATGGCTGTTAATGTTGAAGTTTTCTACCATCTACAATGGTTCTTTAATCAACTCTAGTTATCTAAAAATGAATGCTCCAAACATTTAATGCAGGTATTGATACTTTTGAGAGCACAAAAGGAAAGGATATATCTGAGTGAAATACTTTACAAACCCTCAGAAATTATTCAGATATTTTTATTTAAGGGAGAATAAAGTCCCATCGTTATATAGAGAAATACATTACAAAAAGGGTTTTATTTTTTCACAAATCTAAAGCACTATATAGTGCCAAAAAAAACTTAGAATTGTTCCTTTGTTCCTACACACTGCATTTGCAGCAAGACTGCACCGACTGAGTTATCGGGCCGCATTTGTGGAGGTAGAGGCTCTACGGCGCCTCACACGCGGTTACAAACACCCACTCAAGCGGCACTACCAAAATACATCTAACACGCAATCACTATATATGGACTTACACCCAAAAATACCAACCGCGGGACTTAGAACGGAAAATTAACGGACTTAGCCTAAAAAAATACGAGACGTGGGACTCGCAAGCCTTGCAATGAAGCTAAAGGTACTCAGCGTAAAAAACGGTTTACATTATGTCTCAAACAATATTCCCTGCCTTACAATTTCATGCCCATAATTTCTTGACGGGCAAATCGCTAGTATACAGTGGATATAAAAAGTCTACACACCCCTTTTAAAATGTCAGGTTTCTGTGCTGTAAAAAAATGAAACACAGATAAATCATTTCAGAACTTTTAATGTGACCTATAAAATGTACAACTCAATTAAAAAACAAACTAAAATCATTTAGGTGGAGGGAAGAAAAAAAGAAAGAAAAATAATGTGGTTGCATAAGTCTGCACACCCTCTTATAACTGGGGATGTAGCTGTGCTCAGAATTAAGCAATCACATTCCAAATCGTGTTAAATAGGAGACAGCATACACCTGCCATCATTTAAAGTGCCTCCGATTAACCCCAAATAAAGTTCAGCTGCTCTAGTTGGTCTTTCCTGAAATGTTCTTAGTCGCATCCCACAGCAAAAGCCATGATCCACAGAGAGCTTCCAACGCATCAGAGGGATCTCATTGTTAAAAGGTATCAGTCAGGAGAAGGGTACAAAAGAATTTCCAAGGCATTAGATATACCATGGAACACAGTGAAGACAGTCATCATCAAGTGGAGAAAATATGGCACAACAGTGACATTGCCAAGAACTGGAGCTCCCTCCAAAATTGATGAAAAGACGAGAAGAAAACTGGTCTGGGAGGCTACCAAGAGGCCTACAGCAACATTAAAGGAGCTGCAGGAATATCTGGCAAGTACTGGCTGTGTGGTATATGTGGCAACAATCTCCCGTATTCTTCATATGTCTGGGCTATGGGGTAGAGTGGCAAGACAAAAGCCTTTTCTTACGAAGAAAAACATCCAAGCCAGGCTACATTTTGCAAAAACACATCTGAAGTCTCCCAAAAGCATGTGGGAAAAGGTGTTATGGTCTGATGAAACCAAGGTTGAACTTTTTGGCCATAAATTCCAAAAGATATGTTTGGCGCAAAAACAACACTGCACATCACCAAAAGAACACCATACCCACAGTGAAGCATGGTGGTGGCAGCATCATCATGCTTTGGGGCTGTTTTTCTTCAGCTGGAACTGGGGTCTTAGTTAAGATAGAGGGAATTATGAACAGTTCCAAATACCAGTCAATATTGGCACAAAACCTTCAGGCTTCTGCTAGAAAGCTGAACATGAAGAGGAACTTCATCTTTCAGCATGACAACGACCCAAAGCATACATCCAAATCAACAAAGGAATGGCTTCCCCAGAAGAAGATTAAACTTTTGGAATGGCCCAGCCAGAGCCCAGACCTGAATCCGATTGAAATATGTCTAACAGATTTGGAGTGTTTTTGCAAAGAAGAGTGGACAAATCTTGCCAAGTCAAAATGTGCCATTTTGATAGACTCATACCCCAAAAGACTGAGTGCTGTAATCAAATCAAAAGGTGCTTCAACAAAGTATTAGTTTAAGGGTGTGCATACTTATGCAACCATATTATTTTATTTTTATATTTTTTTTCCCTCTACCTAAAAGATTTCAGTTTGTTTTTCAATTGAGTTGTACAGTTTATAGGTCACATTAAAGGTGGAAAAAGTTCTGAAATTATTTATCTTTGTCTCATTTTTTTACATCACAGAAACCTGACATTTTAACAGGGGTGTGTAGACTTTTTATATCCACTGTATATATATATATATATATATATATATATATATATATATGACAAATAATGTGTGCAAGCTACAAACCCCTTTAACCAATAACAGGGAACACTGACTGAGGGGCGTTTGATATCTGCCCAAACATAAATATCATTCTGTAGAGTTATTTATCAAACTGCATGGATTTAGTGTGAACCAGCTGGGTCCCTTGGCATTTAGTGGCGATGCCCCTCCTACTCCCACCACAGTCACATTCCAGCCTCACCCTCCTAGCTGACACTTGAGGAATTTGGAGCCCTCTCAGTCCCCTACTGTATATTGACAAGGAAAGGAGAGCTCTGCAAAGATGTGCTGGAAGCAGGTCCTGTTCCTGTGCTGTGCTGCAGCAGTGGTGCTTTTAGCTGGTAAGTTCAGCATCATATATTATCCTATTTAAATACCCTATGTAGTATTACCCATAAGGTCTAAAATCAGAAAAATACATAAATGTGAACTGCTTGACTGTAATATATCAATATAACAATTTGCTAGAAAGCATTATTTGGAAGACTTGAATATTTATAGTCACTATTTCATATACTTCATGAGATTAATACTCAGTGGCAACATGCATTACTAAATATTTTATCGTAGTTGCACCTTTATAAGTACAATAAGTAATTATATGAATTTACATTAGGAAAATAAAATATATTTAATATAAAAGTAGTGGATAAACTGGGCAGCAGCTTTGTTCTTTCAGTCAGATAAAGACATTGGAGTTATAACAAATTTATATATTTTAAAATCTTGAAAAAAATTAAATTAAAATGAAAAGATTAAAGTAAAAATTAGTAGATTTAGATATAAGGCTAGGTTTAGGGCTTACCTTCTCATAAAAAAGGTCTATGTTTGTAAAGAGATTTTTTAAATTCATCCACAGTAATGTAATCTGACCCTTCAAATTGGGCAGGGAACCTCACTTTCCATTGAATCCTACTTATTGCAAAACTTGTACATATCCTATATTTTATTAGCTGAATTATAGAGTGGTGAGTAAAATGTAAATACTTTGATATATACATAATTATTACCTTTTTTATGTGTGTGTTTTAGTTTTTTTTTCTATATTGTTGGTTCCAGATTGACAGCTTTGTCCAGTATTTTAATGAAATACAGGGAATTTGTGAAACCCCAAAATCTTATTAATTATACTGTTTTGATTAATTTAACTTATTTATCATTCTCTTTAGTTTTGCAGGAAGGTGAAAGTGCTGCTGTTCCAAGCAGTGACAATAGCAAACCAGACAAGAAAGAAAGTAAGTATATGGCGACTCTTCCATTGGAACCAGTTCAATATGGGCTAATAAAAAGGTATATCTAGCTTAGTCTTGCTCATTGTACTCTGTGCACATCCATGGCAAAGATATATTTCAGATACAAAGATAAGAGTTAATGATAAATGTGTGGTTGAATGAAAACAGTGATATATGTTATCTACCTACTACATTATTTATTTTATTATATTAGGCATCAAGAATAAAAATACAGATTATAGCTTTGGGTGTAGAGAAGAGTTGGCTGTAGTAACGGCTAACTTTTATATAGTGAGCTAAAGACTTTTTCATAGATAAATACCTGTTTTGGTTCTCTAATTTGTATCACTATTTACTAAAAATGGTCTCCAAGCCCAACCATAGGAGAGGAACAAATGTTCTCAGAAATTGGTAATATTTTTGCTTGCCATACAATGTACTGGAACTGTATATTCCAAACAGTCAGAGAATCCTTCTAAAGATGGATTGAAACACAGGACCCAAAATGTCTCTGCTTGGTCATAAACCATTCTCCAGGACCTCAAATGTCCCACGGGACTTCAAAATCCCACCCATCAAATAAAACTCTCCAGGACACTGTGAGTAAACATTGACACAGAAGAATACTTATTGGGACATTTTCTTGTGGAATCCCTGGGCACACAAAGTGGAACCCCAGAAAAGTTTGGTAAATGATGACTAAAATAAAATTAAATTAAAAAGATTGTTCAAAAGATTACGCCAGATACATTGAGGTCAACAAACGTATCACTTATTTTATCCTAGGTTTGAAACATAAGATTTTCATGCCTGAATCCGAAGCTTCGAACTTCTTCAAGAAACGTGGCAAGAGATCACCTAAGTCTCAGGATGAAATAAATGGTAAGTAAGGGTATTGGGTTTATTGAATGCTGCTTATTATCTGTCCCACAGTTTCCTTGAAGTTAGCCAGGATTCCCACCTACACTATGAGGATGTGGTGTGGGATCATATTTGTTTGTTTTCTTTGGACAAGGAGCTGCTTTTAAATCAGCATTAATTTTTTCTTGTATTTAAATAATATCTAAATAGGAAAAATAATGTATTTTGAAATGAATAAAACACATACAGTTCATTATGATCAAATAGTATAGTAGGATAGTTTATATATTTGTATGTGTTTTTATGTGTATATATATATATATATATATATATATATATATATATAAAATTTTATTGTTAGTAATTCCCTTGACTTGAAAAAGAGCTTCCGTCTATTAAATTAAATGTTGTCTAAATACTGTACATTGTACTACCCATTTATTTTATATTACAAACACTAATCACTTAACAGTATAATTTTGCTTTACAGTATCAAGGTGTTTATTAATAAATTATTGCTTAGACTGTAATTAAGATTTTAATAATATTCTAAGGTGAACAAATCGGTTCCTAATTTCTGAATAAAATTTAAAAAATATTAAGGCCAGTCTTGAGACTGAATATAGAAAGAGCTTAATTTAAATTAACTGTATATGTGTTTGATATATTTAAAATCATAACTTTAAAAATGTTTAAGAAATGGTCATCTTCAAATATGTTTTTATATAATTCTGATTATTTTCCTACAGACTGAGCTGCAATTCTAATATTTTTTTATGAAATGAGCTGCTTATTAGGTGTATTTCTAGTAATTGATAATATACAAATAAACATTAATGAGTAGTACTTGTATTTATATTACATAATAAAAATTTAAATAAAAAAATAAACATTAATGAATTTAAATATTAAATGACCTGATTCTTAGCTGTTTTTCTAAGAATTGTTAAAAATGCAAAAAATTAATAATAAACCTTAATTAATTTAAATATTAAGTGGGCCTATTATTAGTTGTATTTTGTAATAATTGACAAAAATTACAATGATAACAAATAAACCTTAATCAGTTTAATTATTAAATGGTCTGATTATTAGTTGAATTTCAAATGGCTGATAAAAATGCAAAACAATAAATAAATAAAACAGTAAAGAGTTTAAATATTAAATGAGCTGATTATTAGTTGTTCTTCTAATAATTGATACAAATTGCAAAAAATAATAAATAATAATGAAATTAAATATGAAATTAGCTTATTAGTTATTTTTCTAATAATTGATAAAAATGGGAACATATTAAATACATTTAATTTAAATTAAATTAAATGAGCTGATTAATAATAAACTTTTCAGGAATCATACATATTTTGCATCGTACAGTTGAGCATTGGAATAATTTATACCGACAAGGGCAATGAGTGGCCACTTTTTGTATAATTCCCAGTCCTTCCATTGGGAGGGTGTTTACTTTGCCTCGCACAATGCAGACCTGTCTTCCCTCTGCAATGTGAGTACAGAGCCCTGGTATGTGCTGCTGCTGGAGGTGCAGGAGGTGCAGGAGGTGCAGGGCAGGCTGGAGAATACTCTCCAGGACTGTGGAAAACCCTCTAGCTCCAGTTACACAGTGCCTTGCAATTGCCCTCAAAGCTCTTTCCACCTATTCCTATGCCTCCTTCCTCATTCACATAGTTTTCTCCTTCTCACACTCAAGTCATCAATCTATAGAAAAATACAGTTTTTTGAATGTTATTACAAAATCTTTTTTCTTGGAGAACAGAGTAAAAGATCTAAATCTCCAGGTAGATCCCAAAGTAGTAGTTTGTAGATATACAAAACAGTAGAACATACATAAAATAGGTCTGGAAAAGTACAGTAAAAGTACAGTAAAAAAAATAATTAAGATTTTGGATTAGGAAAATGAGCCGACTACATGGTCAAAATTGTTCTTACCAGGTGTTAAATTGTATATTTTTGTTTTTATTCTATAATATATCACTATTAATACATTAACACAAAAATTACATGATAACGTTATTTAGATTGCAAGTTTGTGAGTTTTCAGTCTTGCATGGTGCTTTGGGGAAAGCACTCTGGGCAATGGATTCTAAGCTCAAAGACGGGGCCCTCCATCTCTGCAATGTGATAATATTGCTATTATTTATTTCCGTGAACTTAACCCATGTATAGCGCTACAGAATATGTTGGCACGTTACAAATAAAGGATAATAATAGAAACCTACAGATGAAGAACCTGAAGAACTTATTAGAGCCATGTTTGTGTATTTTGTTATTTGATATGTTGAATGAATGTTCCTAAAACACCTATGTGTTACAGTACTGTGTATGTGACATGTTCCCGATGAAACCATAGAATGTAAAAAGGTGACTGTGGTTTAATAGGTCTTTAAATTCAAACTAAGGTGTAATTCTTTTCTCTACAATTTAATTATTTAAGCCATTTAAGGACTACTATGCTCCATTTTCTTTTCTTAGCTGGTGGCTGTAACTTTTTAATGAAGTTCTGTGCTTGTAAACTAATGAGGTTCTATTCAACCTAGCATCTGAAGATGTCACATTCCCATTGTGCGTATCGAAACTTCCTGTGTGTGCAAAATCTCAACCCACCTTGGAAAGCAAATCAGCCAAAACCAAAATGGTAGAGTCCACAGCAGCCTAACTACATATAGACAATGAATTACATACCACATATACCATAATACAATCATCTATTTTATAAGGAACGTTCTTATAATAGTTTCCCAGTTCAGAACCTACTATTTTATATGTATAAATAAAGTGCAAGAGTTTGTTTCTGAAAGATCTATTTTTAGGCAGTTATCACTAATTTGGAGAAGATTGTATGTACAAAATGTAATTTATTCTGAGGAATAATTCAGCCTGAACGGTGGCTAAAATCGGTCGACTAAGTGATTCAAGAGGTTTCAGTCAAGATTCCTTATTGTAAAAAAGTTGGAAATATGGTTGTGTGGTGAATGGTGGCGAAGTGTAGTTGGAAATGTGCATATTTGGCAATATGTCCACCCTGTCGGCCTGTACATTACCGATATACATTTCTTGGTGATAGGGGGTGGTGACTGTGGGAGGTTAAATTACATAAATTCCCCGGTTGCATAGGGTCAAGACTTTAATTATACAGCTAATAGGGGGATGGGAGAGTCAGAGGGAGGTATATATCTCCACCAAGATGCCAAAAACCCTTTGGCTGACACTGGTGACTGAATTTACACTTTCTTTTCTCTACCTCGTTCCCATCTTTCTCTTGTCCTTTAGATACGTCTCTTTCATCTCTCTTAAGGTTATAAATATATTCAATAGTAAGCCTATTTTATTATTATTAATAATGTTAATTATGATTATAATAATAATTATTATTCTATCTGAGATACTAAGTGTAAAGACATGGCTTTCTGAAATTCACAATTAATTAAGTGATGCTACAAATACATCAATACATTATATACACAAATATATTAACATTAGAAAAAAACAAATATTAAACTAGGAGATAGCCTTTCTATATGTTAGCAACTAACCCTATGTGTCTTGTGATGTTGTGTAAGTGTGTCTGTAGACTTTATCACGGCCCACCGCAGATGGAAAAGAGAGAGATCTTAGCAAATGCCCACAAATATGGTTCCTTAGTACCTGACCAACCCCCTATACTCAGCCCCCTTCCTTCTTTGGTAATGTCCAGTTACAGGACCCTAAACAAAGGGCATAAGAAACGCTCCCCAGCTTCATGGCTTGCCAGGTGTAGCCAGATATAACTGGGTCATAGGATGCCAATGTAAAGCGTCGATGCAATGTCAACCACTGAGTCACGTCCAAAGGTATGGACACAACTGTACTGACCTAAGTTAACTCCTTGTGTGTACACAACTGACCAGAGTATGGCTAACTCTTCATGTGTCAGTAACAAAGCAGTGACATATAAAGCACTTGTAATTTATCATTCTGAGACAGTAGATGTTTCACTTCCTCTTCCTATGTCTCCCTCCTCCTATTTTATATCTCACCCTATTTTTTCTCTCATTTATTTTATGATCTATACTATTCATAAGGAAATGGCAGAGACTTGTTCACTACGAAGAATAATTGACAGATTCTGACTAGAGCAGATTATGACTTTTGCTCTTTGTTTTTGATTATTGTAAAGCTCTGCTCGAGTGGTGAGAGGCCTTTGTATCTAAACGTCAACAGCCCCATTATGGCCGATAGTATCACGGTAACCTAATAGTAACCTAATGAGATTCCCAGCATGTGAATTGTGGTGTTGGAGAAAACTTCTTAGAGTTCCCTGGACTCCAATCAATCTGTACTACAGGAAATATACCAAACTGTACACTGGAAGGTTTGATCATGAGGATGAAGCTCAAATATTGTGGCCAAATCATGAGAAGACAGGATTCCCTAGAGAAGACTCTAATGCTGGAAACAAATTAAAGGCACATGAAGAAGGGGACTGCAGACGTGGATAGATGAGGTAATTGAAGCAATGAACATGATCTTGATGGAACTCAGAGGGGCTGTGGCTGACAGATATGCCTGGTGTGCTGTGATGCAGAGGATCATGGAGAGTCAGACACACCTTAATGATTAAACAACAGCAAACCTAATGGCTGGTGGAATTGTTACCTAACAATACTATACAGTGACGGGAAAAAGTATTTGATCCCCTGCTGATTTTGAACGTTTGGGCACTGATAAAAAAATGATCAGTCAATAATTTTAATGGTTGGTGTATTTTAACAGTGAGAGACAGAATAACAAAAAAAACAATTGATTTTTGATCTCAAGGCCGCTGGGACCATAGTCACCAAGAAAACAATTGGTAACACACAACGCCATGAAGGACTGAAATCCTGTATCGCCCGCAAGTTCAAATCAAGCTCTTTAGCATCAACTCAACTTGCCATGTTTGGAGGAGGCTGAATGCTGCCTATAACCCAAAGAACAACAACCCCACTGTCCAACATGGAGGTGGAAACATTATGCTTTGGGAGTGTTTTTATGCTAAGGGGACAGACGGACGGGGCCATGTACCATCAAATCTTGGGTGAGAACCTCCTTCCCTCAGCCAAGGCATTGAAAATGGGTCATGGATGGTTATTCCAGCAGGACAATGACCCAAAACACACAGCCAAGGCAACAAAGGAGTGGCTCAAGAAGAAGCACATTAAGGTCCTGGAGTGGCCTAGCCAGTCTTCAGACCTTAATCCCATAGAAAATCTGTGGAGGGAGCTGAAGGTTCAAGTTCCCAAACATCAGTCTCACAACCTTAATGACTTGGAGAGGATCTACGATGAGGAGTGGGACAAAATCCCTCCTGAGATGCGTGCAAACCTGGTGGCCAACTACAAGAAACGTCTGACCTCTGTAATTGCCAACAGGGGCTTTGCCACTAAGACAAAGGGGTCAAATACTTATTTCCCTAATTGACCTGCAAATTAATTTATAACTTTTTTGACATGCGTTTTTCGTGTTGTTTTTTTTTTGTTATTCTGTCTCTCACTGTTAAAATACACCTACCATTAAAATTATAGACTGATAATTTCTTTGTCAGTGGACAAACATTAAAAATCAGCAGGGGATCAAATACTTTTACCCCCCACCGTAGCAACTAAGACTTTTTTTCCTGAAGCTACCTTATTAACGGGAAATACTTAGTTTTCAGCACTCGCATGGTTAAAATGGGCTGATGTAGTAGAGGATGTATGGTATGGTAAAGATCTACAGCTAACCTCCACAGACATTTTAAATGGTGTCTTTATTCAGCATTCCAGGAAAGATGTGAGGAATGCATCCTGGTTATTTTTCCCAGTACCTGCTGCATGGTCATTAGAGATCTTTGTGATATGCCGTACATATACAGGGCCAGCTCAATATGGGCGGAATGTGCAGTCGCCCCAAGGATGCCAACTTACGATGGATTGGCCTGCCTTGTATCCACCATGTATGGGTTTGACTAGAATCTATTTACTTTTTTTGCATTGTATTTTATTGTCTTTTGTTTCAGTTTTCTTTGTATTACAAGTATTTATTTGTTATAGATATAAATACGCTACTTTACAAAGAAGAAGACATGAAGAAAGCATTTTCATTTTATCATCACTTCTAATTCCTGATTATACATGATGGCCCTGCACCTCCTTTAGTCCAGACAAAATTAAGAAAATGTACACAAAGTTAAAAGACTATCAGATTAGTTCAGTATTATTATATTTCTTTAATCAGTTAATTTATATGTAATTTATATTTAATTGTAAAGTTTTTTTTCAATCTTTGGTACTTTAGAGACGCAGAAGAGGTATAATTAGTGGTCATGGCAGTATTGTTGAATTCATATTATGTGACCTCTATTGGTCCGGCAAAACGACTAAGAACCATATTCTATTTGTTGTAAAACTATTTTCAAATGTAATTGTGGCTGCACTGACACTAATGAAAACTCCTGGGTATTTCTTCCCCTTCCCAGCTCACTCCTGATCGCCCCCTTCCCCACTCGAAACCCAACCCATTGCTTGATCACCCCATCTACATAACCATGGGGGTTCATTGACCCCCATGGCATCTAAAACATTAACCCTGTGCCATTGGGGGTCCTTAAAGGAACCCCATGGCACCTATTCTATTTACCCTAGTATCTATTTATCTTAACTTATAAAAATCAAACATCGCCTTAGCCTTAACCACATTGAAATTCTGGATAGTTTTTCCAAGCAACCCAAGCTGATGTTATCTTGAACTTATAACTTATATGAATAATATCTAGGACCTTGCATAGGGAGCTGAATTGGCTTGAGCCATCTCTGTACTCATATAATTGTATTAATTTAAGGGGTCTGTACATATATTAATTTATGCTGTTTCTTTTTGTTTTTGTATGTACCTGAATAAAGCCCCTTTCCTTTGCCACCATTGTCTCGTATGTTAAATGGGAATCTCTGAAAGAACTTGACTGAACGTTTACTTAAGTTCTGTGACTCATTTATTACCCATAATTATATACCAGCCTCTGACCCGATTTCACAAGCTGTACTTAGTGGCTTTCATATGTGGAGATTTTGGTTAGTTTAACCACTTGTTTTTAACCACTTCAATATCTCTAACTTGGCATCACCATCAACTTGAGAACTTTGTAATTGGTGGCAGAGGACGTGGTGTGACCACAGCTGTATTGGTGTGATACTGTGACACAGCTCTTAAACTTTAAGCTGTTTTCTTTTTAATATGCCAAAACCTCACTCAGAAATGGATATCCCTTTTGCGCCTCTAGAACAGTTTTCAGAAATGTACCTGTAAAAAGAGAGACAAACAAAGCCAATGGGACTCAAAGGAAAGTGTAGGGAAAGAAAATGGAAATGAGGAAGGCGAAAGAGCTGGCAGAACATGGGAATAGTGAGACAAAGGACTAGATTAACTAAGCTTTGTCATATGGTAAAGGGCCTGTTTGTTTTGCCATATGACAGCATTTTGCCCGTTAACCGCTGGAAGGAATTGTAAGCAATTTGCCACATCCTCATTTGGTTCTTATTGTGTATACATTAGGGGCTTTGCTAAATCTTTTCACCCATCTTCTAATGATCTCTCGGATTGAGCTGTTGTGTCCATGACCCCAATCTTGCCTTGGCCACATTGCACCATTTTGGCAACAAACCCAAACCTTCTCTAACTGTACCATTTTATAACTATGTAAACTGCCTTGGATAAAGGTGCTATATACAGGATCAGATTTATCATTAAGTAGAGTATGCAGGTAATCACACATTGTAGTTTACATGGTACCCTATCTTGAGGGTGGTAATAACTCATCTTTGATTTGCTGATGTGCAGCTCATCAAGACACTTCCTCAGTTACCAACATATTCCTTAGTGCTATACAGGGGTAGGTTCAAGTCAACATAATATTAACACAATGCAAAGGAATGTGTTTGAGCTTAAAACCAAACGTACAAAGAGCTTTCCCTGAAGCTCATTACAAGATTGAAAACTCGTAAACGTACAATCTAGATGGTATAGGTGAGGTATAGAAGGATGATAGATGTGATGTGCATGCTGAAGGTAATAAGCTTCAGATGTGTTTTTAGTGAGGTTTTGAAAGTTTTCTGAAATAGGAGGATAGTGTAGTGGTACTGGGCAAGAAGTTCCCCTTGTATATGGGCAGCATAAGAATATTCCTGAAGATGGGAGTGAGAGGAGGTTATGAGAGAAGGAAAGAAGAAGAATGTTAACAGAGCAGAGAGGGCGGTCGGGGGAGTATTTAGAGATGAGAACAGAGCTATAAGAGGGTGCACTATTCTTGAGGGCTTTAGGGTCATGATTTTAATCTGGAGGTTATGGGAAACCAGTGGAGTGACTGACAGAGAGGTGATGCTCACATTGAGCATTAAGTATGGTAGCTAACTCTCTCCTTGATGGCCTCCCCATCACCCTTGTGTCCGCACTTCATCAAGGAGAGAGTTGCAGTAATCAAGGCAAGATATGATGAGAGAGTGGATTAGGATTTTAGTTGTGTTTTGTGTAAGATACAGATCTATTTTGGTGAACAATATAAGATTTGTTATTGATTGTATGGGAGGAGGGAAAGCGAGGGCAGGATCCAGTAGATAATGGGCCAAGATAAGGGTCCTGAGAGGTGAGAGTGATGATGGCAGTCAACTCTGAGAGATATAGGTGGAGTGGAAGCTGTGGAAGAAGGTGGGAATATTAGGAGCTCGGTCTTTGACATGTTGAGATTAAGTTGATGGGCGAATATGCTGGAGAGGCAACACACAATTATGACTCTTAGGGCAATGTTCTAGGATGGGCTATAGAACCAATAGTTTCCATGTGAGGCGATGTAGGCTGCAATGATTGTACCTTATACTCATCTCTGCCAGTATAAACAACAAGAGTAGTTCTTCTATTGAAAAGAGCAATAGACTCTTCTGGCAGATGAACAGTTAAAATTGTGAATGATGATATATTCTACTATACTGCCAAAACATTTTATTTATACTGTTTTGTCTCACTCCCCTTTTAACTTTCGCATCCTGTTTGACTTATTATTTTTATAATTAATGTTCAATATACAGTCACATGAGAGACCGACTGTAAAATAAAACTTCCTGAATATATTTGCTGAAAACCACCTAATATCACAAAGAAGCATATGCTTCATACAAAAACCGTCACTTTATAAGAACGATTCCTGTTTATTTTTGCTGTTGTCCAAATTGTGATATTTAGTACATAAAATTTTAGGATTCAAAATATAGTAAATACTATAGGTCTCGAACAGGGCATTAGTTAGTACAATTAGTTTTTTACATTTCACAGTGCAGAGCATATTGTCTCTTGAACGTGTTGAATGCAATTAAAAAGCTCTAAGGTGTGCATATTAAAGATATATGTGTAAATGTAGATAGATAAATAAACAATAATAATAATATGTCTTTCCTCAAAAGAAGTTGCTTTCATACTAAGGAGTAAACTAAAATATACTTGTAGAAAATGTAGCACTTACCTTTTATGGCTACAAGACCTCCGTATATTAGATCATGTAAGCTGATGAGGAACACAAAAAAAAAATGAATAAAGGACACTGGTTGACATTGAAAACCTAGCTTCATTGTCTCTTGAATTCTCTTTTAAAGTTTTGACCCAAGAGGGTTCAGCATTCTCAGTTTCAGCGACACAAATGGAACATAATTTTGATTTATTTTCTTTTATTTTGACTTAAAAACACAAATCAAAATCTGTGTTTCAGCTGAGAACAGACAAAGACTGTCCGCAGACGAGCGCAGGAGAGAATACTACGAAGAGCAGAGGAACGAGTTTGAGAACTATGTAGAGGAGGAGCAGGATGGTAAGAGATACAACATTTTTGGGGGATTTACATCTTGTAAAAAGCTTGTATAATTTCTTGTGTTCATTCTATTTGTTTTGTTAAATAACAGTAAGTTTCAGGGACTAAACCAGTAAAATTCTACATGAACTATATGGAGAAGTTTTGGAGAACTCTTGGAGAACATATTACAGGTCTATGCAAGTGAGCTGGGTTATGAATGCATCTGACAGACGGGAATTAGTAGTGTATGATTACATTTATTTGCATGCACTATGTTTTTTTGCTTTGCATAAAAAAAACTAAAAAAATCTGTGGCAGGTGGTGATGGGGTAAATCACTGGGCTGAAGTGTCACCTGGGATGTTATGTAGATAAAACAATCAGTGAATGAAGGGACACAGACCTTGTTCTGGGTATTACAGAAATCTAAAGGAAGGCTGCAGCACAATCCCCAGGCCAAAAAGATACAATGTATTATGTATGCTAATTTTCACTGGGATTTTCAGGGGTGTAAACATTGATAAAAAACAGTTTGCAAATGCAAGAAATTCAGCAAACTTAGGGTAACTGTTTAAATGTTTATTTTGGTATTTTTTCATGCAATTTTTTTCATACACTATGAATTCTCCTCTATCAGATGCATTAATAACCAAGCTCACTTGCATATACCTTTAATATTACATTTTATATATAAAATGCCAGAATATAAGTACAATTTTACAACAGTAGAAGACAAGATGGCATATTTGAATATATGGATTAGTACAGGTGGAGACGAGGACACTGATATTGTGGATCTAACCTCTCTATTCTTTTATGGTCTGTCTAGCCAACATGTCAGCCTCTTGTTAGAATGATTCCTTTGTTTCCTGTAGTTCTTATGGCTTGTGATTGGCCAATGCAAATATGTCTCTGTGTATAAGAAGCCTTTTTCCTAATGCTAATACACTCCAACAATGTCTTCGGAATCTAAAACAAAAAGGATGACTACAACGGTTATTTCCTACTACTACCAAAATTATGTTAATTCTTTATTTATAATTAACTGAATTCTGTAGCACTGTAGCATAGCCATGAATTATATCATTATATTCCTATACAATAAGTTGGGAATAGTCATGTTTCTAGAAAATCCACCAAGGACCATATGTATTTGTGATCATGAAGCCTTAAGCCAGAGTCCATATTTTTCTGTGTGTACACACATTGATATATTTCATTGATATTTTATTATTATTTATAGAAACATGTGTTGGGTTAAGTGCATGTTGTAAGTAATTAGTGATGAATCTCCACTATTCATCATGATCCATGTTAATTACTCACAGTGTAGCTACTGTCCAAGTCTGTTAGTGTCATCTCTTCCTCGGCTACATCTAGCCACGTATAATGATTCACTTTTTCAGTAAGAAAAGGATGTTTCAATAAGATCAACATTTCACACATGGGAACAACCAAAGATGTCTTTTCTGTCCTAGATGGATAACTCAGAGACGGTTTATCCTGGGCGGCTCTGTACACATGGCCATATTGACCTTGGAGAAAAGCAAATTAATTGTAGTAGATCAGTGGTTCCTCCTCAAAACCCCTCCTCAAGACCCACCAGACAGGTTGTTGTTTAAGTAAAACATTGTGAATACACAGGTGAAGCAATTTGAGACTCCACAGGCTGTTGAATACTAGTTGCCTACCCTTTGTTCACACAATGACCCTGGTGGGTCTTGAGTAGGGGTTTTGGGAACCACTGTAGTAGTTTATTACATTAATGGACTAAGAGTTTTTGAAAAATATTTTTAATTTAATATATTTTTATACACATTTAATTTTGAATTTAAATACATCATATGAAAAACGTGTAAATGAATTATTGCAAAATTGTGTTTGTGTATTTCAAATCAAAATCAAATAAAAATATGTATAAAAATATATTGAGTAAAAAAATATTTTTCAGAAGCTTGCATATAATAAATTCATGTTATTATAATTATACTGCTACAGATTCTATTAAAACATAAAAAAATTAACTTAGAAAAGTCACTAAATAATATTGTTTTGCTTATTTATTTTGTGTGTAGTTAAAGAATAAGATATAAAACAAGTTTTAATTAAGGTATATTTAATGTAATGGTTTAATTATCAGCCACACTAATATACTGCAAAACAACACTTCAAAAGTAACTAAAGACAAGACAAAAAAACAACAAAAAAAAACAATATTTTATTAAAATTACCAAATTCATAGCTGACTACTTGGTGATTGTAAGCTCTCTCAAGCACTATACATATCTAGGAGAATAGCAGAAACATGTGAATGTGAGTACAACAAATAGATTTCAAAAGCTTTAATTAAATATAAATACATTTAAACAAAGTTTTTAATGCAATGTCATAAATTTGCAATTTACACATTATTGTATTTTATTAAATTTAAGTTCATATCTAGTCAAATTAGGTATTTAATAGCATATTTGCGAAATACCCATTTTTATTATAGTTTGAGAATTCCTATCAGAAAACACCAGCTTCGGTGCAACTGAATATGCATGTGTGCTAGATTTATTATGTTATTAATTTTGATCCTTTAAAATCATTTATTTATCTTCAGACTGCTTTATATAATAATATGGTGGTTTCTTAGTGAAGTTAAAATAATTACTTTATCATTAACAAAAGAAAAAAAGTGGAAATACATAAGGATATAAAATTGCAACATTATTGCAAACTATTTTATGTGAATTTTCTAGTGAAAATGTATTGGATGTGTGGATTCCTTGTCCTTGAGTCTTGTCTGGACAGATATACCATGAAACTAAACTATCCTCCTGGCTGGACACTGAAGTCATAGCAAATATGGAGTATTCCATTTTTTTCAAGCTTAACAAATCACACAAGTGTCTAAATAAAACCAAATACATTGGTTTTCCATATATATAACTGTTCCAAGGGTTAGTATTTATAAAATATTTGCGCAGACAGAATTACGCTCATTTACCTGTCTGATGTCTCTGCTGTTTTTGGATCACAACTAGACACCATCCCCATTTGGCAAAAACAGTAATTGATGTTCAAGTTGGAAAAAAATAATGTCAGAAATGAATCCAGTAAGTTCAAATACTGCAAATTTTTCCACATTATGGCAATTTGTTGAATAATTTCAATGTTTATTGTAGAGACAAGCCAACACTCTCCATAGACCGCATTTAAAAAAATGTGTGAGCAAAAACATTTGATTATTGAGATATGAAATATTACTTGCTCAGCCAGCCCAATAAAGTGTCTACGGCTTTATGATCAAAAACATACCAACATATTTCATGAATAAAAATAATGTATTTTCTAAATTTAAATTCATGCAGTCTACTATGTAGAAATAAATAAAAAAAAAAGGTTAGCATCTTAAAAGCTTAGTGCTATAATTTGTTTAAAGAATAGAAAAGTACAGCAGAACAAAATGGTGCTAGTGGACACTCCAGCCTAGTGTCAATTTTCAGTTCAGATAGAATATACTAGCTTTGATAGCAAACCATGAAATCAACATTTATGGATTTGTACAAAATACAGAGTGCTGTATTGGCTCTGGCAAAAGAATAAAAAAATAAATACAACAGTTATATATGATTGAAATTCTTGTTAAACGTAAGAGTTGAAAGCTGTATATTAAGAATGATATTCTTGGTTTGCTAAATTAGCTTGTATAGAAGTATAATGACCATTATAGCTTTTTTCTTCTTAACTTTGTGTTACTGCACCTATACAATTGTTGACTTTTATTTGGGCTTTGTGTATGGGATATCAAACTATAAATATTAACTGTACCAATTTTCTCTACAGAACAAGAGGAGCGTAGCCGTGAGCAAATTGAACAGTGGCGCCAGTGGCATTACGATGGACTGTCTCCTTCCTACCATTACCAGCGCCAAAACATTTAAAATCTATAGAAATAATGAACTTCTAAAAAAATAAGCTGTTAAATAACTTCTTTAATATAAGAAAAGAGTTATACAATAAACACATCTCATAGGCCTAACATTGGACATTCACTACAGTATTGTTTTATAAAAATCTACAACCTGTAATTCTTAAAGATACTTTTTTCTTAGCCTTTCTATTGCTTTTGTGCAATTTCCTTATTTCTTTGTAATGTTGTGTCGTCTTTTCTAGGATTATTTCTGCAAGAAAGCACTTTGATAGCAGTATTTACAAGTGCAACTTACTATTTTGTAATAGAGCAAGATTTTCTAGCTATTTTTAGAAAATATAGCAGAAAAGGATGTTAAATGGTATTGTCTTCTATTATGTAAATTTCAATCTAAATAAAACAGGACAACATGAAATGCTTTTGTTTTTAATTTCCTAGACTTCTAAAAGTTCATACGTTGTCCTCCATGCTCAAGTCGTTTCACAAATAGCTTTATTATATAAAAAAAAAAAATTCATACTTAATTTCCAGCCATCTCACTACGAGACACTAGTACCAGGTAGTTTGTTCATTATGTATTTAAGTAGATGTTATTTTTCTATGGTCTGCAGGAAGAAAGTGTCAAGACAATTTGGGACTTTCTATTTTTCAGTCTGAAAATAGCAGTACTACTACAACACCACCGCCATCAACCAGAATTCTCTGTAGATATTGAACAGTAAAAACATGGAAACATATCACGGAGGAGACACTCACTTCATGGTTGTAGCACTAACAAACTGTTATATTAGATAATTTAACTGGAAAACCATGGAACAGAGCAGAGGCATTAAGCAGACCCATGTTAGATATGTCAATGCTTTTTTACTCCATAGCAGTGAAACGGATCCTGTTGCTGGATTCTGAATAATTGTGTTAAAATCAGAAAGGAAAGCGTGAGACCCGCAAAGATCTGGGATGAGACTAACCATTTTAAAACATTTGAAGGACTTGGGTCATCACATATGTGACGAGTCAAGTGAAATGGAGTAATTTACTTAGCCTACTTGGTCAATTCTTCATATGAAGCTGCAATAATATAGAAGGTGTTACAGTTTTCATCCCCTATGTGGATATGGGTACAAAATCTTAATGCCGTACAGCGTCAAATTATATTACATTGTAATGCGATTCTCAAAGTTTTGCATCTTTAAAGGGTAAGTAATCACAAGCTTTCCTTGTTCACCTACTTCTGCAGATATATAAAAAATGGGTGCATTTTTTAATGAATCACAAAATTGACCATGGTGAACCACCTGAACACTACTGAGGGCCTTCACAGACCAAATTACTTTTCTGCCTGAATCTTAATTGTCACACGCCATGCTATACTGGACTCTAGTACCTAGGCACTTCTGTAGTATATTTTTCACTCATTTTAATTTTTTAATTTCCCAATTGCACTTTGGAGCATCTAAATGGCACTCAGGAGCCATGACTGCTCCTCTGCTCTATACTATGCATATTAAAGTCATGGAGGTCTTCCTTATAAGTTTGGTGTTCTAAAACAGGGTCGAGCAAACTATTTGGTCTGGACCCCTACTTTTCATCCATGAAGTTAACTGGGTCCCCTTAAAACCCCAATAACCATTATACCAAGGAGCTTTATTATTAAACCTTCCAGACTTACTAAATACCAATTGGGACAAATTAAAAGGGGCTCTATATAAGCACAGAGCATATTTTTTTACAGAAGCTTTTAGTTTGTGATCTTCTATCCAAAAGCAAGGTCTTCATCAACTATAAACTTCTGTAAAAAAAAATATGCTATGTGCTTATATAGAGCCCTATTCAATTGGCCGAACCGCAATTTAATAAGGCTGTTGATCTTTATCGTCCTTGTATTCTCTTCTCCATCCTGCTCCCCCTCTATTACAATATAGAATTTCCCCCCTCTCGACATTGCAATGTAAAGGAATCCAATTTGTCTTTATTACAATCACTTCCTGGATCATGAGACAGTTTATTAATCAGTGGCGGAAGGGAAGGATGGAACTGGAAGTAGTAAGTGGTTTGTTCGATAACTGTATCTGAATGAAGATTAAAACCACACCCCTTACCCCAGGAAAAAAGGAATATAGAAGATAGACGCAAACACAGACTTGTAAATACCACACACCTCCCACCAGAAGCACGGATGTCTGCAGGAGAAGCCTCTCTTCTAATTAAAACGGACTTAATTGATTCCTTTAATTAGTGCCTAAGTTCTAAGATTTATATTTTCCAAATATATTTTTTATTATTGTTCAGTGGCCAGTTAATGTCTATGTATGCAAGTGACATTAATATGTTTTAATACTGCTTTGCACAATGTCTTAGTTTGAAGATGCCATCCCAAGCAGTAGAGATGTACGATACTACTATATGAAGTTCATGTAGTATAAGTTCATATATACAGAACATTGATCAGCTCTGAGATGGTATTGCCCTATTTTATTCTTATGATTTGAGCAACATTGCACATTCCAGCATTGTGGGTAGGAGCATGAAAGGAAGGTAGTGGCATTATTTAATTTATACACCACTACTGTCATGATTAAAGGGCTTGTGTACCTCAATGAAGTGGTGAGCTATACCATGTAGAGTCACCCAATATTGGCAGATCATAGCAGAGAGCTCAGACAAAACATGGTCCAGTGGAGAAGGAACTGGCAAACCACTGCAGTATCTTTGCAAAGAATATCTTATGGATAAGCATGACTAGACGCAACTATTGTACCCGGCGTGCTGCGGTCCATAGGGTCACAGAGAGTCTGATGCAACTGAACAACAATACTGAGTGCAGTTCAGATCATATGAAGTAAAAAGGGTAGAGAAAAAAAAATAATATCACATATATAGTTGTGAGCATGCGGCTCCTTGCACAGGCACTCCTTGCACAGGTGATGAGCACCTCTACAACACCCTACGACTTTAGGCCCACAAATGCAGACTTTCGCTATGAGAGGGGCCGCATTTGCGGAGGTGGACGCTCCCACGTCAGCTGCAATGAGCCGCAGGCGGGACTTACACCACAAAAATTTACAGACTTAGCATCCACAAATATGAGCAGCGGGAATTAGAGAAAAAAAACATTACGAGCTCGCAAAAATACGACCGCAGCGCCCGAACTGCCCACACATGAAAACATTAAAAACACAATAAATACACACAACAAACGCATAAAAAGCTTACCCACAGCAAGGGGCGGCACCCAGGACCTCTGCAAGTGAAGTTACACCTCAATTTAAGTCCAAATTCAAGAGTTTACTCACACAAAAATCCCCTAAGCAAGAGAAAAAATGGCTGCCGGAAAAAACGAAAACGAGGCTACAGGACGCTAAACACGCAAAAAACCACGAAACACATACGGATTTTCAGAAAAAGCCATATGAGGTCCAAGATCAACTCTTACAAGGACACTAAATCAGGGGTCACCAAACTCTGTCCTGGAGGGCCGCACCCAGGCCTGGATTTGTGGATATCCTTGCTGCAAGCAGGTGATACTATTGCTTCTTCCACCATCCTGATTGACTCACCTGTGCACAGAAAGGAAATCATCAAATCCAGGCCTGGGTGCGGCCCTCCAGGACCGAGTTTGGTTACCCCTGCACTAAATCATCCACAGCCGCGTACCACATACACATTAGCCGCCATTTTACAACACAATGCGGAAGTACACAGCTACCCTAACGGATTTTCCTCGCGCACGCAGCCTATTTACACTACACACTGCACACATTGCTGACACTTACACAGCATCTACACAACAGTGCAAACCGACATTGTATGCTGTATGTGACATTTGTTTGAGGCCATCATTGTTTAATGTGTACTCTTTAGGCAGTTTGTATTCGTTTTCTATAAATATTTTACCTAGATGTGTTAATATAATCCTCAATGTTAGTGATATAACATTTACACTTCACTTCTAAGCCCTCAGAGTACCGGATTCTCACCTTCTGGAGCCCCACCTGTCAGAGTGCTCTCCCTTATGAGAGACCACATGTTGCATAGCTGTGATGCCCATGGGGAGGGGGCTTCACACTACTAACATCTCATGCTGCTCAGACACAGCATGTAACGGTCTGCTGGTTAGCAACAGGAGACTCTGGTAGTTTGAAGCCCCTCTGGAGGATGGTTTTAGGTCACAGCTGTGCAACATGTCCACTCTAGTGGGGGGAGGGGGGGGCGCACATCAGAACAACTACATTACTAAGTATAAAAATGTAGTTAAAACATTCATATGAAAACAAATATATTGTGAACCAAGAGTCTCTAGAAATTGAATTGGTTGACTAGATTTTCTTATGAGTGCTGCCAGCCAGATGCCCGTCAGCCAATCTATTTGATTTGAATTTACCTGCTGTGAAAAAAATACTTATGTTAAAATATACTTTCCTTTCAGTGGCTTTATCTTATTGACTAAGCAGTGGAAGATGTAACAAGAGTAATGGCTTTAAAACAAAAAGCAACTTTAAACAAACTTTAAAAAGCACAGAAATTATAGCATTGAATTTCAGACCAAGTTATTTCAAATGATTTATTGTTAGCAGCTTTACAAAATGGTTCAAATAAATATTGACCTTAGGTCAATGAAACCTTCCAATTTATTTGGGATTATTGTACAAAATGTATAACCATTTAAAAATGTCCCCAAACATATACATATTTACAAACAATTAAAAATACGGATTACATAAATCACAAAGGAATCCGTATTCTTGAACGGTCTTATTATGGACTAAAGAACTGAGACAACTACAAACATATCTAATAAAGGCCGATAATTAAGCCGGGATAGGGGTTTCTAAACTAATTAAAATTCATCTGTACTGTTTTCTTAGAATCTGTTAATGTATCTAATTTGGATTCAAGCAACAGCCAGAATGGTCAACGCAAAAACTAGGAGCTTTTCTTGCTGTATGTTGAAATTCTTACACTCCATTAATAATAGTGAACACTAATTCGGTAGTGTCTAAGATGCTCTAGTGGGTTGCTGGTATCAGACAAAACATAAAAAACTTTATCAAACTTTATCCACATCAAGAGTTGGTAATCAGCCGTGACTTAAAACTCTACAGAGATTAAAAATTATGATGTCCAACTGTGCAACACGCCCACTGAATTTTAAATTACAATATAGAAGTTATCTAAATTATTTTTGAACACTATCATCTTTATAAAAAACTGGAGTCCTCTAAACCTATTGGCTAGAGCAAGGCAAAGTAGTATATTTGCATACAAGTAACTAATAAGTATTAAAAATAGCTCTCCACACCTACTCACATTGTTAAAAACTGTATTTTTCATAATTTATTTTTACTTAACGATAATAAATAAAAGCTTCTTGCCAAATCGATATGGTTACATGGTGGAAATTAACATAATTCATCCATTCCGACAAAACTGGGAGTTTTCACTTCGTTCACAGAGCACCATGTGTTACCTAGAACGCTATTTAAGGCTGTTAAGAAATTTGCCGTGCTCTTCGCCTCTCGTCAAGAGAGTTTCTGCTCCAATTTTGGGTCCTCGTTTTTCCTGTGAAAAAGGGGAAAATTTATAAAAAGGTCCGTTAACCAAAAGAAAACACTCAAATAGACAGCACCGACGAACATTAGAGTATGATAAAAGCTACCATATGATTAAAAAAACAAACAGGTGCAATCAAAATCCTTACAAATTCAACCTCTAATTTCACAAATATATAGTTTGGTTCCACTTCAAGATGTTGCACTCGTTTTAATGGTGTGCAAGCATGTATAAAAATATCAAATGTTAACCACAAATGAAACCAACCAATTTTTTTTTATTTGTCTCAGCCCCTACGAGGGGAGAGGGAGATAGAGAACTGCACAATTTGCTATGTTTCTTAGTATAGGAGCAAAGCGCTCGAGAGTCGCGATTTCGAAATGTAACTAAAAAGTTCTCAGGAAGTTGCTATATGTAAATAAACTTAAGTACACTTACTTTCAGCATGCCATCCCGCTCCCACTTGAAGTGGCCACAGTTACTATAGAGAAATAAAAATGTGTTCATTATCATTTTTTTACATTCCATAGCTATTCAGCATTATTCCAGATACAAAAATAAATAAATAAAAATCTTAAAGAAACTTACTTCACAGACGTGTACCAGTATAGTAGTAGTAGCATGATGATGCCTCTAAAGTCTGCCTCCATGTAAGTTTTCTAAATAATTAAATCTATTCACATGACTACCCTAATATGTTAAAAGATTAGAAAAAAATCTGCATCCCTTTAAAAAGACATGTTTAAGCACCAGATGAATGAATGACTAACAAGTGGTGAACTAAAGCCAGCAATAAAGACTTATGTAAATAAAATGGTTTTAAAATACCAGTCTGATGTGTTGTCTGTTTCCACCTCTGTACAGTCACATGAATAACAGTTTGTCTGGAAGCCATTGAATTCAACTAGAAGCTTATTCAAAAGTTGTAATTCATCTCCCCCTATCCCTGTGCGTCCATGGTCCCTGTCATGTTTGTTTAAAAGTTTAATAGATTTGTGTTCCTTATTTACAAATCACTATCCCAACAACAAGAAATAAACCATTGGCTCTTACCTGCAGCTCTTCTTGGGAAGCCTATGCAGCGAGACGGTTCTGTTGCCACAGGTGCATTTGAAGAAACGTTTCAAAGCATCATGCCAATGGAATTCATGGTTCTCTTGGACACAGGTCTCCAGGGGTTTGTAGTGAGTATATTTACACTGTGGAAAAACACATATATTAAAAGGATGATAGTTAACAGAAAATTGTTAATTCCATTAAAAGCGGTGGTTCCCAAACATTATGTCTTTTTAATTGATACATATTTGTAATGGGCGACCATGGGTAATATAGCCTGTTAGAAACATAACCTCTAATATATAGGCAGTTAATACGGATTCTTAATGCACTTTAATAATGTTTCCAAATCTCTTTTTTTGTAATACCAGCTGCAAAATGGACCATCTGAAGAGGGTCAAGAACTACTTGTGGTCCACGGACCACAGTTTTTGAACCTTGGATTCTATGATGTAACATGTTAGACATATTAAGATTTCATGTTCCTAACATTTATATTCAAAGCAAATTCATGAGACTATTCTTTTGTAAACATAGTACGGCTAGTATTCAAGTTGGTTGGCTGCCGAAAGCATCCTTCCACCAACTGATCTTCTACTCACCGCTTTACAGGTTACTACACGACACTTTTGCTCTCTAATGCTTCTCATTTTCTCCTCCAGCTGTTCTTTCTTCACAAGAGGATCAAAGTATTGTTCCTGGATTTCCGCTTCAGCCTGAAACACATGGTGGATTGGTGAGTACAACCAGATCCAGGGAGGAACATAGGAACTTTATAGTCTTGTAGATAATGAACACACTCCATATTTTTGGTTTGATTGTAAGTAAAAAATATATTAAAGGACCACTGTAATGCCCTAAAAGCTACTTGTTTTAAATAGACATTGACCATTAATACAATGAATATCCAGTCATTTAAAAAAAAAAAAAAAAAAAGTAATATTCAATATTATACTTGTTTTTATAGTTCAGACTCCGCTACTGCTCCAATCAGGTAAACAGGAGGAGGAGTTGCTTTGTCTTTTCAGGCACAATGACTTGAAACTTGCTACGTCAAAATCATTCCTGTGGCAAATAAATTAGCATTTCATTTATAACAACTATATACAATTTTGTTTTAAATGATGAACATGGTCTTTTTTTTGTTGTAAATTAATTCGAAACCTGGAAGAAAAGGGAAAAACAATGGAAGCAGAGAAGATTCTGTATTGACTTCTGTTTCAAAAGGTCTTCAAACCGCCCCTTAACAGCAGTCAATGACCCAATAATGGTTTTGCCCAGAACAGTCATATAAAAATATAAAATTTTATCCTAAAAGGGCTTTTATGTTCCAGCCTTGCATACCTGTTATTTTGCTGCTCTATATACCAAAGTATCTATTGTTTTAAAGGCATACTGGCTGTATAGGCAATTTGCAAAGAATGAGCATTGCATATACTTAAAGAAAAAATGCAGTCTCTCAGATTACCCCTCTGATGAGCTTATCAGGGTGATGGCAGTCAGCTGAATTAAAGGCTAAAACACTAACCATTGAAAGTTTATTTAAAGATTCAAAATTGCTATTCATTTTTGTAATTAACAATACTCTATCAAAGCAAACATCCCTTGCAAGGGCATTAGCGTAGACCTTTAAAAATGGACACTGGGTTATATTCTTCGTTTTTGGAGTCTTTCTCCAAGACATCTCACCTTAGTAAATCTAAACCAGACAAAATCTTAAATAGGTTCTGCCGTTAAATATTCTTCCTTATCTACCAATATTTTCAATTTCTGTGGAACATTTAAAACAGTCTTGTAGAGACAAATAACACAGATGTTTTAGAGATCAATATCATCTGTCATTAGATGGTTAGAGAGTTTCAATTTCTTTTTTTATTGCTCTAGGATCCAATCATTTTTTTACACTAGCAGGATAGAGGATCAGACTTTATGTAACCTGGGGGAGGTTCATTAAAAGTTGAATCATGGTTATTTTCTGTTTATCATGTCCTGCCCAGCAATTCTTTAAGATTACTACCAGAGAGATGTAAGATATAAGAGATTAAATGGCCAATTACCTCTTTGAGGACCCCGGTGTGTTTAGATTTGGCATTCAGAATTTTCTGGAACTCTTCAGATTCCAGGTAGGCCAACTGCTCTTTGTGTTTCTTCAAGGCTGGCTCATCTTCATCTGAAGCTAACAGGAGGGGAAAAAAAAGGAGCACAGGAATGAAAAAAACAGGAAAAATTGCTTTGTAGGAGAAGCCCTCTTTAAGACTGTTCTGTCCCTCCTCTCATGCGCCATATTTTGTGAGACTGGTATACAGCACCACTTACAATACACGTCCATCACTATTTTACAACATTTGTGTAATGCAAAGGTCAAATGTACATATATTCTCAGGTACTTTGATACCTAATGACACAAGAATACGGACCACATCAGGAGCAGAATTATTAGTGTTTTGAACTTGAGAAACAGCTTTCAGAAAGAGAGCAAATAGGCATCACATTTAGCTCCTATTCATGAGTTAACTGGTTATTAATGGATAAAGTCATTTTAATGTATATGGTACAGTTTGGTTCAAAAGTTTGCATACCCTTGGCAAATTGGTAATAAATGTATCATTTTTAAAGAAAACATGAGTGAGCAGGCAAAACACATTTCTTTTATTTCTCATGGGATTCATATTCAACTGTAGGTTATAAAAGAATGGCACAATTGTAAAACAAAACATAGCAAAGAAAAAAATGTAATTACCCTGTTCAAAAGTGTGCATACCCATAGTTCTTAATACTGTGTATTGCCCCCTTTGCACGCTGTCATTGATGCTAGTCTTGTAATAGTTGTCTATGAGGCCCCTAATTCTTGCAGCTGCCCATTCGTCTTCGCAAAATGCCTCCAGGTCATGCAGAGTCTTTGGTCATCTTACATTAACCACACGTTTGATATCTCCCCAGAGTGGCATGATGATATTAAGGTCTGGCAACTGTGATGGCCACTCCACAACCTTCACCTTTTTCTGCTTCAACCACTGGAGTGTCAACTTGACCTTGTGTTTAGGGTCAATGTCATGCTGGAAAGTCCAAGCGTCCCATGCGCAGCCTTCGTGCAGAAGAATGCAAATTGTCTGCCAGTAGTATTTTCTGATAACATGCTGCATTCATCTGTGCCCTTAGAGCTCCACCCCCCCCCCCCCCCAAAAAAAAATCAGTGAGCCACCACCATGCTTCACAATGGGGATGGTATTCTTTTTACTATAGGCCTTGTTCGCGCCTCTCTGCGCTTATGGTTGTGACCATAAAGTTATATATTGGTCTCGTCACTCCAAATTACAGGGTGGCAGAAGCTGTGAGGCGTGTCAAGGTGTTGTGGGGCATATTGTAACCAGGCTTTTTTGTGGCATTGGCACAGTGAAGGCTTCTTTCTGGCAACTCGACCACGCAGCTCATTTTTGTTCAAGTATCGTCATATTGTACTCCTTGAAAAAATAACAGTCTTTTTCCAGAGCAGCCTGTATTTCTCCTAAGGTTACCTGTTTTTTTTTCTTTATATTCCCAACAATTCTTCTGGCAGTTGGCTTTGGATATCTTTTTATATCCTTTCATGTTTATGAAGTTCCATTACCTTGTTACGAAGGTTTGACTGTTCGGTTCGGCTACCCATGGCTCAGTATCTAGCCTACTCATTGACTATTTATACACAGACGCTAATTGCAATTTAAAAAGCCACAGGTGTGGGAAATTAATCTCTAATTGCCATTTTAACCTGTGTGTGTCACCTTGTGTGTCTGTAACAAGCCCAAACGTTCAAGGGTATGTAATTTTTTTGATCAGGGCCATTTGGGTGTTAACTGTTATTATGATTTAAAAAAGGAGCCAAACAATTATGCGATAATAATAGGCTTCATAAGATCAGTCATTTTCAAAATAAATGTCACAATTTCTGCCATGGTATGCAAACTTTTGAGCACAACTGTATAAACAAATTCCACCACTGATCTCAAAGTATGCTGCAAACCAGCATTTCTGAATGTGTTTATGTAGGGGGAATCAATGAGGAGAGATTAAATATGTCATTGACACAGTAGTATTAGTAATAGGTTATTAATGAAAAGCCATGCTCAGGATAGTTTGGTTCCAGAGAACTTTTAGATTAATGAGCCCGGGACAGGCTAGCTACCAAAAGGTTCAGAATCATGACATTTTACTACATTTAGTTCACAGATATAATGGAGCATAAAACCACACCTATTTCTATACTAAACTATCAACAGAGTAGCCAACATTACTGTGTGCGCTAATAGCAACTTAGACTTAATTTTAACTGGTCCCAATACACTATATTAAATAATTTCCCTATTGGTGCGTAACACCTACAAGCTGAATCAACAGTGAAAATCAATAAAGGGGAAAGGAGTACTAAAATAAACCTTAAACAAATCTAAGCCACCTATAAAATAGGGTGAACCAACTATGATACCAGGAAAAGATCCTCATAAAAAATAAAAAAAAAAAACACGCCTGCTCTCCTTGCTTTCCCTTTTTGTTCAAAAACTCTTCCTGGTTCACTCTTTTATAGGCGGCTTAGATTTGTTTAATAAAGGTTTATTTTAGTACTCCTTTCCCCTTTATTGATTATGACGGTTTCTTAACTTGCCCCAATAATCACATTGTTTCTATGTAAGGGATATGAAGGGGTCTTACTGTCCAAGCAACTCAGGTTACCTTCAGTGGATGTTACACTGTTTTCAACTCTCTGAACCAACTGCTCAACATCTGTAGAACGTTTTCTCTTCCCGCCATTTGGGTCCTCCTTGGTGAGCATTTGTCCTTTTGATTTAAGTCTTTGAATAGCTGCCATCTATAAAGAATACAAGAACATTTTTTAATTCCTTGGAACAATATGACTCATTTGTTACCAACAACATAGTATTACAATGGTATTTTACAATGTACTACAGAACTTTGACATTGTATAAGAATCAGTTTATAAGAGTACACCATAAAAATATGTTTCTAAAACCTAAACCACTGGTATAGCAAACCAGCAAAATCAGGTATCTTGTGTAATACTGTTTGATTTGATTAATTAATATTTAGTTAGTATTAAAAATCACAATTTGAACTTTAAATTTAGCATTTTGGAATGGGTATCCAGGAAACTGAGTCAGAGACTTATAGCATGTATAGTATGTTATCCTGACATTAGTATGCTATCCAGTGATTACGGCTAGCAAACCTACAGCAGGGGGAAAAAAAAATAGGTATAGCCTTCTAGGCAGATCATGTAGAAGCACGTCTACTGGAAGCAACAATGCCAAGTACAAAAACATTTTGAAAGCTATGATGATTTTTTTTTCTTCAACAGATATTATTTCTAATAATTTAATAAATAAATCTTCTTGCTTGATAACTACAGTGTTTTTTTTAAATTAGTGGATACATGTATTCAACATTATGTTTTATACCTTTCAATAATATATTTAGCACACCTGGCTTTATAGACAAAACTATGACTCGCCTAGTATTGCAATTATCAGAGTTGACCTTAAGGAAAACAACTACATCTTTTCATTACTTCTGAAAACTTTCATCGGAACTGAATGCAAATGTTATCAGCATGTTACTTCCCCACTGCCAAAGTTAGATAATCCGATATCAAAATGGAGTCGATGACAAGGCTACCATGAGAATTAAGTAAAACGTTTCTGTAAGTTAAATTGGCACACTAGATGGATCTTTTGATTCCTATACCCAATAATAATAAAACAAAATCATAAATAAAAATTACCTTGGCAGCTTGAGCTGAAGCACTTAGCTTTGGGGCTGCTGGAGGAGACTTATCAAAAAAAAGGACGTCCTCGCCATCTGCGAATCCTCTGCCTAATTTGGGAGTTGCCACCTTCTCTATTCTTGGGAATTCAGCAGCTGGCTTGGGAGACTGAAATTTGACTTGTGCTGAAGACACTACAGTGCTTGACTGCTCAGATTTGTCTGTGCTTTCAAGGAACCTTAAAAAGATCAGAATGGTTTATACTTACAAAGAATGCAGTAGTAAGTAATTGTTTTATGAAAGATTTGATACTGCTTCCAGCAAGCAAAATATTGCAAATAATTACCTCCGCTGATTGTCCTCAGATCTCTTTTTTCTTAATTCCAGCAACTGTTGCTTTTGCTGTTTCAGAAGTGCGGATGCAGATATGGATTGAATAGGTGCACCCTGAATCACAGCAGCTATTGAACAGAAACAAAACAAAACACACACAAAAAAAAAAAAAAAGTTTCAAAATGATTGACTATTACACAAAATAATATATTCACAGTTTGCGCAGGCGTCTCTAATGACACAACCAAGTTTTGAATCTTAACTCTAAGAGTGTGAAAATGTCATCAAAATGAAGTGAAAAGAATTCTAATAAAACAAATAAGCAATATAAGAAATTAGTTACTAAGAAGTTAGTAATTTAAAGAATAAGCTGAACTCTGGCAACTCTTTAAATGACAATGTATATTCAAGTTTATTTGGAAGATAAAGGGATTCATGTCTTTGCAACTCATAGGTGGAGTTATATACGGTGTGTAATATACATTTACTGTATGGTGGAGGCTTCTATCGCTCTTTTGCCCACCATATATTAAATGATTGTTGTGGTGAACTACCTACTGATAAGGTCCACAACACAGGCTGAGATCCCGCTCCATGCTCATGATAGCCAGTAAGTTTTAAACCGCTGTACATGGATAGGATTCTCTGCTTGTGTAAAATCCAACCTTGGCTTTGCATTAAAGCGGTGTAATACAGCAGGCATAAGCTTAAAGGAAGCCATGTTTGATAATGGCTATGGATTGATGAGAGATATATATATTAGACAAACTGTGAATCGTCGTCACACTTGTGAGCCTCGCATAGCGAGGAGAGCAGTTGAAACACAGAAGTCTTCTGAGCTCAGAGCACTTAGCTGATGAGTGCCGAACGCGCTCATCTGCTGCGAGCCTCGCATAGCGAGGTGAGCAGTTGAGGCATTGAAACTTGGAGGACTTGGCACGGAAGGACACGAGGGAAGAGGCTCGCAATGAGTGCCGATGGTCCTCAGAGTAGCATAAGCTTTATATTGTGTGGCAAATCGCATCGCCATGGCTGCAAATTTTATTGCCCCGTCATTTTTGACAGGCAAGTCGGTAATATTTATAAATAAATATATATATATATATATATATATATATATATATATATATACTTTACATTGATAGATTAAAAATGACTATTCGGACACACACAAATAAAATGTTTTAACTGGAGATATTATATCCCTATTGAAATGTTATTATGATATAAAATGCACCCAGAGTAACACATTGTCACCTTCAGAGAGCTCCCATTCTGTAAAGCGGTTAATTAAAAAGACCACTGCAGTTCAATAAAAAAAAAAAAAAATAAGACATGTTTGTCAATTATGTACCATACTAACCATTTGGGCCCTCATTCAATTGTGATTTGGCCAATTGAATAGGTCTCTAAATAAGCACATAGCATTTTTTTTTTTTAAGAAGTTTTTAGTTAGTAAAATCCTTGCTTTTGGATAGATGCTTACTAACTAAAACCTTCTTTAAAAAAAAATATGCTATGTGCTTATTTAGACCCTTTTCAATTGGCCAAATCGCAATTGAATGAAGGCCATGGTATTTATTATATCAAATCCTGTAAGCTGAATGATGGGGGGGGAGGGGAGGGAGGGAGAGATCGTAGTTATCAGGGAACGGGACAGGAGAACAAAGTGCAGAGCCTTTGCCTGATAACTAAATTGAAAACACTACACCCCCTTCCTGGTTTAGAAGCAGAACATTGCATCAAAAAAGGATGAAACCGTAGCTCTGCAGAAAAAAAAAAAAAAAAAAAAAAAACACCCTCATGATCCAGCTCTCAGTAAGTGATGCATCACACAAAACGGATTGCTCTATTCATAGTCTTCAAAAAAACTGTTTTCTCAATATGTTTTTAGGTCCATAGTTTACACAGCTACTAATGCTGGTTTGTTACGATCTTCCCAAACAAGTGTATTTTCTTGAACCACAGTGGCCCTATAGTTAGGCTCCAGCATTGCACAGCGGTCATTTAATGTATACGAGGGTAGGAGACTGGCATGGCTTATATGTACATTACAATGAGTTACAGAAAGTCACTGGACCCACTTGAAATCAGAAAACATCTAATCAAAAGACCACCTGAAAATGATAAATATACCAAGAGAAAAGTACCAGAACTTCTACATACCTTGTACAGCAGCACCAGCCATGTGTTTCTTCAGGTTTAGTGATCCTGGTGTTGGCACATTCATTAGCTCTTTTAATTCATCTGAGCATTTTATAGAACTTTTCCGCATTGCAGCTGTAATAGAATAACATTTTAAGTTTGACCCAAAAGGTCTTCCAATGGGGTACAGTTACAAAAGTATGAATATTTAAAAGTAGGTTTTAAATATTTCTGGCTTGAAAAATTAGTGATTCAAAAAGGTTAATAAAACAAGGTTAAATTATATATTAATTTCAACAAAAAAAAAATGAAAAAAAAAATGAATAAGACTGGCAAGAACTTGGCATCAATCTTCACCTATTTCTATGCATGAGCCGTATCAGCCCTCAGATGTGAAAGACTTGGCTAGCATAGTTCACACACAGAAATAAGTGAACGACCAGTGCTTAAGGCTACAGCTTGCCAGGCTGCTCACTTGTATGTGCATCTTTAGAAGATTCATTTTTTCTCTCTAATTGAATAGTAAAAGAAACATTTAAGATAGAAATAGGGGGGGACCTCCTGATTAACGTTTAGTTAGAGTAGTGTCATACACATCGTTTAGTTACCCCACTATAATGATTTTTAAAAAGGAGGTCCCACATGCCACCCTGATGATTAAATGAGCCAAACATTTTAGGTAGACTGAGTGGGTAAACAGGATGGGCATTTTTTCCCTTATGCCACTAGATAGATGTTTACGTATTACATTACATGCACATGAATGAAAAAATGTTCTAACATTCACAATTCAGATTTTTCACACAAAAGGAAAAATCTTTGTAATATTTAAAACGTGCCTCTAATAATAGAATACCCAAGATCCCAGCACTAATTTAATGAACCATTAAAATGGCGATTGACAAAGGTTAAAGGGACATGAAAGAACTTTTTGTATCCACTTAAAATGTGCTTTAAACATTACAAAAGTTATTTTCTGAATGACAAAATATTAAGCAAAACTTGTTTAAACTTTGAAACGAACTAAAAATGTAGAAAGCAAACTTTAATAGGTAGATTTCATTCAAGGCACCAAGAAGCGCCCCTTTTTTTTTTTTTTTTTTTATTAAGTGAAACCTCTGACAAAGAAAATATTAACATGCCCCTTTAACTACAGGTAGAGAAACAAAAGCAGAACTATTTGCAAAATAAGAAAGACAAATAATTTTAAGCAGTTGTGTAGAACAATTTCTTGTTACCAGTTCAGAACAGTGGGTGTTTCACATTACAGAATGTACTGATCTTACAGAATTAAAGAAACAAATTGTAAGAATACAAAATAAATACCAATTTTCTGTCTGGCCTCCAACGCTATGGCGTCTGCTCCCCTAACAACCATGTTAGAAAGAGTAGTCTGGACAGTTTTCTTGGGCACGGTTGCAGCAGCACTGTAAATATGAAAATATTTTTACATTTAACTAAATTGCACCTGAACATGCATTTTGTTTACAGTAAGACACATTAAGTGTAAAGTCCATATGTTTACTTACAATGCATTCAATACAGAACCAACATACATGTACCATATTTATCCCGAATATTGCCCCCTTTGCTTTGTCTACCTCTTTATGCCCATCATTATGTCTTTATATAATCTTTTATTTATATAACACCAACATATTCTATAAAAATAAAACATAGGTACGACAATACAAAAACTGATATAAAAGGAGTTGAGGACCCTGCCCTCTAGCCATCAATTATACACACACACACACTTTAATACACAAATTGCTTTGCAAGACTGAAAGCTTTTAAACTTACTGACTAAAGGAATAATGAAGCAAAAGGTGAAGGAATTAAGAAAAACAATGGGCTTGGCAGGTAAATGAAAAAAAGGAGTATTAATTAGCGATTACGTTTGAGGGTGTAGTAGCTGTGAAAAGTTGAGGCTATAGTGCAGAAACCTGCATCTGCGCATGTCGGAGAAGATCAGAGGCAGAAAAGACAGTGATGGTAAAACGTAAAGGTGAATGGAACTGGAAAGTTGGCAGTTGGTTAGTTCTTATCATGTGGAGGTTTGATACCCAATATCACTGGCTGAGGCCCTGCAGAAGGGGCAGCCTCAGTCCTGATGGTGAATTGAACTAGAAAGTATGTACTCCTGTCTATAAGAACTACTACCTGCTGTCGGACCATACAGAATTCTCCAAATTCACAAGAAGGTAGAGGCCGACTAGCCTTGGTCCTTTCGGCTCTCATCTGGTAAGAAATCTGTATCTGGTGGACTCAGAGCCAGGCTCACTCCTAGATCATCATTTAACCCCCTCCCTTTTGCCTTCTACATGCATTTAGCTTTTAACTGTACAAGAGCAGGGCTGCAGAATATTTTGGTACTATTTTGGCATAATAAAATAACCTGAGCTCATCTTACTTCAGCAGAGCAGCCAAAGTAAGCAGTCACAGATGTAAGAAACCACTATAAAAAACAGTGACTTTAACTCACTATTGCCAACCACTGCATGCATTTTCTTTCAAAGTGTGATATGTTTTCTTGTGGCATGGTATCTTTAATTAGATACTAAGAATAGATGGAATATTTGTACTCACATCGAAGCTGCGTAAGCCATGGAAGACACCCCTCCATAGTGAAAGCCACTTTGACACAGCCGATCTTTCAAGCTGTTCCCTCCTCTGGCGATCTTCTTTGGAACATGACCAGAATAACTGGATTGTAAATCTGCTCGTTTAGAGCTCACCTTTTTATACTGAGATTGCACGTGATACTGACAGAATTCACAGTCATTCTAGAGGAAAGAAAGAGAAATGCATCATCACTGGCTGCTTATAGATCATTAATGAAAACTTGCAAGTAGTCAGAATGTTTTGACTACTATTGCATAAGGTATCAAATTAGCATGAAATTAAAATCTCAAGGTTTTCTACCTTAAGTATAATGTTTTTATAACTTTCTCAGAAAGAATTGGAAAACAAAATTCTATTTGCACTTCAATTATTTGGTCACTATCACGCTGTAAAATTATAGAAACAGAAAGTTTCATCAACATCTGAAATCTAAGCCTATATCGTACTAAAAACCCACTACATAAAATGAATAATGTGCATCTATGTATAAATATAAACAAAACAAAGGATTTTGTTGGAGTTTTAAATTTGTAATTTAGAGTAAGCAGTCACTGACCAGGTTCACCATTTGTGTACAGGGATCTCCATTCTTCTTTCTAGCTTTACAGGTCCCTAAATCCATTGATTCGCCAATCAGCAAGATCTTCTGAGGATTGTCAACAGACAGGCAAACCTAATATGAAAAAAAACAACAAACACTATGGTAGGTCACATAAATTGAAAAAAGAAAATCCTTCCAAAATCAGAGCATTAGCATAAAAACAATGTTGCGAACATTGTGAACCTTACATCATCAGAGCCCTCCTTTGCTTTCATAGGATTAGCATTGAGGATGCCAATAGCCGTTCCCTGGTCTGTTTTCCAGTGCTCTTTGTGGACATCACCAAATAGGAAAAGGGAAACATGCTTATCCAAATTCTTCAAATCATTTAGTCTCCAAATGCTAAAGGTTTTTCCCTGTTAAAAAATGAAAGGTCTTTTAGAGCAACTATAAAATAAAAACATCACAAAAGTGTGTAATCCAATGAAAAAATGTGTTATTCAAACTTGCTATGACTTATAATCCTTACATTATTGGAACTTTGAGGAGTAATTTTCTTGACAATCACACCAAATGTAACCCAGTCGTCATCCTCTAGTTTCTCGGTAGCAAGTTTGCTCTGTAACATTGATAATCTGACCAGCTTCCGTCCACTCATTTTTCGCTCCATTTCTGTAGATGATACCCTGGGTTTCCTGGAAACAACAAATAAGCCATTGGTTTGCCACTATGTAATATTCATTGAATCTTAAAAAGAAGGTCTTTGAACACGTTAAAAAGGACTACAGCTGAGGAATCAATTATATGTCGTAAGTTAGTAAAAGGAAATACATTTTGGCTGTCACCCACAGATTCTCTCAGACAGATCACATATTCTAATTGTCTAAGTACGAGACATCGTCACACTTTGCGTGGTGCGTACAATGTTAACGCGTAGCACTTGGGCGATTAGCGCCAAAGGAGCTCATGGCCTGCGAGCCTCGCATAGCGAGGTGAGCCGTTAAGCCACTTTAACGCACTACAATTATCAGCACAAATACAAAGAGACAAAAAACACGCGGGACTTAGCCTAAAAACACTTCCTTGGTGTGCAAGCGGTTGACAAACGCGAGACTTTGAAAAAAAAAAAAGATAGGAGACGCTAAAAATTACAAGATTACCGGCCTAACGCCGAAAACGAAAAAGCTATAAAAACAAACTCACTAAATACACCCGGAAAAAAATTACAAAAACATCACAGCCACACGGGGCAACAGCCAGGATGTCTGGAAGTGAGGTGGAACGCGAATTGAAATTTATTTAGACTATTTCCGGCACTCGAAAAGCGAGGAAAAAAATGGCCGCCGTAAAAAATGAAAACAAGGCGACACGACCACGGAGCGTGCAAAACACTGCTAAATGCGTAGCACTTTACACAGCTAACTACCACATACAAAATACACTATTACAAAAGCCGGGAACTGCTCGTAACACATTAATAACATTGCGAATATACAATTTCACTTTACACAATAAACAAACGGCTTTACCTCGCGTACGCAGCCTATTTATACTGCACATTTGGAACATTCATTACACTTTATCAGCAGGGTACCAACACTCAAAATTTCTATTCTATGCAGATGCAAAATACAAACAGACTGTTAGCTCTTCAGCCTATTACTCGCTGCATATAAGAATTACAAATAATTAAAGTAGATAAATGTATTTAATAAATCAATTATTACTTAACTACATATACATAGAAATATATATCTCTCTTTATCATGACTGTGCTCAGAGGACAAAAAGTACACGACAGGCGAGGCTTGCAATGAGTGATGAAGGCGCACATTGCGAGGCATGCAATGAGCACCAAAGGCGCTCAGGGCAAGCCTCGCAATGAGCGCCAAAAGGTACTCACAGTATAAAACGGTTTACATTGTGTATCAAACAGCATTCCCAGCCTTACAATTTTATTGACCGTCATTTTTTGACAGGCAAGTCACTAGTGTGGTTATAAATGCCTAATTATGTCATTAAAGAATGGCTCCTGGGACACCTGCTGTGTATGTTTGAATAGCCAGACTTTTATTAGCGCAAAAATGAATAGGTGACCACCAAAACATAATAAAGTTCAAAGCCTTTTTTATTGATTTTTTTTTTAATAACTATTTTATTTACTATCTTATGAAAATAGAGAACGCTGCTGTGTCCCTTTAATAAATTAGATTTACAATACAATAACATGGGCTCTGAGCACTTGGTTCCTTTCCATTTACACATAAATCATTACCCCCAAAAGCAAGTGTCATGTTGCTTAACAACAATGCAACCTTGGTTTAACTAAACTTGTCACAGTGAAAAAAGGAACTGCAATAAAACAAAAAACTGATCTGGTATTTAAACTTGACCTAACTAAAAGAACTCTTAGAAGTGACAACAAAGGGTGCCAGTTATACAGAAATGATAGAAACAAAGTAATTGCACTGGTTTGTTATTAAAAATGTAGTGAAAGTGCTGGATAATTAGGCTTGACAATTTGGTACGTTTTAGTTTAACTAGTGCTGATACAATACGGTTCGATTTGTTTAGTCAGCAATATCAGGTTTTGACAAAATATTCAGTGTAGCTAAAAACTTAAAATGTGAATTTTACACGACAGCAGATATTCTCTCCACCTGCTGACTGTGGGGAGTGAGAAGAACTGCCCAGGCGGGACTGATAGGAGTTTATCTTTTGCCCCGATAAACTTATGTGCTTCATTCCTTGTAGAAGCGATAGAAGACAAATCTACAGCAGTCAGAAAAAAAATAAGGACAGCCTTTGTTAGCATCTCCCTGGACACTAACAAAGGGTGGATAGCTGGAAGCTAAGATGCTAACCTCAAATGTAAGATTTAAAATCCAATCCACATTGAATTTGTTTCCTGCAAATAGTGACTTTATTGCGGATTCTTTGCGAACAAATGAAACATTATTTGACAACCACATTAATCTTCCAAGCATAAAATTACATGTAAAAAAAGTCCTCAAAACCTCTGAATGACTGTCATGTGATTACCTCTCAAATTGGGAGAGATATACCACAAGAGCATTTCTAGTTGGTAGATTAGAATAATGACGACACCTTAAAGGGCAACTTAATTCAGTATAATATGGACCAGCACACCAATGTAAGGATCTCGGTTTAAAAACTTTTTTAGCTTTCGAAATCAGTTCTTTTTTCACATATATTTATTGATTAAAACATAACCCATTCTCTGCTCCAGAGCTACAATGTATGGCCAACATTTTCGGCCGATGTAATTAATCATGGAATTGTAAATAGACCTAAAACTTTTTTTTTTTTAACCGTTATAAGTATAAATAAAGATTTTTTATTTTTATTTATTTATTTATTTTTTTAACATAAAATCTTGTATGCTTTCACACCACGAAGAGCACTTATGCAGAGGTAACTGGCCCTTTAAGGTCCCTTTATTGCAAGTCTGACCAACCCATATAGCTCTCTGGGCATATTCAAGATTTATCATTCTTGTTGTCGCACATTAAGCTTTTTAACTATTTAGTTTCCCAGTGAAGTTGCATTATGAAGTCAGATTGTATGCACATATATATTCATAAAAGTAATACTAGGGCATCTGCTTTAACCACAAACCACATTACAAAAGATATTGCTGCACAATACCAAGCATTGTTCAAGAAATAACACTGTGGCAACAGTAACTAGGACTAATCCAAAATATACATGGTCTTTTTTTGAAATTTTTAATTTTACTGTACCTGAGTCTCAGTCCAGAGAATCTCTCCACAGTAATATGTTGGCTGAATGCGGGTTTCCCTGAAGTCCCTGCTTGTGATGTGCTTGCTGAAGGCCCAGGTCTGGCCAAGGGTTTTTCGGGAGGAGACGAGAAACTGGGCTTTTGTTTTTGAGGAGGACTCTTATTTTCTGTAAATAAAAGTAAAGATTACAAATATGTCACAGGTAACAAAGGTCCCCAGAGAAGCTTAAAAAACAAGAAGTTTGTTTAAAGCTGATTCTATACTGCTTGACATAAAAGTACATAAGAGCTGATTAGTAATAACACTGCCACAAGAAGATAGGCTATATATGGAGCGATTAATAAGCTAGTTTTTGATTAATTTAGAAATAAGAATGTGAAATAACAAGCAGGGTGTGAATTTTAGAAGAAAGCTAAGCTGGCTCTGGTTGGGGAATAAAAAAAAAGTTTTTCAGACTTTGATCACTGCATATTTTGTTATTAAAATAAATTCCGATAAAACAAAATGTATTTCAGGGACTTGATAAGAATAAAACAGAAATATCAACCTTAATGTGACTAAGTGGAGGTTCAAAATATGGTATTGGATTTAAACCAATTGAACATTTTAACAATACAAAAAAAAAAAAAGTTTTTCTACAATAAGCATTATCTGCCATTTTTAGCTGACAGGGTACCTTTCAGATCCACCCATAAAGATTCATATAGCTTGTTGACAAGAGATAAAGACCGGGAATGCATTCTGGTAATGTCCCCTTAGCAAGAGAGATGAATCTTTGTGGATGGATCAGAAAGGCTGTCTGACAGCTAAAAGTAGTAAACTTCAGTGGTACTGTATGAAAATGCAATTTATAGCAACATTCAATTGGTAAAATAGGTGTTAATGCCTACAGAGCTAAATTATAACATAATAACTGGAACCTCTGCTGTTCCACTTTAAAGACGGGCAGGAAGACTTAATTGTTGTAAATAAAATTAGTTGTGGTCTATAAGAAAAAAATAAAAATAAAATTGCCCTAGTGTTATTTGATTATTTACTGCACAGGTGAACTGCCAATGTCTGGGCAGATCAGAGTATATCGCAATTAATGCTCAGCCCTACTTAGATTTGCTTCAGACAGAGAAGAGATAAAAAAAAGAAGTCTGGAGAACATACAGACTCAATATACAAGAATTAATGGTGTTTTGCACAATATTACAAGCAGCTATTAAACTTAAAAAGGTAATGAAAGACATGGCATAGCCAGTTTCAATTTACCAGATAGATTCAGTTTTCTTTTAATTGCTTCTTGAGTTTTAGCGATCGGTACAGCAGGACTATTCAGTTGAGCAGGGAAGGCACTGGACTCCTGTACTGCTCTGACATTTCTTTCCTTCAATGGGCTGCACTGAGACTTTGATGCTAAATGACAAAGTTATCATCAGCCAACATTACAAAAAAGATTAATCCTAATAAAATAGGTTTGAATGCATTTCTACGATTCTAAAAAGCTACATTTTTTTTTACAGAATAGAATGTACCTTCAAGGGTTAAAATCATGACAACATTTTTATTATAAGCAGCTGAAATGATTACATCTCTTCTGAAAGGCTTAGAAACTATTCCGTGTTAGCTTTAGCATGTTTGCACACTGTTACACATGCCTACCTGTTGCTTTTGTTTTGTTTGCTGGTGATTTCCGTGGAGGATTGGGGCTGGATGACTTTAGTGCAGTTTGTTTTAATTGTTCTTGCAGCTTTCGCATCTGCTCCTGCATCTTCTTTAGTTCATCTGAAATTAAAAAAACATACAAGTGTTAAACGCAGCATTCGCTTATTTTCCAGGTAAATAGGTTGTAAGTATCATCAAGCAGCTATTGGGAGTTTTAATATATCAATGATTAAAACTTGGGGAAAATTGGAGTATGTGCAATAACAAAGCCTGTTATTTTATATATACACAAGTAAATATAAATGATTAATGCCAACACATTCAAAAATACAGGAGTAGGGTATGAATCAAGTATTATTACTTTTCATCGGGTATAGTCTTTTTTATTTTTTTATTTACCAAGATCAGAATGTCTTTATGAAAAAAAACAAGGTCCAGAAAGTATATTTATGGATACACGTATAAATATTTTAATACAATGGCATCCAGAGGGTTACTTTATTAAAAGGAATTAGGAATATAATGTGTAACTAATGTCTTTAAGTATTTGGAAGCTTCAGTTGAGATGTGATCATTTTGAATATGCAGTGGATGTATGGAAGAAATGGGCCAAATGTTGTGATTCAGGTGCTTATTAACTACTCCTGCCATAAGGGAACAGATTTTATAATATATATATATATATATATATATATATATATATATATATATATATATATATACTGTATGAAACTATTTTATAATATAAGTAAATGTGAATGCCTCTGCTGGACCCTGAAGAGCTGGGGTTACGGAGTCACTGAATCACTTTAAAAAAGGGAGTCCGTGACCCCATAAAACAAAGTTTTTATTTTTAGGTCATTATGAAACAGAATGAACTGGCTATACATTACATTATCCATTCATTTCTAAAGTGAATCAATCCTGGGAAATTTGGTGTGGTTATGGCTGTATTTATATGCAAACGAGCAGCTTACTCATACGAATTAACTGGTTTGATGTGCTAATTAGGATTACAGTCTGCTTGTCTGTCTCTAGTTCCAAAAATGAAATACCAACAATTTCCCCGCCATTTAGATCTCTCTTCCACCTTTATCAAGTACTCTGACTCACACATTATCATACTGAGCTGCAAAATCAAATTCTGAAAATTTCAGAAATTATGTAATTATTTATAATAAAAAAAAAAAAAACTACTAGTACCATGTATATCCAGTTTTTAATGCTCTTTAAAATTAAATTACCTTCCTGTTGGGATGACAGAGTCCCTTTAAGTTTACAAACTATTTATATAAAATAAAGTGTCAGAGGTGCTCATCAGAGAACAAACAATACCTATAGGTTTGTTCTACAGGCCTTGCTACGCACTCAGAGAACTACTTAGGTATTGTTTGGGTCCTTTCCCTCTCCACCATCGCAAAATCTGACAGCTGCAATCCCACCACCAACCGACAGATGGCGCTGCCGGTTTTCGGACACTTCTACTCATAGCATACAAAGCGCGCCGACTGAAGAGGTCTTGAGCTATGAGAGGTGCGCCCGAGGCCCTGAGGGGCCGAGTGCCCGCGCCGAACATAGCGATCGCCTCGCTGTTGATTAAGTGCCGCCAGTTTGAGCCACGTCGGAGGGGGAATAGTTCTTTGCCTTACATCAAACATGACAGCGCCCGAAAATTGACAGAGCCCTCTGCCGGATGGCTCTTGTAACTACAGCTGTCAGTGCTGCTGATGAAATGAGAAGGCAAAGAGGGATAGATCCATTTTTTGTGCTCAGATGTGCCCCTCTACACTTTTTGCTTAAACTATTTATAAAAGAAAGAACCACGCACAGTTATGAATAGGAAAGATGCAAAGATTAATAAAAGTGATTAAATTACCTTGTAGCTCATGTTTTGATTTCTCCTCACTACAAGACGAAGGTTTCTTGCTTTGAGACACGGATGCTGGCTTTTCTTCTTCAATATCATCAATGTCTCCAAACAGTGTTGAGAAGTCTTCTTGTACTCCTCCATCAGTTTGCTCTTCAGCTGCATTATCACTTTCGTGGTATGATCCATTCTCATCTGCATCAAACAGCTCGTCAAATTCATCAAGCTCACTGGAGTCATCAGCATCTTCAGAAACATCTCTTTCTACTCCCGCACTTTCTTCCAGCAACGATGTCAGAAGCTCCAAGTCCGCATCATCTAGTGAGAAGAAGCAAGCACTGAATTAAAGTCAGATTAATCATTAAAGGTTCAGATGTAATCACAAGTAGAGTTTACTACAGGGGCAGACAAGACTACATCAATCAAAAATATGCACCGAATATACTTGTGTATACTACTTCTTTAAATACCTACAGAAAGACAAAGCAGAGGTTCCAAATATGGTATAATTAAAAAATAGACATGCACGTTATCAATTCAACATAAAATTATGATGCAATTAGCAAATTTTTATCTGTCAGCGAACCTGTTCCATCCATTAAGAGATAATGCATAATTTTTTTACCACATATGTTAAACATTATAAAATGTTATTTTGCATGAAAGAAATATTTTGTAAAACTTGTTAAAAGTTATTGGAAATTACTGCTAACCCTTCACAAATGTATCTGTGCAGAGAAAGGAGAGTGTAACAATATTGGCAACAACCTCAGATTTATCTGGAATTATCGGTGGTAAAATATATATATATATATATATATATATATATATATATATATATATATATATATATATATTATATATATATATACATACATACTTCAAAAAGGGGTTAGATATATTTCTGAATAAAGAAGGCATTCAAGGCTATCCTAGATAACTAGCAAGGAATATTGATCCAGGGAGAAATTTGATCGCCAGTTTCTGGGGTCAGGAAGGAATTTTGCTTTTTTTTTTTTTCTTATGAGACAATTGGCAAAGTTTCAATGGTTTTTTTTTTTCTGTTTGCCTTCCTCTGGATCAATTAACAATAATAATAAATAGTCCACATTAAAAAGATCAATAGAGATCTAAAAAGGTTGAACTTGATGGACTAACTCTTTATTCATCCTCCAATACTATACTATTAATAATTATTTTATAAATAATTTAATTAATAACTAATCCGCATATTGCAGATCAGAGGAGATCTTAACAGGTTGAACTTGATGGACTGAGAGTCTTTTTTCAACCTTAATTACTATGTAACTAATATATATATATATATATATTATATATCTCAAAACACTGTAAACTATACAGTGCTCACTGAACTGGATACATTATTTGATATCAATGTGAGTACACAGCTTCCACGCAGCATTGTCGCTCACCTTCCATCTTTGTTTAATGAAGTGGTTGACTTTAATATGAGGCTCTAGAATAATACAGAAACAAAAAAAGTTAAACAATTATTTCACAGAAAAACTTACAATACAAAACCTTTAAGCATAATGAAACCTTACATATAAGAATTACAATTTTGTTTTCTTGCTTGCTGCTTTCTGTTACTTTTTCAAAAGTGTGTATCATTGCAAAAGTAATGAGCTTCCTATTAGTTCTGCTGAGAGTGCTAGCAGTTGTAGCTGCCACATTCCCATTAGGCATACAAAAGCTTCTAGTGCATCTAATGTCTCCTCAAAGCATAAAGTGACAGATTTCACAGCAGTAAAATTCCATACAGAAAGGCAATAACATTAGGCTGCACTTCTTTTTTTCCCTTTACAAATGTAGTTCTTTAAAAGTACAATTAAGGGAAACGTGAGCACTGTAGTCCTTAATATACATACAGCGTCACATTTATGAAATCCTGTAACACCGAATGTGGGTAGGTTCTCTATCTCATGCAAATTCATTCTATGCATAGACACCCGATTATACATGATCACTATTGCTTTGAACTTGGTAAAAAGATATGGATCTATCCCGTTGTGTATGCGCAAGAAATCGCCAGCAAGTAGCTGCTAGATGACGCCGTCGGGTTTCAGGGAAGGCCTATAATTATTCCCCCCTCCGACGCGGCGCAATTCAATGGCGCGCCTCTCATAGCTCAAGGCCTCTTCTGTCAGCGCCAACTTACATGCTTTTGCGTAGGGGGAAGAGGAAAAGGACCAAATATATCATTATATACTCCGATATTATATATATTTATATAATAATGTCAATATAGCTACACACACGTTTCTGAAAATCTGGCTACACATTGTACTATCCATCTTGCCCAAAGTGAATCATTCCAGAATTAATATGCACACTCGTAGCTCACAAATACTTATTAATTGCATTATCTGCCTGTCTCTGGTGAGCAGAACAATACCCCCAATATTATGATGGAGTTTGATGCCCTCCCCCACCCTTCTCATGCACTCAACCTCAAAATTAGAATATCGAGCTTCATATAACATGTAGCAGCTGCACAAATAATTCTGAATAACTCCAGGATGATTTACTCTAGAGAAAACTGCCTAGTACAATGTATAGTCAACGTTTCATGTTCTTTGTGATGGAATCAACTTCCTGTTGGGGCGACGGTGTCTCTTTAAACAAAAGTATATTGGGAAGTTGATTATTACTGTATAGCACTGGGTATATTACAATTACTCTTCAGTAGATTGCAAGCTCCAAGGTCTAGGTACTTTATACTTGTTTATAAGTATACATGCAGGGTAGTGACATGGACTACATATCATTATTATTATTATTATGTGCCCCCTCACCTTATACCTATAATCTAGCCCCAGCTAAGCAGCTCCTGATGCAACCAAAGTTATAAAATTAACCCTTTCCCCGCAAACACCGCACAAAGTCACCCTGAAAATGGTTTTAATACAAATACCGATAATATAGAGCACCATTACCAACTGGTAAGCACTCATAACGAATTCCACACTTACAGTAACAGTTCTACCAATAGCAAGCCCAAATCTCCTCAGAGTCTTCTCTCAGCAGCCTAGTTCACTCGGAACCGCCAAACTTCAAGCAAACTCCGCCCCTTCCGCCGACGTCACTAAGTTTGGCGCCATTTGCCCCACAATACATAACGTGCGTACGTCAAAGTATGGGAAATGCGTCAAGCGTGGTCTGACGCGGCCATTTTTCTATAGGGCAAAGGTAAAAATATAGAGGTTTTAATGGGAATTTGTATGGGAAAATGATTTTGTTCGTTTCAGTTACACAGTAAAAGTTGACTATATCAGCAAGTGTTATAGCTATGAAATAGCAATGCAGGTGTGTTTTATTTAGTATGTGCACATTAAAATAATATTTATTTGACCCTTTAAGATTTGATGAGGATGGAGGCCTGTTACCTAATTGGTTATAGGTCCACTGTTAATACTAAAGTTCAAAAATGGAATAGAGTAATATGTTATGTGTGTGGGTTAACAGAATATTGATAATAATAATATTTGTCTTGCTATAAGGTCATTTTGAGATTATTATTATTATTATTATGCTCTGTGCAGCACAGCTTTTGAATAAGACTGGCATTATTATTATTAGTATCAATAATCATTATTATGTTCTGCAGAGCATCCCCTTTCAATAAAGAATGATAAACCATATTCTACACACAAAGGGTTCCAGACAATAATAATCTGACGTCATTGTCACGTGACAACCAGTCCTCCCTTGTCCTATTATAATCAGATATTTGCCTTCTCGCTGAATCCAGAGAGCGCCTTCCTATTGGCTGTACGGCATGACGTTACAACAAGGTGCCATATTTACTACTGGCATGGAGCAAGACGTTTTAAAGATATCTATTGGCAGATTGCCCTCCTAGGATGCGTAGCACGGCGGCCATATTTTGGTTGGTAAACGACTGGGATCGGTCTTTCCAGGTTTGTGATGAAGTTTATTTATGATGGTTACTTTGTATCTAATGGATTTATTAAAAAAAGGCTTTTTCGTTTAAACTAGATATATTTAAATGCCTTTGATATAAAAAATGAACTATTTCAGTGCTGGACACATACACAGCACAGGGCACTGGGGGAGGTTTTGGGAATTATACACATATGGGGTTATTTATTATCTACAAGGGGACTATTGCATTTTCCTACAGACATGTTGGTTGTAATAAACTGCAGATCAATTATGATAATTGTATTACCAGCCTAGATGTAACACTGTAGCAGAGTATTTATAATTTCAAGCACTGGAAAGAAAATAAATATTGGCACCAGGTTGTCTTAAAAGCCAGGTGTCTCCCATTATTATTATTATTATTATCTTTATTTATATCGCGCCAACGTATTCCGTAGCGCTGTACAGGGGGTTAGTACATGGCAAAAACAAACTTAACACCTTAAAGAATGGAGGGCCCTGTTTTTGAGCATATAATCAAATGTACATAGTGCTTGTTTCCAAGACACGGACACACAATTGAAAACTCGCAAACTTACAACCGGGGACCAAGATAAATAAAACAAACGAAAACCTGGTATTCAATGTTTTGTTTTATTTAATTTGCTATTTAGTACAACAATGAACATGAGCTTGAGGGAACTCAGAAGGGTAGTGGCTGACAGATGTGCCTGTGTGCTGTGGTCCATAGGGTCACGGAAGGTCTGACCTAACTGAGCGACTAAACAACAGCAATCATTAAAGTGAGAGACACATGATTATAGGTGCCTTGAGGGTCAATGACATTGTGTACAAATAAAAGTAATTTCTACCCTATACATTTTAAAGTTCCCCCTTTTACCCAGCAGCAACAGGCCCCTACCATGTTGGGAATTTGTACCTGCAGTAGTTATGTCCTCCTTATGTGTGTCTATGTGATCTAAATCCGAGTCTAATGGAAAGATACACACACACTCAATTCCTTGAAAAGATATACTTTTATTATGCCATAAAAACATACTGGCCAATGTAGGAATTGGACAAAATATCCTAACAAAATATAGGTACAACTAAAAGGTAAAAATTGGTAAAAAACACAATATAAGCCGTGATGTCATAAAAGACACTAGGTCTCAATGTTTATAAGTGGGAAAGTACACTAAAAATGTGTATGTATGTAAATGGTAGATCAAACGCGTTTCGCTGATCTCTGTCGCAGCTTCTTTAGTGATTGGTGTTCCTGGTGTCCAGTGTTGTGTGTCTGGTTAGGACGAAGTTGAGTTGTGCTGCCGTCTATTAGTCACAACATTAAAAAAAAAAAGTCAGAAAATAACAAAATTCAACAAGCTCTTTGCTAAACCGAGTGCTGGTGAATTGTCGAGAAAGGGACAAAAAATACATCAATCACCAGACTGGAGTTACCTGATTTATAATGGAAGGGGATTCCTCTTCTAAACAATAATCCCTTTGCTCCTCTTCAGCTTCTGCCGTCATCGCTCCTCAGTAAAAGGAAAGTTCTGGTTACATTTTTATTTATTTACTTATCAGATTTGAGTCTGAGAATGGATTATTCCAATTTGAGTTCATTCCTATGGAAAAATGTGATTATATATTCATCCGATTCAGTCTGTCCGTCAGGATCGGATTAATGACGACTATAGAGGATCCACTGTAGATCCTCATGTTGTAATGTTCAGTGTATGTGATATTTATTACTCACTATCTTTGGTGTTATTACATGTACCTTACGTCCCAACTTTCCTTCTTTTGGAGAAACCGTGCCAAACAAATTCCTCTGCCCCTATTAGCATCTCAATGTGCTTCTTTTTAAGGAATTCCCATATTTAAGGGCAAAACCCTGTTGTCTGGTCCTCGTTATGTGCCACTTGCTCTGCATCATCATTATTATTATTATTGTTATCCTTTATTTGTAACGCACCAACATATTCCGTAGTGCTGTACAAGGCAAAAACAATATTAATACCTTGTAAAAAAGGTGGGCCCTGTCTTTGCGCTTAAAATCAAAGAGAGATCATAGAGATTTCCCTAAGGCACCAACACAAGATACTCTTTCAAGTCAATGAGTAAGAAAGAAGCCTACAGTGCCCATTCTATGGAATATATGTCTGTATGGGCGCATTGTGAGCATATTAATGCATGCACATTTCTAAAACCTAGGTATTGCATAGAATGGGAATAGCTTGTGTACTTCAAAGAAGCTGTGAGCTATACCACTACGGTCAGTGTCTCCATGTCTAGTCGTCCAAACCTCAAATAGAGTACATTAACAATGGGACAAAACAAATTACAATACAATAGTCCAGTGGCTGGAGCCAAGCAGTCTGTCCTTTATGGTGGCTCAATGGACTAACATCCAGGAACTGGAACAGGGTTCTGTGACACACAAGTCCTCATCTTTGAAATATTTTGCATCATAACGACACCAATAACTTATTTCTTTGTTTGTTTTCAGGGGCAGAATTAAAATGCCGGTATCCTGTGCCGCCTCCGGCTGCAAATCACGATACACACTACAGGCGAGAGAGAAGGGGATCACGTTCCACAGGTAACATTTGTCACAACATTTATCAATTCCATAGGCCTTCATTTTTAAGCTAAAAGTGCATTTATTTTATGTTCCTTTGAACTATTGGAATAAATAATGGTTAACATGTTTTAATAAAATTAAAGGGACATTGGATTTACAAATGTTTATGTGCATCAACGTCCTCAGCTCTGCAGGTTCTAAAAAAAACAAAAATCCAAGCACCCTGCAAATAGCGATGTTCTCTGCTGCTGCAACAAACACATTTCAGACACGCTGACCCCAAAGGAGAAAAGCTGAATGTTATTTATTATAATAAAAAGACTATATAAGCATTTAGAGGAAGCTAGTAATTTGTGGTCCTTTCAGGACCTGAATGACTGTCTGTATAAACTCAATATATTGGCCAGTGCAACTTAATTACTGATTAGTGTAGTGTCATAGCCTATCGGTGACCATCTCTTAGCAGCATGTTGCAACCCACTGCAGAGACGTGGTCCCCGATAGGCTAGGGGACTACACAGCACATCAAGCCCTACAAAGTCTGTTTCTGCATTAGCTGCAATGGGCAGGCCCATGCAGGGACTATTTGTTTATTTTATAAAGAAGTGCTTATAATCTCTGGGTCCTTTCCAGATATGAGATTTAGGGTTAGGGGGTTAAGGTTAAAGCTTGGAAATTGTGTATGATCTGACCAGCGCTTACAAACTGTCTAAAATTTCGGCAGCGCCATGTAGCAGCTACTTGCTGCCACTGCTGGAGTACTCCTAAAAGGAAAGGTCCAAGCACTGTTTTTACTGCCTAAAATCAAAGTGCATACAAATAAATACATAGGTATATTACAAACCTGCTAAAATGCAGACACCTACCATATCCCTTTAATATGTTTTTATGCAAAACACAACTTTGGTTATCTTTCAAAAATGAAATAAAAAATATACTTTTCCATGTCCCTCTGTGTGAGTGCATCATGTAGGATTTAGGTTTTCACTCTAAACATATGTAAAGTACCATCTTTATTATTATTATTATAATTTTTATTATTAGCATTATTTTTACATAGAAGAAATGTTTTTCTACTTTAAATTTTTCTTTATTGTTTTTATTTTTTTCTTTAATCCAGATTTCCCAGATCAAATCCTGTTTTACTGGAAAAATGGAGGATGGCCATGAAGAGAGGGGAGCTGTGGATGCCGTCCCGCTACCAGCGCCTGTGCAGTCTGCATTTCCAAGAGGGCTGCTTTGACACCACTGGGCAGACCAAGAGACTGCGCGGCGACGTCATTCCCAGCATCTTCCATGTTTCTAACAACTTGCAGGTAGGTATTCCAGTGGTTTTCAGCGTTGAAGTGTACAACCTACTTAAAGAGATATAGAAGGTTCCCTGTATTTAATATTACTATCTAAGTGTTTTCTTTTCCATATCTACTAACGAGTGCTTAAAAGCTCACTGAAAGCTTCTATATAGGCTATACAAAGGTCTGCCCCCAGCAGCTCATACACACAGTGCTTCTATTGGCACTAAATGTACTAGCCAATGACAGACTGTCTCTCAGCAGCATTTCAAAACATGCTGTTGAGAAACAATCTATGATTGGTTAGTACATCTAGTATTACAGAGACACTGTATGCATGAGCTATCGGGGGCAGACCTTTGTATAGACTATTTGGAAGCTATCAGTGAATAAAAACAAAGCTATTAAGCTTTGATAAGTTGATTATGTGATGTTTACATATGGAACATTTAGGTAGGTTATTGTGATATTAGAAACAGAGAAACGTCTATATCCCTTTAAAAGAACTTTGTAGTTTAGAAAAAACTCACATTTGTGAAGTATATGATAGCTGTGCAAGTCATCCGCATAAAAGCATTTTAGAGAAAATGTACATTTTTGAAAACTCTATATTTAGGACTTCCTGTTACCTTTTGAGTCTGACATGGTGTGTTTGTATTATCTATCAATGGAAGGGAAATGGATTTGTTATATACTGTAATTGGAAGTTTTAGTTTTTGATGTCTATACTCTTCTCTCACATATACTCAGAAGCAGCAGACTTGTAGTTGTAATGGCAAGCCCTGCTCTCCCAATATGTAAATGCCCCTTTCACACAGATAGTCTTCACCAAAGTATCATGGATGCCTCCAGGGTCCAACATTTTCTGCCTAATTATACTCTTATTTATTTATATATATATATATATATATATATATATATATATATATATATATATTCCTTAACAAAACATTCTTCTGCTCGTCTTCTTTGAAGTCAGAAGTGTCTGAGGAGCCACCCCAAGTGACGCCAGAACTAGCCGCAACCAGCGACCCGGTGATACCTGAACCCGCAGAGAATCCCGAGCCTGCTGTGGAGATGTTGAAAGTAAAGAAGGACGAATGTTTCACTAGTCCAGTGCAGCTACAGGTATATGTCTGAAGGACATCGTCGTAATGGGACACTGTAGTGCTCGTACAATCTGGTTTATTTAATAACTGATTAGCAATACGATCTGCATGAATTCAATATAGCGTTTTAAACTTACATTTGAACTTAAGGGATTCAAGGATTTATGAAAACTTAAACACATTGGTCACCATCCCAGACAATTGAATTGTCTCCAAACATGGGCTTAAAAGTAAAAGATAATCTGGGGGGGGGGCGATACAGTTTAAAAAGAAAAAAAAAATGTGGCCCTGAGCGGTGTAATTCAACTGTACTTCCAGGTCAGGCAGCAGGGGTGGTTCTACCGCTGGGGCATCCAGTGCAATGCACCGGGGCCCTGTCTTGGGGGGCCCCAGTGCTACAGTGCCCCTCAAAAACGTAATGTTTTTGTTTACATTGTCAATGCTCCTGGGCCCCATCCACCTGCCCCCCAGTATAATAATTAATAAATAAAATATTATATAGATATAAATTAAAATTATATATATATATATATATATATATATATATATATATATATATATATATATATATATTGCTCCATAGCTCTAATGGCCAAATCTGGTAATGTATGATTTAAGTTTAATTGTACTATTTTTTTTATGTCCCCTGTTCATATAATGTGGGGAGGATTTGTCCCCCTTCCCCCAGTTCCTACGCCCCTGTTTCCAGAGATATCTTAGGGTACTAATCCCTTGTTATAAGGAACAATGGTAAGCTACTAAAGGGTATATATAAATCTAATAAACTGAAGAAAAGCACACCACTCAGAAACTAGTTCCATATGTAGGGTTACTAGGTGGGAAATAAGTCTTTTACAGACAATACCAGGCCAAGATATACAGTATACATAAAATAACTTTTATTGCCCAATATTTAAAAGATATAAATTAAGATATTAAAATACAGTGCCTCCGTAGAAGCCCTGAACGCAAAGCGCGTGCGTCAGGTTGGCCGCATTCACTGTTTCTCTTGTATAAAGTCTGCCTGTACATTTTCCCGAAAACGAATTATTTTATTCTAGGATCATCTTTATTTCATCCCTGATGTTGAGACTCTGAAGAGGAAGCTGCTAGCGTCTGAAGACTCGAGGGCTCAGAAAGAAAAAGAACTGAGAAATGCCAAAGACAGAGAGAAGCGGCTGAGACAGACCTGTCCGAGCATCTACCAAGAGCTCAGCAAGAAAAACCTAATGACCCCCGAGCTCACCCAGAGACTGCAGCCATATGGAGGTACCACATGGGTTGTACATTCTGAGCAAACTAAAATCTCACAAAAAATAAATAAATATGTGTGTGTATATATATATATATATATATATATATATATATATATATATATATATATATATATATATCAAGTTTAGGAATTCTTGCTGCTGTTTGCACCCTATGCCAGTTTCACATGTAAGGGTTCAAGTCTTTGTAATATTTGATTAATATTAACAGGAACGCCATATTTTGAGTTGTTGTTCCCAAATTATCAAATTAACAACATTGTCACCTATTTAAGCCATTAGCATACAGGCTTTTAAAAAAAACAACAAATCTGGACATAACAGACTTATTTTGTTCCATCTGTCACTGCAAGTTGCCTGAGGGGAGGGTTACCCTGCTGGGACTTGCTTTTCTATTTATTCCAATAGTTAAGTGGTTAATCGTGCTAATCTTTCAGTAAAACTCTGGTCTCTTTTAAAACGGCTATTCTTTCCAAGTGTCTAATCCTGCTAGGAACAACAGCAACTGTCTGCTACCATTAAATTCCAACTGGATATAGTAGTCAAAAATAAAGGCAATATATATTTAGTTTAAACTTTTCTAAAGCATTTTGCTTATTATTAAGTGAATTTTATAAAGGCATACTATAAATGTGACCACAATCAATGGTGCTTCGTTTTTCCAGGTCTCAGACTGCACTTGTACGATTTCTGCATTATTTGTGAGACTGTAGATTTCTAAAATTACAATTTTATTATTTTTTAGACATTCCTTTGGAGCTATTCAAGAAACTTGAATCTGAGTACTCAGCGCAGCAGCGGATGTTTGCACTGACTTTGCAGCTGTATGATGCATCAGCTTATAGATACCTAAGGAATGAAATGCAGCTGCCACTACCTGGGGCAAGGAAGCTCCGGCAGTAAGTACAATTATATTCTATCTGTAGCAGTCATAACATTTGCCCATCCTGATAAAAGAAAAAAATCTTTTAGTAAGGTAAAAAAAAATAAAAACAACCTTTTAAATGTATTAATGTTTGTGTAGTTGTACGGAGTCCTGACCATCCCATCAAGGAGGTGAGAATCTGGGGGCTGATATTTATTTATTGCCTCATTGCATACAAACTGCTTATAATAGCAGACTATTTGATACCACAATATTATGACCACCAGCTAATATCCTGAATAACCACCATGTGCAGTATGGACAGCAGCTAGACGCCATGGTAGTGAGTCAATAAGATGCTGGAAGGTTGGCAAGGGTAACTGGAGCCATGCAGACTGCAGAGCATCCGACAGTTGCTGAGGAGTGCATGGTGGAGGATCCATACTGCGAACATGGTGATCAATGTAGTCCCACAGGTGCTCAATGGGGTTCAAGTCCAGGGAATTTGGAGGGCAGGGAAGTACTTGTAAGTCTTTGCCATGCTCCTCCAACCACTCCTGGCAATTCTTGTGACATGTTGCATTGTCTTGCTGGAAGATCCCATCCTCTACAGGGAAGACAGTCAACATGTATGGGTGTACTTGATCTGCAACGATGGATAGATAACCCAATCAGCTGCGAGTGCCTTCCAGACAATGCCAAAAAAATATTCCCCAGACCATAATGCTGCCGCCACCAGCTTGGAGGTTTTGCGCCTGACACCCCAATGTCTTTCCAGTTGATGGAGCAGAAAACGTGACTTATAAAGGTAACCCTTTTCTAATCAGAAGAGGTCCAATATTGTGCAAATTGACACCTTTTCTGCAGATGAACCCTAGTCGGAATGGGTGCAGTGACCAGCCATTTGCTTTGGAGCCCCATATGCAACAGGGTTCCCTGTACTCTAATTTTAGACACAAGTCTGGTAGCCCCCTGTAGCGTGTCAGTTGGCCCTCAACCTTCGCAGCTGATGTTCACCACAATGGCATGTAGTACGCTGCTTTTTTCACGCTGTTTATTCGCAATGTTGCCTTTTGTCCAGTCACTGTACACTTTATCCACCGCAGCACGTGAAGAGTTCACAAACTGCTCTGTTTCAGAAATACTGCCAGCCTTGGCCCGAAAGCCCCCTTTCAAATTCAGATAAATCGCATGTTTTACCCATGGCAGTGATGGTTGATATGTTTGCAGAATGCTTACATGTCACCTTATATACCCACCAAGCCAGCTCACGACATGTGCCGTATTCGTTGGCTATGTGCTGCTGAAAAGTAGGAGGTGGCCATAATAAGACCCGACCCTGTATAAAAGTATAGTGGTTTCATTTTCAACTAAAGTAGGGACTAGCTAGCTTTTGTTTAGTACTGTGCCTTCCAGATAGGAGTAATCCCTACTTGGCACCACTATTACAAAGGGTTCTTCATTCATACATATTTTTTATTTCCTTTTTTTCTATTTAATTGCGCTGTTGTCTGATCCAATGAACTTTTTTTTATATTTTCCCAACACTTTATACTTATTTATTAAGTGATATGCACTCTGGGACGTATTTGGAAACACCCTGACATTTCTAGTTATTAGATATCTGATTGAGTCCAACTAATATTCCTGTTTTTTGCATTATTAGGTGGCTGAAGACAGATTGCGATAAGCCTGGAATCAACACTTTAGTCCTGGAAGCATTATTGTACAAAATGCAAGAGCAACCACTTCTGTACACCCGGGCATGTCTTGCACTGGACACCATATCCCTCCAACAACAAATCCACTTTGATTCCCAACAGAATGAGTTGATTGGGTTTGTAAACTTGGGGAAAGATGCAGACTCCAGCGGAAGCCAACAGATGGCCAGTGAAGTTCTAGTGATGACGTTGGTGGGAACGGCCGGCCATTGGAAAGCTCCCATTGCATATTTCTTTGTTAACGACCTGACAGCCGATGCGCAAAAGCAGCTTGTGATGCACGTGTTGTATGAGCTCTGCGATCATGGCTTTGAGATCGTCGCTATCACAATGGAAAGATCTCAACGAAACAAGGACATGTGCTCCCTCCTTGGATGTAAATTTTCAGATCCTCAGCAACTCCAAACACACTTCTGTTTGCCCGACAGTGAAAATAAACATTACGTGTTGTTTGATGTCGTCAACGAGCAGAGGATCATCTCTGAATTGTTAGAGGAGTGTGGAACCATTCATAGTCCCGATGGAAATATTATGTGGCAATACATCAATGACCTGATGAACTTGCACAAAACCACCGCCATACAGATGCCTAGAAATCAAACCTTCGCCTCGAGAGACGTTTTTTCTCATTTGATGAGGGCGCCATTGATGGTGAACCCATTAAGTAACACGGCGGCAAAATGTTTAACAATGCTGCAGGAGTTAAATTGTGAGAGGTTTTCTGGATCTACAGCCACTATATCATTCATTCAGGTTTGTAATTGGTTATTTTATAGAATACATATTTTTATAGTAATGGAAAATACGATAGTTGCAATAAAACATGTTAATACGTGCAATTCAAGGACCTTGGAAGATTTCTGGATATTGCTACATAATATAACTGGGTTTCTATTTACTGTTATGTACTTTATTTTATTAAGAAGTGATTATAAGCTCTGTTTTCACTGCCTAAAATTAAACAAATAGTTCCTGTATGGGTCTGTCCACTGTAGCATATGCAGGGCTTGTTGTGCAGTGTAGTGTCCTAGCCTATCAGGGACCATGTTTCAGCAGCATGTTACTGGTTAGTATGAGCAAGTACAGAAAATCTGAGTCTTCATGAGCTGCAGATGACAGGCAGACCCATCCAGGCGCTATTTGTTTGATTTCAAGCAGTAAAAACAGATAAAATAAAGTACATAAACGTAAATAGAAAAGTAAACAAAAGTAGAACTGTTTATAAGAGCACCCCAGAATTAGGAGGCATAAACACGTATTTATATTGCTTTAATTTATCAAAATTTCAAATAATTAATTTTTCATATAAAAATCTTTTTTTATACAGTCTAAAATCTCACTGTAATAGAATATGTTGGAGTTTGCCGTATAATCTATAAATGGCTGTTATTTATTCATATGACTTTGTCTTTTTAGATTATGGATCAGTTAATTGACATTTTAACCAGCAAAAGTCGGCGGGCAAATTGTCACAAAGGAGCGGTTAATGTTCTCAACCTCCAGCAAAAACTCAGTGTCCTGCAGGAGACCAAGGAATACTTATTGGCTCTGACCGTATGTGATAACAGCCCCCTGTACCAAAGCCCAAGGTAACACAACTTTACAATGAACTTTACTGTCTGATACTTGGCATTTTTATCCACTATAATATTTAGCAATTTGTGTGCGCTCACTGCGCAGGCGTCACACATAGCTGTAAAATCCTAGCACCTGCGCATACGCGACATAATCGCTCATGCACAGTTGCTTTGCATTCACGCTGGAAAGGAGAAAGCGAGTGCGCTCACAGAGAGAGTGGGTACCCAGAGAGAGAGGGAACACAGAGAGAGGGCACACAGAGCAACAAAGAGAGAGAGGGTACCCAGAGAGAGAGGGTACCCAGAGACAGAGGGTACCCAGAGACAGAGGGTACCCAGAGAGAGGGCACACAGAGTGACAGAGAGAGGGCACACAGAGAGACAGGGCACAGAGCGGGATATTGCTGTTAAATCCTAGAGAGAGAGGACACCCAGAGCAACTGAGGGCACAGAGAGAGTGCGAGTGGCACAGAGAGAGTGAGAGGTAGCACAGAGAGAGATATTGCTGTTAAATTCTAGCTCATACATGATTGCTTTGCATTCATGCTCAAAAAGAGAAAGAGCGCGAGCATGAGGGCGAGAGAGAGCAAGAGCATGCACAGAGAGAGAGAGGGCAGAGATAGAGAGATGACACCCAGTGAGAGAAAGGGCACACAGAGAGGGAGACAGAGGGCACACAGGCAGAGAAAGGGCAGGGCACAGATAGAGAGAGCGACAGCACAGAGAGAGATATCACAGATAATTGAAGATAACATATGATACGTATATGGTCATTTATGACGGGCAAGTTACTAGTTTGTAATAGAAAGAAATACTTCTGTGAGGCTCTACCCAGTGGAGATTTCATCCAGTGCCAATATATAGTGGGACACGACTAAAATGGCCACTGTAGTCTTATTTAATATGTAATTTTTCTTTTTTTTTTTTAGGAAACTTCACTTAAAAATAGGCAAAAAAGTTTTAGAATGTGCAAAAATAAAAATATAGCCTGATGGGAAGTTTGTTAGATCACATAGTCACATCCTCCTCAGAAAGTAGCAGAAAGACTCAGACCATAAAATAAGTAAAGAATTATATATGCATGTTAAAAATATTACTATTGTGTTTATTTTAGAGAGGGCTTAAAATATTTGTTCATGATCAAGTTTAGTTATTAAATATATATATATAGGCCCTCATTCAATTGCAATTTTGCCAATTGAATAAGGCCCTAAATAAGGACATAACATATATTTTTTAAAGATGTTTTTGGTTAGTTAACATCTATCCAAAAGCACGGTCTTCACTAACTAAAAACTTCTTTAAAAAATATATGCGATGTGTTTGTTTAGAGCCCTATTCAATTAGCCAAATCGCAATTGAATGAGGCCCATAGAAAATATGTCTCTTAGTTGCATTGTAATGTTCATAATTATCTGGTGAATCATTTAGCAAATCCAGGTTCCACCTCGTTTAAAAAAATATGTAATTTCATTAAAAGGACAAAACAGAGAAGAGGTATAAACTGAAATGTGGTGTGTAAACTATGGGGTCAGATTCAGTCATATATAACTCCTGCTACACAACTTCAGAAAATCATATTTTCCACTACTTGCAAAGTCTTGCAGAACATCACTTCTCCTCAGTCTTGTTGGCACAAGATACATTGTATATTTTGTAGCAGATGAAAGATACAGAAGATCTCATAGCTCTATATTGCAGCCGCTTGTCTCCACCCAGCTCCATTCACTTTGAGTGACCAAATGACGCACAAGTTATTATATTATTATCTACGCAGCTGATGCAATACATATAACAAAAGCAAATCTTAATCAATAAAAAAATTGCAAATTTGTGAGCGCCATGTCTCTTTTCGACTTTCTAATAAATATCTTTTTTTAGAGGGAGTGCCATCCTCGGGTTGCTGGTGAACATCACATCGCTGGTCTCGCTCTTACCAAACCTGCTCCTTGCGCAGGATCACGTCACTACGCACATATTTGGCCCTGATCACCTAAATCAGGTTTTAAATGGCATCAGAAAAGCAGGTAAAGCATTAGGTTTTCCCTTTAAATTAGAAGCCTGGCAAGCTGTTGGCATCAAGCACCACTCACCAACTTCCTTTTTGTTGCATGGGTTGACTAGCAAAGCTTGTGCAGAAACAGAAGTTTGTGAGTGGGGGTGACATAAACAACAACATATTCTGCATTTATGCTATTTTTAAAGGATCACTGTACTATAAAAATAATGGCTGCTAAAATGTAAGTACCTTTATAAGTTTATAATATTAAACTTCGAAATGCTGGTAGTTATACCTTAAGGCTCTAATTTATAGCTTTCTGCATTAAAAACTAGCAATACATTGTATTAGCAGTTTCTCTCTACAGTAAATGATTTCTAAAATATTTATTTTACTCATAACCAAAGAGACTATCTACTGAAGACCTCATCTATTAGTAAATAGAACCATATTGTAAACAATTGCTTCTATAATACCTATAATACATAACCTTTATTTTTAACAACTAAATTTTGCTGCTCCTGTATGCAAATAGGCGGCTCAGTATCCTTGATAAGAGAGAGGTCTAACTACCAGATAGCATTGCAGGTCTTTATTTGGCTACTACAGAGGCAGTCAAGCAGGCTATAATCCTAATTAACACCCCAAAGCAGCTAATGAATATATGTGAGCTGCTGGTTTGCATATAAATCAGATATAACAACATAGAATTTCTCAGGATTGATTCACTTTATAAAAAAATGGATAACACAACATTTTGTCATGTTCTTTAAGAATAAGCTCAAAAAACAATTGATTTGGGGGTGAGAGAGTCCCCTTCCCCAATGAAGCTCAGAGCTATACCATGTAAGGTCACCCAAGATGGGCAGGCCATAGCAGAGAGAGGTCAAACAATCCCAGTCTACTGGAGAAGGACATGGAAACCCACTCCAGTTTCTTTGCCAAGAAAACCTTATGGATAAGCACGACCAGAAACAGAGATAGATGTGCCCGGCCTGATGTGGTCCATAGGGTCACAGAGAGTTGGACACGACTGAACAACAACAAGTGTCCAATTAATACTTATATTGTTTTGCAATCCCAGTTTTGGAAGCCATAAAATTGTTATTTGTGGCAAGTAGTATATTAACTGGTATTTGGCTGCTCTTCAGTTTGCTGCTTTATGTAATGTCATTTTCACGATAATTTTTCTTTTCTGTCCCTTTTTTATTAGGTAAATTAATAAAGAAACCCACAGCTGCTGATGTACAAGATTCAATAAGTCGGCAGTTATCACAGTGTGGGTTACTAAACACTGATTTGCCCAGCCACCCACTGGAGACCAACATCCACTTTCTTACCACTGAAGAAGACTGTGCTCCTTGTATTTTCAAACAGCAGCTCCAGCCCGTCTTCCAGGAGCTCAGTATCGCTCTACCTGACCATTTCTACTCCTCTCCCTTACTGGGCCAAACGTTTCACAATTCAGAGATGTATATGGCGGGCTGGGTCGTACGGAAAGCTTATGAACACTTGTCCTGCAATAAATGCCGATGGGCGTTGGTGATGGAGGATATGCCGCAAGACTTTAGGAATGCCTATCACTTGTTACAAATTAAGACAGGTGGAACTTTTTTGCCATCAGAAGGAGTTGTCAAGACAGTTCTTACGGCTGAAAAAGAACTTTACCATATGATAACTAATGATACTTATAAACACAACTCCTTCCCGCTCAAATTGGAGCATTGTGTTCTTTCACGTCTAGGTACTAAGGATATTTTTAATCTTAAAGATCACATTACATCAACCGAGTGTGGCATTGACAATCATCACTTCCAGCTATTACGCTTGGTCACATCCTTGTACTATGGGTTGCGCCAGGCTTATGTTACCAGACTAACCAAAAGGAGACAATACCAAGAATATGTAAAACAAATACTAACCAAACCCACCGATTGTATCCCATGAGAACATCTAATATCCTGTAAGAGAACAAATGGATTCATGTCATGACAGACTAAAACTAGTAAATTAAATATTAAAAACAATTATCACAATGTGTTATTGCTTGGGTCATTATGTGAAAGGGGAGGTTGACAGCATCCAGGTGTCCATGTGAGGTGGTTGTGTGGATGAAAGCGTTAACCGCACAACCACCTTTTCTAACAACAATGACTGTAACAGCACTTTTATTGGTAAACAACACCCCAATATCTCTATTAAAATATGACTTTAAAGTATTACAATCCAATGCAGGCTTTAATTCATGACAAGGGGGAAAAAAAAAATCACACCCACTTCTCTCCTACAAGGTTACTCAGACCAGACACTAAATATGCTATGGTCAGCAGAAAATGGAATGAAAACTCTCTCTCTCGACAAACTGTTCACTGGAAGGGTTGATCATGAGGCTGAAGCTCAAATATTTTGGCCATATCATGAGAAGACAGGATTCCAGAGTTAAGACGATGATGCTGGGAAAGATTGAAGGTTAATAACAGAGAACAGTGTAACCTGAGCTGCTCGCTATGCATACACACACTTTGTCACCTCACTGCCCCCTACCATACTACCGCTTTAGATAGCAATTATTCCTGGGCAACTCCATTCACGATACTTTATTCAGGGAATGCAGAGGACCTTGCTAAAGAAGTTGAAGGTAAAGGTGATTGACTGGCCAAGCATGTCTACAGACCTAAACCCTATTGAGCATCTCTGTGGGGCATCCTCAAACGGAAGGTCGGCGAGTGCAAGGTCTCTAACATCCACCAGCTCTGTGATGTCATCATGGAGGATTGGAAGAGGACTCCAGTGGCAACCTGTGAAGCTCTGGTGAACTCCATGTCCATGAGGGTTAAGGCAGTGCTGGAAAATAATGGTGGCCATATAAAATATTGACACTTTGGGCCCAATTTGAACATTTCTTCTTAAGGGTGTACTCACTTTTATTGCCAACGGTTTAGACATTAATGGCTGTGTGTTGAGTTATTTTGAGGGGACAGCAAATTTACACTGTTATACAGGATGTACACTTACTGCTTTATATTGTCGCAGAGCGTCATTTCTTCAGTGTTGTCACATGAAAAGATATCGCATATAATAGTTTTGGATATACGGGCCGTTTGTCACGCTTTGCCGTTGACGGCTGCAGCACGCAGAACTTAGGCAGCAAAGGTGCTCATTGCACTGCGAGCCTCGCAAAGCGAGCAGTTGAGGCATGTGGGACTTAGGCTGCAATGAGCGCCAAATGTGCTCATCGCTAGACCAGTAGCACTTTGCGCCCAGCCAGTTGAAAGACGCAGGACTTAGGCTTGGCCCATGGAACTTAGCGAGGTACGCAAATTTACGGCCCCTATGACTTAGGACCCAAAGCACGTAGATGCACTGCGGGGCTCGCAAAAATACAGCTAATGGCCGAATCATTGAACAGTAAAAAGCTGAAAAAAAACCCCAACAAAAATGCCTCAAAATTAACTTACACAAAGCACAGGAAGAGAGCTAGGGAGCCTGTGACTGAGGTTGCAACTTAATTTAAGGCATATTTACTGTTTTTTCACGATTGAAGATTGCCTAAGCAGAAAAAAATTATGGCCGAAAAACTGTAACAGGATGAAAATGAGGCTGAAACCCGCAAAAAAGAGGCCCAAACACATAACACTTGAGGAAAACCAGTAACCCTTAGCCCCCAGTAACCCCCAAGATGGCCCTTAGCCTCGCATTGTGTGGCAAACAGCATTGCCAGGCTTACAATTGTACTCCTGTCATTTTTGACAGGCAAGTTAATAGTAATAAAATATTTACAAAAATGTGAGGGGTGTTCTCACTTTTGTGAGATACTGTATCACATATAATAGTTGTGGACCAAGAATGTTTGTCACGTTGCAGAGTTGTCATGCTTTGCGCCCTTGACACGTGACTGCGAGGCCCGCGGGACTTAGGCTGCAATGAGCGACGAAGGACTTAGGACCGAAGCACGTAAAACGTCCGAACCACGCAACTGTTAAGACCAAAAAAAAAAACTACAATTATGCCTAAAATTCATTTTTTCACGATCGAAAATCGCCCGGCAAGTAAAAAAAATGTCGGCCGGAAAAACGTAACAGGATGAAAACGAGGCAAAGGCAGTAACACTAATTGCGAGGCCCCTAAACTCCACGGAGGGGAGCCTGGGGGACGGGGGAATGCTCACTATGAGCGCAGTAGGTGTTTAGAGGGGGAAAATCCTCACATTGTGTGGCAATATTAATTTATTGTGGGGAAAAAGAGTGACAGAAACCTCCACTGTACAGTAGTATATTTAATAAAATAGTATTTAATAAATGTGAAGCACTAATTAACTATTCTTCAGAAAGCCCTTTATAAGACCACTAAAATAGTTAATGGATATAACAATACAGTGGAGATCTGCAAGAAAGGAGCAGAAGATCCTGATATGGACCCAGGTCCTATCGGCTATTCTTGGTGGTATTAGACAGGCAGGCCAGAACGTTTAGTCTATGTTTAACCTTTTCACTCACATAATAAATAAATTATTTATATATATATATATATATATATATATATATACACACACCAACAGGTAAGCAATGGGATGCCCATGATTAACAAAATTATCAAAAACAGACGCACTCAATCTGAGAACAAACAATACTTTGTTGGCTTGATCTATAGGCATAGTAACCAGCTCATAGGGCAACACTCTGTTAGCCACTTGTGTCCTTCACAGGGAGTAATATCCGGTAGTATATCAGTCTGGTCCCACTCACTAGAGTTATCCAGCCCTGAAATACCAGGCAATTCTAACCTGAACAAGAGAAAGGGTAAACCCCAGATGTATATTTCGGCCTTCATTGGGCCTCGTCAATGAGTTGTAGCTAAGGCACAGTGAGCAAGGAGTCCATGTCTGAAGTCACCCATCTACCTTTCTTAGTAGGTTACTATGCCTATAGAACAAGCCTACCTCGTTCTTAGATTGAGCGCCTGTTTTTTTTTCCCAGTAACAAACTGATGTCAGCAAGACTAATTACTAATATTAACCTTATAATGAATAGAAATTATCAGTGGACAAATAGGAACACACCCAACTCCTCTTGCTGCGGGATGGGTGGCACGGTGATATTTAGCCAAATAAGATATATATTTTTTAAATGTACAGTTTTTAAGTGGTCTTTATTGTATGAACATCAACCTATTGGTTTTGAATTCCATCTAATATGGTATGTAACCGAGCTGCCTTTGTTGTATAGGTTTCCTTTTTTTTTTTTTTTTTATCCATTTATTTTTATTAGTCACTCAATAAAAGAGTAGAGAATCAACATTGTATCAGTAAGCCTTGATTCACAGATCAGGCAGTTTTTATCTATTTCACAGTCTGTAAAAAAAGTCAATTCTAACTCAATGAAGTAATAACTAGTCATACAAACATAACATACAATATTCATATTCCATTTAAATTTTCATCAACTATTTGTGACTTTCACACTTCTTTTTCCTTTTTCTGTTCCCGTTTACTTTATTTAACCCCGTTGGCTGAAGCTAGTTTTTTTGAGCTTATCATGGTCCTCCTTTTTACCTTTATTCCTAAAGCTCCTTGTATTATCAGACCTTCCCAGCCCCCCTCCCCTCTTTTCCCCTATATAACCAATTAAACTTCAATTAAGTTTTCAACCGTAACTAAACTGTTGGCAGCTGATAGTGATCTTGAAAAATCCTACTTCTACTTTTCAATGTCCAATTCATTACTATTATCTTACCTCTTCGGTGCTTAAGATTCGTGGGTGTTCCCCAGTCCAGCCTTCCATTTCTCATCCTCCCTTCACTCTCTTTCTCTCTCCGGGATATCAGACCCCTGTAATTTATTTTTGTTGACCTTGATAAGTGACCCAGGGTTCCCAAATTGCTAGATATTTGTCCATAGTGTCTGCTAAAGTGTGAGATATTCTTTCGTATAACATAATTTGATTTAATTTACTGGTTATCTCTAAAGGATCTATATGTTCTGCTTTCCATTTTTTAGCTATGCAGTTTTTAGTCGCTAGACATATAAACTGCATCATCTTGTTTTGGGTAGCCGTTAAAGCATCCATGCCTAATCCTAACAGACAGACCTCCATCTGAGCCTCTAGATCTATTTGAAATATAATGGATGCTAGACGTGTACATTCTTGCCACATCCTTTGAGCTTTGGAGCAAGTCCACCACATATGTATGAAAGTGCCTTTCGAGCTACATCCTCTATAGCAATTTGGGTTCTGTCCCCTATTCCACTTAGCTATCCGGTCCGGGGTTATATAGGCCCTGTGTAAAATCTTTATGGATGTCTCCAACAGGCTGTAATTTAATGAGCCCCTAGCCAACTCCCTCCAGGATCTTTTCCACTGTGCTATTTCCCAGGTATGTCCTAAGTCTTTCTCCCATTCTTTCATGAATTTATCCTTGGGGTCTACTTTTGGTTTATTAAATTCTGAATAGAGCATGCCAAGTATTCCTCTTGTTAAAGGCGCTGTACTACATAGTTTTGAAAACCAAGTGTATTTCGGGATACCCTGCTGTTTGACCAGGGAGCTCGCCAAATGATTAATCCTACAGAAGTTATAATGTTCCTCTAATGGAAGATTATGTTTGTCCCTTAGACTCACATAGGAGAGAGAGCCCCCCTCCGTTACCCAGCTCCCAATTCTCCCTAGATCTCTTGATATCCACCACTCCCTTGAACGTTCAGATAGAGGAGTTCGAAATTCTGGGTGCGGTATAAGGGAAGCTAAGGGGGATAGCCTCCCCAGAATCCCATGGTTTGTTTGAGCCCATTTACAGCACTGTAATGACAACCTAATTATCGGGTTTTGTAATTGTCTAAGTACCCCTAATGGTTCTTTTAGCCAAATTACTTGCTCCCAAGTGTAAGGTCGTAGATCTTGATCCTCTATATAGACCCAGCTTGGCTTATGATCCTGTGAATGTATCTTAGGGATAACTGCCAATTGAGCAGCGCGATAATATTGTATAAGATTAGGGCACGATAATCCCCCCCATCTTTTGTGTCTAGTCATTATCTGTTTCGCTATTCTATGCGACTTGTATTGCCAAATGTATTGGAATATTACTTTTTGAAATTGTCTTAATTCTTTTTCTGGGCATCTAACTGGCAAGGATCAGAACAGATAAAGAATTTTCGGTAATAGATTCATTTTTACAGAGTGTATCCGTCCTAGCCAAGATAATTTGAGTTTGGACCATGAGTTCATGTCGTTCTTTAATTGTTTGATAAGAGGGTCATAGTTAAATTTATAGAGATCCCCTAAGTTTCTTGTAAGATTAATCCCCAAGTACCTAATATGGGTCTTTGGCCACGTGAACCTGTAATTTTCTCTCAGTAAAGTCTCTTCTCCCTTGGTTAAATTTAATGCCAGCACCTCTGTCTTGGTCGTATTTAATTTAAGACCTGAGATTAAGCCAAAACTATCGAGTATTTTAAACAGAGCCGGAATCGAGGATGTAGGGTCAGTGAGAGTACAGAGAACATCATCCGCGAACCAGCTACTTTTAAACTGAGTTGATCCAGCCTGTATTCCTTTTATTTGGGCACAAGCCCGAATCCTCTGAGCCAGAGGTTCTACTACCAAGGCAAACAACAGCGGAGAGAGAGGGCAACCTTGTCTTGTGCCCCTCTGTATATCTATAATTTCTTTGTTCTGGCCTGTCACTTTAATTTCCGCCCTAGGTTTTTTATAAAGTGTTTGAAGCAGGTTCACAAATATGTTTGAAAAACCAAACTTTGCTAGTACTTCCCATAGATAGGGCCATTCAACTGTGTCAAAGGCCTTTTCTATGTCCAGGGCTAACATGCACAGAGCTGAGCGTTGTTGTTGGGCTATATGGATTAGGTTAGTTACTTTGCGAATATTATCTCCCGCCTGCCTATGAGAAATAAAGCCCACCTGGTCTGGGTGAACCAACTTTGGGAGGAATCTTGCTATCCTATTGGCTATAATCTTTGTTAATAGTTTTAAATCAGTATTGAGCAGTGATATGGGCCTAACATTTTTCACTTCTAACTTATCTTTACCCTCTTTTGGGAAAAAAAACAAATTAGCTTAGTTAAATTCCGCTGGGGCTAGGATTTGAGAGAAAGTTTTATAATATTGTGCCGTGAATCCGTCCGGTCCAGGGGATTTACCTGCCTTCGCTTCCTGTATAGCCTGATTCACTTCTTCTAACGTAATCTTGGAGTCAATTAACCTGTTGTCTTCCTCTGTTAATCTGGGAAGTTCACAGGAATTTAGGAAGTCCCTTATGGGGATTTCTGTTGCTGATCTATGGGAGGTGTACAATTTACTATAAAAATGTTTGAACATCTCTTGTATTTTCTTGGGGCTAGATGTTATTTGTCCTAGTGAATCTTTTATCTGGTATATTTTTGATTGGGCAATTTTGTTTTTCAATTGGTTGGCTAGCATGGTATCTGGTTTATTCGCCCTGGCGTAGAACCTCTGACCCGTAAAACGCAAGGCTCTTTCAGTCTTAACTGACAAGATTTGATCTAACTCCACTCTCACCGACTCTATTTGTTGTCTTAGTGCTTTCGTTGGGTTTTGTTGATTCACCTTTTCTAATTCTACTAGTTTTTCCTTTGCTAACCTTTCTTTTTGGTTTTGCTGTTTTTTGCGATGGGCCGCTATTTGTATACAAGTCCCTCTAATGCAGGCTTTATGAGCCAGCCATATCCAATCTGGCGTTACATTCCCAGCTATGTTTTCTGTAAAGTATGAGTCCAAAGCCACCGTTATTCGGTCTCTTAAGTGAGGTTGGGTTAGGAGCATTTCATTTAATCTCCAACCTCTGGCTCCCCCCAGGGTCCCCCCCAGTTGGATTTTAAGGCAGACATAAGAGTGGTCTGACCAAGTACACGGATATATCTCTACTCCATCAGTCTGATCAATTAAGTTTGTTCCTATCAGGAAGGTATCTATTCTTGAATAAGTTTGATGTACTGTGGAGAAAAATGTATATTCCCTATCAAAAGGGTGGCTCTCCCTCCACATGTCCGTCATCTGTAATCTCCTTAGTTTAGCTTGTATTAATTCTATTTTCCTGGAAAATTTGTCTCCCATTGTAGCTCCCGTGCGATCTAGGGATGGATTGAGTACTAAATTTAAGTCTCCCCCTACTATCACGTTTCCTAACTCTTTGGATTCCAAATGACGAAGTAATCGCAAGAGACAGTTGTGAGGGGATGAGTTTGTAGAGTATAATGAAATAAGTGTGGTCTTACTGTCATGTATTGTGCCTGTCAGAATAATATAGTTTCCTCCCGAGTCAATAGTCTTGCTACTAAGAATAAAGGGAAAATCCCTGTGTAGCAGGATAGCCGTTCCCGCCTTTCTTGAGGTCTGTGTGGTAGCATATATATGAGGATAGTTACCATGTATATACTTTGGGATATCATTCAATTTGAAGTGAGTTTCTTGAAGAAAGATAGCTGCCGGATTATGTGCTTTATATGTCAGAAAGGCTTTCCTCCTCTTAAAGGGAGAATTAAATCCTCTAACATTATGAGTTATAAAAGTGTATCCTACTCTAGCCATCTATCCCGGAGAGAGAAAAAAGCGCATAAATAATACTCACTTTTGAAGTCAATGATCCCTGGTTTTTGAAAAAACTGGACCAAGCAAGACCCTTCTTCCTGCACCTTTGAGTTGTAGGTTTCAATTCTGTGTCACTGCCAAAGAGAACAACTAACCAAAAAATGATAACATTAATTTCAATTAAACTAAAACTTTCTACGAATCCGAGTATCTTTGTGCTCGTTCCCCAGCATCTTCGTAAATGCTTCTTAGTAGATCTGGTCTGAGGAGAGAGAGTCTTCCCTGTCTCCTGCATGCCAGAATGAGGAACGCACGGTATGTAACGTTACGTTAGGCAATTGTAGTGCCCCCCCTTAAACTTCCTTTCCTTAATCTCCATAGGGTCCCACCTTCTAATTCTTTTTTTTTTTTTTTAATATTATGTTTCCCCCACTGCCCTTATTTATTTCTTTAATAAGTTCTCCTACTCCCAATTGTCTGTTAACTTTCTCAGTCCCTCCCTACGTTAATAATGTTGTGTATATAATATATCCTTTACCTGTCAAAATGGCCTAAAGTTACTCAGCCTCTTTAGTCTTAATCTCAGCGAATTGCCTTTCTCGATAAATGACCCTTTAATCCTAACAAACTAAACCTCAGGTATAAAGGAAAAAGTACCTTTTAGTCTCTTCTGCCTTGCCCTTATTCCCCAAGACATAATTATATTCATATAACTGTGTACATGGTTTACCCTTACATTATCTTAAAGGTCTAGCAATATTAAAACTTCTTCAATTTTAGCCTAGCTACTTAGGCTTTTTATAGTAAAGTCTCTACATATTTAATAGTCCAGGCATTGTTAGTATGTAGTATCTTAGAATTCCTTGATCCGTCCACACTCCCTGTGTCAGGGTCTAAGTAAAACAATATGTCCCTACTTATATTTTCTGAGAGAGTTCTGTTGTTGTAGGTCCTATTTTACGCCTTTGTGGAAGTGGAGTATCTTGCCACTGTCTCTTTGGGCTCCTTCGAGGGGATTCTTGTTGTTGTAGGCCTCGTTCCTTTGTTGTGGTTAGTTCCAATTTTTGTAGAATTTGCATACATTCTTCTAAGGTTTTGGTGGAATAAGAAGTTCCTTTTATCTGAAACAAGAGCACAAAGGGGAATCCCCATCTGTATGCAATCTTGTGTTGTTGCAAGACTATCAGCGCCGGTCTCATCTGTCGCCTTCTCAAAAGAGTGTTGGGGGCTAAATCTGCGTATATCTGTAGTATAGAACCATCTGGACCTTTAATTTCTCTGCATTTCCTTGCTGCTCCCAGTATAGCGTCTCTGTCCCTCTGACGAAGGAGCCGTACAATTACATCTTTGGGAATATTAGGAGTTGAAGTAGCCCCCAGAGCCCTGTGGGCCCTTTCAATTTCCCATTGTGCCTCTGGGAGTGTCGGGGTCAGGGAATTAAACGTGGTTTGGATGTAGGGTAAGAGATCCATCACTGTTCGGGGTATCCCCCTTAATCTCAAGTTATGTCTCCGACTCTGGTTGTCCATGTCTTCTAGTTTTTCAGCCATTTCTGCAATCTGTAAGGAGTGCTCTGTCACAGCCGATCCCATCTGATGTTGAGTTTCTCCCCAATCATCCACTAAGGTTTCTAAGAGATGAGTTCTTTGACCCAGGTCGTTTATCTCTTTTGAGAGCTCTTTTTTAATGCTGTCTAGTTTGCTTTGCATGAGTTCCGCTATCTGCGCCATTGACTTTGCAGATATGTCCATGGAGGTGTTATTACTTTGTTCCATATCTGATTCAGAAGGTCCTGAATCTGCTGGGTCGCTGTCTGAGGTTTGCTTTTGATTGGCCATAGTTGTTTGAAAGTGCTCTTTAATGTTTTTGGAGTGTTCTGACCGTTTGGGCTTAACCATGATTCCAGTTCAAAAATATATCAGCACCTTCAATGTCGCCACTCTGTCGCCTTTTAAACCTATAAGCAGTGTTTTAGCAACTAATGGCGGCTTTGATTCTGGGATCCCCTGAGCAGAGACTTCTTATGATTCACTTTTTCAACATTATATGGGAGTGTTGGAATTCAGTGTGAGGGCAGTGGTGCATTTACACTTTTAGTCGGTGGGACCCAGGGGTTGCGGCTGCTTGTTACGCCATGTTTATATTCTTTTCTGTCAGTCTCTTTTCCTCACTGTCTCCCTCCATTGGGTTCATGTTTTTGATTATCTGCTCTCGCCAGCTATGGTCCAAAATTTTTGTGTTAAGCTCCAGTTATTCTTTTCTATTCCCTTTTTTTTTTCCTCCTAGAAGGCCACCAGGTGGCAGCAGATAGAAGTAATCCTGTAGTTCAGTATAGTCTATGATACAATTATGAAATCAATGTGGTTTTGAGCAGGTTATTCATATGCAAGATATTCACAAGTTATTGAAGTATAATGGCCCTATTTTTGACCTTATATGCATACATTAGAGCCATTTATTAAAACATCATAATGAAGTATAAGTTGTTAAGTGAGGCCCCTCTGCCTTGGAGAAAGTCCATGGGGTCTCTAGTTTATTCAAGCTTGATCCCTATGGTGTTATTAGAGTAGAGTATATAAGGATAGTCAGCTAGGTCTAGAGTCTGAAGTTCTACTCTTTCACTTGTTGCAAAATGGCGTCTGTGCCCTCGTGGCCCCTCTGTCTTCTCTCTGTAGCCACCTCAGGGCCTCTAGTGTGCAGGATTCCCCAGCTCAAGCTTGTGGCCGACCAGGTTACTCTGGCTCTCCTTTTTATTGCCTTTGGGGGTAATGTCTCTCCCCAGTCCCTCAGGCCCCGTTACAGACCTGTTTCAGGGGTCCTCAAGATGGCGGCCGCGATCTGTGCAGCTCCCTTCCCCCGCGACTCGAGGTCCGGCCTGCTTTCAGGGATTCCCTGTGTGGTCCAGTCACCACCGGGCTCTCCGCCACTCTCTCCGTGGATCTCCGGGAGGAAGTGCCCGGTTGCCCTCCGTAGCCTCCGGGATAGAACGTAGGGCCTCAGGCCCTTTTCTTCTTCTTGTGGCTAGGTGGCTAGAAAGTCTCCCGGGAGTCAGGGGTCACTGCCCCACTTGTTCACAAGTCCCACTGGGAGTGTTTGACCCCCCTTGAGTGGGTTTAAGATCCTTAATTTGGGTCTCCCTACGGAGCTCGATGCAGACACGTCTGCCTTGTTCAGTTGCTAGCTCCGCCCCCGGTTTCCTTTGTTTTGACGGCACTTGGTAACCCTGGGACCTCCTGTAAGTGTAGACGACCCGACTTACAGACATTCCATACTTAAGAACGGGCTCCCATGGTTTTTTGGATCAGTTTGTTTTTAGGTTCTGTTTGTTTGAATTAAAAGAAAGAGCACAGCAGTTTCTGCAACGTATTATTACACTACAGGGGTATTATTATTACTACATATAAGCAATTATAGTATTATTATTCATCATCAGGGATCCAACTTGCATACAAATCTGACCTAAAGACACTCTCAGGAAGGTATCTCGTCCGTAACTGGCCTTTATACAGTTGTATGACATTTTGGGCATCTCTAGACAAATGACATATTCTGTTGTATTTTTGTAAGTGAAAAATTAGAAAACAAAACGTCTGCCGCAAAATAATTTAAAAAGAAAATGGCAATTTTCTGCAAATGCTGATGCACAGATACTTTTTATTTGATTAACTTAAAAAAATAGAAAACAAATAAACTTGTTGTGATCTTCTTAGATGTGTAATTTGTCTTGTGAAGGACTTGTTTAGGCATTAATGCACTGGCAGCACAGAATGCAAAAGGTCATTTTTTAATGTTGGAACTACGGATTTTAATGCGTGACCTTTAATTCTGGCGACTGTCAAATCAAGTTGTTTTTTTTAAGTTATGAAAAACTGTCTATATGTTGTGCCATCCAGTTTTGCCTAAAGTGATTCAATCACGGGAAATCCCATGTTGTTTTTGCTGTATTTATAGGCAAATGAACAGCTCACACACTAATTAGTTGCATTGATGTGCTAATTAGGACTACAGTCTGCTTTATCCATCGCTATTGTGGCCAAAATAAAGTGCAATGTTATCTGACAGTTAGACTCCTCTCCCATCCTTATTGAGTACTCTGAGCCGCATATTAGCATACAAGAGCTGCAAAATCTATTCTAAATATTTCAGAAATTATTAGCTGTAGAGAAAAACTGCTAGTACAATGTAAAGCCAATTTTTAATGTGATTTAGAATAAAAATAAATAAAAAAAAACAGTCCCACCTATGGTTTGTTGAAGCACATAAAACGTGAATAAATACACAGAAAATGCCAGGAACATCCCATCTCTCTAAACTTTAAAGTTTCTTTCACGCACGACCGGATTCTCTTTTCTCAAGAGGGTGCCATCCTAAACAAATGTGCTTTCAATTAGTCTTGTCTAAATCACTGCCAGTTTTAGATGCCACATTCGCTCTGTGAAGCTTTTTTTACATTCAAAATCTCCACCTACCTCAGAAACTTACATGGTAGATTCTACAGCAGAGTTGTACATAACAGGTAATAAACCAAGACCGGATATTTTAAAATGTTGCACTACAGTGGTCCTTTAATTTAAGTTTCTTCCTTTTTTCTCACTGCATATTTTATATATTCGTATAAAGACAAGTTTCATACCAGTAAAGAATTGATAAACAGAATAAAATTGTTTATTATAAATCAAACAATGAGTTAGAAAACCAGCAGCAACTTACATTATATACATAGCCCCGACACCATCATCAAACTGGAACCCATGCGGAGTATAGAGAAGGTTTTCTAAATGGCTTATGCAACAGGAAATGCACTGTTTTTGTATGGAAGATAATTAAACAACAGTAGATGAACATATGTCTGAAAGCATGAGACATTGCACTGAAATAAGCGTGTGTATGTAATAATATATATATATATATATATATATATATATATATATATATATATATATATATATACACACACACACGCCTCTGTATTTATATACTTTATTTTTTTAAGACATGCATACAAGCTGTTTTTATGGATTAAACTCAAAACAAGTAGGGTCTCCCCTAGTAAAATCCAGGAACCTTTCATATCCTTTTAAGAATATGACATTAGGTGTAATATTCTTTAATATATCTCAGAGTTTCTCTGTTCGCATATATAGAATTTTTGCATTTTGTTTTAATATTTTTTACAATGGAAAGCAAAATGGATATCCAAATAAAGTATGTTAAAGAATTGCTTTTGTGCTACTAACAAACGGGGCTAGATTTGTTAATTGGTTATTAAATCAATAAAAAAAGAATATTCAATCATTTAAAAAAAGCAATATTGTACAGTGGAACCTCTATTTTTGTCACTAATATGTTCCTGAGGGACGGACGATACGAAATCAAATGAATATGGAATTTTTTTTTACTTCGAAATTAACTAAAATTGGAATAATCCGTTCCTAGACCCGAATCTGATACATAAGTATATACAAATGTAACCAGCTTCTGCCATCATTGCTCCTTAGTAAAAAGGGAAAGTTCTGAAGAGGAGCAAAGGAGTTATTGTTTAGAAGAGGAGTCACCTTCCATGATTGGCTGGATTCTTATTTGTTAAAATGGTTTCCCTCAATGAGTTATGTCTGGGACACTGCCTATGAATGATTATATAGACCCAAACTAATCTATATCTCATCAGAACGTTCTTAAAGCACTTTAGGTCTTTATTCCAACCAAACCCATCTTCCAACTTCTTGATGACCTTATAAGGGTGAAGTTCAACATCAGATCTTATGGCTGATTCCCTAATCTTCAATATTCCATTTATAAATAACGGAAAATATTTTATTAGTGAACAATGCATAATTAAGACAACTAGCTCTTCTCGTTAGTGGTCCTCGCAGAAAAAATGGATCCTGAGTAGCACTCTCATAGCAACATATAAAAATAGGCAAATGTGCTAATTTGCATAGTAATCAATATCTATAAGATCAAATGCCGCTCATTTACTAAGGCTTTTTTCTATAGTAATTGTTTTTAATACAAAGTTGCAAGTAAAATTAGGTAACCTCTATATAGTAAATTTAGACCCTTGTTTAATAAATAGTGGCTTATTTTGGTAGTATTCAGTGTATCCATCAAGTTTTATTTAATCAATAAGGTGCTATTAAGTAAAATATAAATGTACACAAATCAGTGTGTAGCGTACACAATTATCAGCGATATATATTCCAGTTGTATTTATGTGATGCAGTCCATGACATGAATCTGCAGAGTATCCATGTCCGGAGCGTTTGACCCACATTTAGGACAGGTGAACAGTGTAAGGCTTGGCGGGTCGCCGCTCTCCGCGCCTGCAAGTAACACAAGATTATTTGATTAAAACAGCTAGGTGTATGTTTAAGGACAACAGACAAATATAAAAATTTTTTTTTTTTTTAAATATTCATTTAAATAAGTGGGCCAGAGGTAAAAGGTGGTACATATTGAGCCTCATTAGCATGTCACTACCTATGTCATCTGCGGCAATGGGAGCTATGTTCACAAAGAAATGGGGAAGAAAGATCTTGTAACCTGCCAGAGCCAAGTATCTTTCTACCCACTTAGTGTTATAAAATTATGAATATCATAAAGAAAATATATACATTTATTTCAAAGGCCACTCAGCTCACGGTAATTGGTCTTCATTGTGTGAAAGAACATAATATTGTATGTCAAAAAGATGTATTTTTTTTTTCCAATACACAAATAAAAGCTAAAAAATATTAGATTTTAAATCTATGTTTACATGCAGTCTATTCTGCCCTCTGGCTGTTGCATCAGAAATTACAGATTGTGATTGACAGCACAGTTATCCCCTGGACTCAGGTTATCTCTTAGCTTTCCTGGTTTAGGTGAGTTCCAGTCTTCCATGCCTGCACAGATATATGTCGTAAGAGTTACATTTTTAATTTTTTGAGATCAGTGCAGAAAGCAATAAACTTAATTGTTTCCTCAGACAAGGGGTAGGCTGTGGGCAGTCTCTCACACATATAAACACAGATTTGATTTTATTTCTAAGTGAAATATTCACATATTCAAAAATTATTTCAGCATGCTTTTAGGAGATTGTTACATTCATGTGGTCCAAATTGTGCTGAATTAAATAGACCTTTAAGGAATCACCTTATCAAGTTGTATTAAAAACGCTGATCCTGAACCTGTACAGTCCTATATAAGTGCAGAGGCACATGCGCTGGTCCAACTATCTAGTTCAGGCTTAAAATAATGTATTAATACTATTGCAATACAGCCATGCTTCACACAAACAGTAAAACCTTTCATAGAGAGAGAGCTAATCATGTGAAACTTAAGTCCAGCACTAAAATAAGTTCTATTCTTGTTGAAAACTTGTATTAACATATTATAAAAATAAAAATGAGAAAATCATTAAATAGTAATATATTTAGATGTTAGTATTCCTTTAAAGGCAAACAGTGTAATGCCAACATTCATATATCTTAATTTTGGAAAATACATTTAACAATAAGGATTACAATATCTGAAAAGCAGAAGTTTCTTTCATCAATTATTTTCACAATGGTTTACCTCTTTGCACAAGATGAGGTGATTGATTTCCATCGTTTGAACTTGAAGATCTATGCCGCCGTTGGAATTCTTCAATTGACTGCCTAAAAATGAATTTAAATGTATAAGTGAGGATTGGTAATGTGCCAGTAATGAAAACTAACAAGAAAACGGTAAAGTAGATATGACGCCATGTAATGGCTAAATGGATATGGTTACAGAAGAAGCTTTCCAAGTAGAAATTCACCTTCTTCAGATCAGCCTCAAAAATGGAATTCTATTAGTTAGCTATTAAAATGTATCGTATCTACTCAGTCTGATTAATAGATGTGAAACACTTTTTATATATAATAAGTATAAATATATACTCATATTTCTGCACATACACTGAACACAGCACAGGATGTATATGCACAAGTTAGGTCAGGGGTAAGCAATTAATTTTAACCAATTCCCTCAAGGTCCAAAAGTTTTTGTAAAAAGCAAGTCAAGTTCTGGAGCAGTGGATTCTCTTTGTAAAAGGTACCGAGTATATGCTGCCCGCGATTGTATGAACAATTGTGATTAAGTTAAGGAACCATATTCAAGTAAATTCATAGATTACATGTACAGGAGATCCAAACGCGAAACAGATCTGTGTGCAGGAAGCCAATAATACTGTAACAATTACTAGTTACATTTACTATTTGTTTCAATATATTGTATTTATGAGTCTCTAGTGCAGGGACGGAGTAAGGGTTTGGAGCATAACACTGAGCTTTCCATCCAGGAGGTACCCCCTTCATGAGTCATAACCGATTATAGTTCATATTAGAATCAATAGCAAGTCTGGATAATATAACTACTGACGGTGTTGAATTGTCCTTCAGATTCAATGTTTTTAAAAACGTATGTTTTAACAATTAAAAGATTGTTAATTTTTTATTGGTATTTAAGTTCTGGAGTCCATATTTTCATGTATTCACACAGGAATATTTTAATGTAATCATACAGAAAAGGCACAGGATGGAAGATTACATTGGAGATGATACCCGAGAGCAAGGATGTCTTCGTGGCTTTATAGATGGATATAAAAGTCTGCCTACTCCCTACCCCTGGTTAGGTAAACTACCCACAGACAGTACTGTTTTGATCTTTTGGATCTCATCAATGTTATGCAGATCTCTAAGTCAGGCAAAGAAGTTTGTGGAAAAAAGTCTACTAACCACTAATAAATGTTAGAAGCCCTCTACCATATAGACTACAGCAAGCAAAATAATATGTTTGTATGACAAAATGAGATGAAAATTCTGACCAATCAGCAGTGTATGCTATCCTAAAAATGCCACCACTCCACCCATCATACCCATCCTGGTTACCTTTCAGCACTCTCTTGTACTTGACACAAAACGTCCACTAGGTAAAGAAAATAAACTGAAAACTAGCCCTACTGTCTCACAATCCCTCCCTATGAGATTTCTACTGTCTCCTACTTTATTGAAACATCTTCCCAACTGCTTACATCTTCTACCCAGATAAACTCAATGCCTGTCATACAGCAAAAGAATTGTGTTTTCTTTCACTCTCAACGTTCTCTCTCTTCCTGGTCCTTGCAAATTCTTATCTTCTAAGGTTCTTTGTATAAGAGCTCCATATATGTAAGATTCTAAACTCAAAGACAGGGCCCTCTTTTTGCCATGTGTTTAATATTGTATTTTTTATTTGTACTTAACCTCTGTATAGCGCGATGGAATATGTTGGAGCATTACAAATAACAGATAATACAAATATTAATAAAATCAGTAGAAATACAGCGTATGTAATGTCATACCTCCCCATTATTTCATCCTTGAGTTTCTCATTCTCTTCTATCAGAAATGCCAGCTGCGTGGCCATCCGCTCCTTCTCTTGGTGGATGTTTTCTCTGGCTTCTCTCTCAGCATGAAAATCAGAGCAGTACACATCAATCTGAGTACGTTAAAGAAAGGGAAAATATTTATGTACATGCATATACTAACCACAGCCCAATAATGTTCACTAGTAACTGTTACAGAGTCGCATGTGCCATCTGCAGGCAGTATTTATTAATATGTCAGGTATGTTATCCAATAATGGAAAATTAGGAGCTGTTAAAAAGAGAATGTATATTACAATATAGTATGTCAAGAAAGTGCTATATAATGGTTATAAAATTTACTAGTAAAGGGAAAGTTTCACTTAAACACAAGTCACTCCTTTATGAAACTGTTAACTTGAAAAAAGCTAATATTTGTCTAAGAGAGTTAACATTTGCCTTTTTTCCCTGCAAGAGCTGCTGAGTAACACAAAACATGAGTATCACTGTTGGAGCTTAGGACTCCGCTACAGTCTGGCTAGCTCTTAAATCAGCTCATGGATCTCTGACCCAATCAGCTCACAAAGCTCAATATCAGTGAAAAAAAATGTTAAAAATGGCAGCTTCAGCTCTCCAAAATCACGGCGTAACTGGCAAAATAGAAATGCTCAGTAACTTTTAGATACATAGTTAAGTAATCTTCTCTCCAATTGATCTTTAATATTGAATTACATTTTTGCTGGAACTTGCACTTTCAGAAAGTGGCAAGTTACCTGTTGCTGTGACTAATGTTTATTATATTTTAATAACTAAAACTTGATAATGGGCAAAATGTTTTAGAAAGCAAAAGTCAACATGTTTATACTTTGCTTTGTTTATAAGCTTTGTATGCAATTATTCTTTACTGCAATGCTCCATTTGTCTTTCGTCCCTGATGCTACTGGTTACTTTTTCAAAAGGTTTTGTGTCGTAGTTAAAGGTATATGCAAGTGAGCGGAGTTATTAATCCATCTGATAGAGTAGAATTTGTAGTGTATGAAAAATTGCACCCATCGCCTGCCCCATGACCTCCCCATCCCCAGTGAATTGCCCCCCCATCACCTCCCCCATCCTCAGTGAATTGCCCCAATCACATCCCCCATCCCCAGTGAATTGCCCCCCCCATCAACTCCCCCATCCCCAGTGAATTGCCCCATCCCCTCACCCATCCCCAGTGAATTGCCCCATCACCAGTGAATTGCCCCATCATCTCCCCCATCCCCAGTGAATTGCCCCATCATCTCCCCCATCCCCAGTGAATTGCCCCATCATCTCCCCCATCCCCAGTGAATTGCCCCATCCCCTCTCCCATCCCCAGTGAATTGCCCCCATCCCCTCTCCCATCCCCAGTGAATTGCCCCCATCCCCAGTGAATTGCCTCCCCCCCAGCCCCAGTGAATCACCTCCCCCAGCCCCAGTGAATTGCCCCCCCATCACCTCCCCCAGCCCCAGTGAATTGCCCCCCCATCACCTCCCCCAGCCCCAGTGAATTGCCCCCCCATCACCTCCCCCAGCCCCAGTGAATTGCCCCCCCATCACCTCCCCCAGTCAATTGCCCCCCCATCACAACCCCCCCAGCCCCAGTGAATTGCCCCCCCATCACAACCCCCCCAGCCCCAGTGAATTGCCCCCGTCACAACCCCCCCAGCCCCAGTGAATTTACCCCCATCACCTCCCCCAGCCCCAGTGAATTGCCCTGTGACCTCCCCCAGCCCCATTGAATTGCCCTCCAGCCCCAGTAAATTGCCCCAGCGATCTCCCCCAGCCCCAGCAAATTGCCCCTGTAAATTGCACCCATCCCCTGCCCCAGCGAATTGCCCCATGACCTCCCTAAGCCCCAGTGAATTGCCTCCGTTACCTCCGCCAGCCCCAGTGAATTGCCCCATAACCTGCCCCAGCAAATTGCCCTCCAGCCCCAGTGAATTTCCCAGTCACCCTCCCAGCCCAAGTGAATTAACCCTGTGACCTCCCCAGCCCCAGCGAATTGCCCCCCAGACCCAGTGAATTGCCCCGTGACCGGCCCCAGTGAACTGCCCCTATCACCTGCCCCGGCCTCAGGGAATTGCCCTCCAGCACCAGTTAATTGCCCCCTGATACATTCTCACACAGTCGCTCGCACAGACAGTTGCACACTTGCGCCAACCCCCCCCCCCCCTCTCCCTCCTCCCTCCAGTGATGGCTTCCGAAACCTCTGAGACAAAAATCGGAAGCAGCAGTGACGACAACTCTCTTTGCCGATTGGCAGACAACCGTTTTAAACTACTGTACCCAAAAGCACAGTTTGCTTTTTTTCATGCAAACATTTTTGCTAGGTGGGTAATAATGCTCATCTACAAGATGCATTCATAACCCACGTCACTTGAATATGCCTTTAACAAATTGGCTTCCCTTTTTATCCTGCTGAAATCACTGGCAGGTGTAACTGCTACATTCACACTATACACCCCCCACCGCAAGTTGATGTGCTGAAACCAAAATGGTAGATTTTACAGCTGAATAAATGTACAAAATAAATTAGGGTCTGCATTATTTTTTTAAATATACTGGTAGTTTGTCAAAATACATTTTAAAATCTTGACCACAGTAGTCCTTTAAATATGCCAGGATTTTTTCCCCATTTCAATAAGATTATCAAGGAAATTAGTTATTCAGATCTGAATGTTTTCATTACTTGTCTTTCTTCAAAATGATCTATCCTTAAAAGCCCATTGCAAGTCCTGTATTCAATACAGACACTTATGAAGAACTATACTTAAAAAGATGCTAAATAAATACTTTCAGAATGTAGAAAATAAATAGCTTATAATGTTTAACTTTTTTGCTGCTGTAACATCAAGGAATTTAGATTTCTGCTGCACAGAAGGGAGGAGACACAGGAACATGTGGAATGGGAATGTTGCATCAAAAACTGTCAGTACTTTCAGCAGGAGTAACGGAAAGAGACACACTCTTCTTAGAAGTTAGGACAGAAATAGCTGAGAAAAGAAAAGGGATCCCTACATGAAAAAAAAAAATTGGATGCAAAATAAAAATAAAAAAAAAAGTTAAAAGTCTTCTTTTTTCTTTGCTATATTATTTTGACCTTTTCCAGCTTCAATTATTTAAACTAAATAAATTATAAATGTCTCAACTGTGATACATTTTACACAGGATAGACTTTATTCTTTTCTCTTTTGAACTGTAAATCACATTTTGGGATACAAGATATATTTGATAAACTTCAGCCAGATTTAGCTTAATGAGAGATGTATGAATATTAATAATAAATCAATTTATCTGGGTACTCAATGGACAAAGTTTGAATTAAGTGTTTTTATAAAAAGTTACATTTTAGTTTTTCCTCCCTTTCTTTTATTATCTGCACTATAAAATGTATATATGCGGATTATGAGAGTGCTCTTCTAATGTATTTTTTATTATTTATTGTAATGTATTTTTGGTTTAGTTAAGTCATGGAAAAGATGAATTAACCAAACAAAGACATGATTTTCTTTAAATACCTAATTCCTACCTGAGCACGGAGAAGTCCGATTGTTTCCAAGGCCTCATCGTGTCTTTCAGTGATTCCGTTCATTTCATCAATCTGACACTGCTTCTTCGCCAGCGCTTTCTCACATGAATCCAGCTTTTGGAATATCTCGTTAAACTGAGCTTTGGGCATTTTCTCAGCCTGCAAACATTTAAGTAGAATAACAGTATTGCAGAAAAATGGAAATACACGGTCATAAACTATGAGAAGAGCAGTATTGTGATTAAGCAGCTACAGTAATGTGCCAATAATGTACAGTGTTCTATAATTAGGTAGGTAACACTGAGCTAGGTGGAAGTGAGGAATGAGTTAGCTGCAGCCTTTTCAATCCTTTAGTATTCAAACATCTTGAATTATATATTAAGCTCTATTTGGATCAGCCTCCTGAAGCAGCCCTATAGTAGGTGAAACACGTTGAGTGGTATTACCACAGTGATTGCTACTCTTTTGTCTCTTTGAGAACACAAATTCAATCAACCTAATCTGGAAGCACAGTTGGAACCAAAACCTGCAGCTACCAACTGGATAAATTAAAGGATTACCTAAGAACTGCTGTAACTTTGCTTTGCACAAAAGTTTGTTTTTATTTTCATTTGAGAGGCTTCAAGACCGGTTCAAACAACAGCATCTTTTAATATAGGATTCTAAAAGTACAGTGTGCTCAAGTCTACAGTAATAAACAACTGAGGAATATACTTAATGATAAAGGTTACACCTTGAATTACTTACGAGAAAAGTTTCCATACTCTTTTTCAACAATATTATCAGGAGCAAAGAAGTAAGATGTATATTTTTCTAACTAAACTAACTTGTCTTATTACTGTGACAATATTACTTATTTGTACTGATATTTAGTACTCATTTTTTTCACATATGACATTAATTAGAATGCAATGGCCTATAGAACATTAGCTTTTCTTCAATTAGATTTATGCCACTGCTATCTTGGCATGGTGATGCACACATATTCATACTTACTAGCCGTACCCATCAAGATTCATACTAGGATCTATACACAGAAAAACATACAACCACATTTAATCACCTCTCTTCTTTTTAAGTCCTCAAAGTCACTTTTCTGTTTGTTGAATTCTTCTCTCAAGGAATGATATTGTTTTCTGTTGCACAAACAAAAAATGATAGCATCAGCCAGGCTTTTATATGTAAGAGATTAATGCAAGAGATTTATTAAAACTATGACCCATCTGTTACACTACCCTATACATGAAACAGTATTTATCAAGTAGTGTACGCACCTATACGCCATTCACAACACAACGGCTGGAGACTAACTTAAAAATGCCTAATGATAAACCAGCAGTGATATTCTTGAACACATTTGTGCTTTTTCTTTTCCCCCTTGCTAAACAACTGCCAATATTCCACTTGTTTTTTGGTTTGCCTTCCTTTACATCATTGGTTCTCAACCTTTCTAGTGCCGCGACCCTTTGATAAAAATTTCCCAAGTTGTGGAGACCCCTAACAGTAAAATTAAGATAGGAGATATATCTATGAGGCTAAATATAATGGTTTTAAGTGACTCCTTGCAAAGGGGTCGCGACCCACAGGTTGAGAACCACTGCTCTATATCCATTAATAATTAATGCACATATTACAAGGGTCGGAGGAGATCTACAAGGTTAAACTTCATGGATATTCTTTTTTTTTTTTAGCTCAATTACTATGTAAGCAAAATTTTTCTATTTTCTCTCACCTAGTGAAATTAATTTCTTACACAGACAAAAAACATTTTTAATACATATTGTAGAAGGGCATATCATGTTCACTTACTTCTCATCTTCAGTTTTGGTTTGCTCCATTTTAATTTGTGACTGCATGCTCTCCACCTGAAGCTCCAATGTCTTTATAGAATAGAAGAGCTGCTGTTTCTCTTCTAAATCGACTTGATTCTCTGACAGCCTCTTGTCTAGGAATATACATCTAAAAATGGAAGCACATTTTTGCCACTTTGGGATCTATGTTTGTAGTCATGTAAATCCAACTGTCAAATACACTGACATGATTACAATTACATTTTAATGCACGTCTTACAACAGACTGTAAAAGCCAAAGGAAAATTAAGTAAAAGATTCTTCCATAATCGTAAAGACAAAGGAATGATCTATCTTTGTTAGGGTAAAATAAAAATAAAATAAAAACAACAGTATGAACAACACGTTTAAATAGACATCATGATTATGCACGGATTGTATAAAAAGGGGAGAATGTGAAATGTAAGTGCAGTTATACTACCGATAATATAGTATATATTATAATCTAATTGTGTGGTGGGCAACTCGGCCATACAAGGGCCCATAACAGACCAGGATTTCAATCTCTCAGGATTTAGTTTGGGTGTACTGAAGCAGAGAAAAACAGAATACAGAGAGAGATTAAAATCCTGGATGGTTAGCGCCACAGGTAGGACTGAATTGACCCGTACTATACACTACTGAGAGGCAAACCTGATGATGGGAATAGAAGAGGAAAAGGACTTGGAAGTTAATATACTGGATAATTTGAACAGAAGACAAACAAGGCAAAGTACATGAAGAGGAATTTGCAATAGAAAAAGAGAAGTACTAATGCCTCTTTATAGATCCTTAGTCAGGCCTAGGTTTAGAAAAATAAATTATGAAATAAAATTATGTAAAATAATAAAACCTACATAAAAACAGTACAGAAGTACAGTGATCAAACTTGTAAGATTCATAATTGCACATGCTATATTGCAATGTAGTACACCACAGTATTATTGTTAAAAAGCAGGAACAAAAAAATTAGGTGGTCTGGGAAGACCACCAGAAGCATTTAAAGGGATTTGGAAGGTTTGGGGATTTTACTAGGTATATAATATACCTGTGTATCTATGTACTTCATTTTATTAAGAGGTGTGAATAAGCTCTGTTTTTACTTATATAAAATATACCTGCGTATCTATATTTATGTACTTGATTTTATTAAGAAGTGCTTATAGGCTTTGTTTCTACTGCCTAAAATCAAATACATAGTTCCTGTAAGGGTCTGCCCACTGCAGTGTATGCAGACACAGACTCGGTAGGGCTGGATGTGCAGTGTAGTGTACTAGCCTATACTGGACCATTTCCACCTAACTCAGTGTTACCTACCTAAAATCAAACAAATGATACCGGTTTCGCTCTGTCCTCTGCAGCTCACAAAGACAGACTTTGTAGACTCTGATGTGCAGTGTCTCATACTAGCCAATCTCAGCAACATTCTGCAACATGCTGCTGAGTTGTGGTCCCTAATAGGCTAGGACACTACACTGCACATCCAGTCCTACAGAGTATGTGCCTGCATACACTGCAGTGGGCAGACCCATACAGGAACTATGTGTTTGATTTTAGGCAGTATAAACAAAGCCTATAAGCATTTCTTAATAAATGCAAGTAAATAAATATAGATATGCATGTATAATCTTCCATATCCTTTAAGTTATCAACTTGGGCAACTGAAACTTTCAAGTATATCATAGATCAGGAAACAGGAATGCAAGAAGAAGTAGTCATGATTTAAAGTTGGAAGGTTTCAGTGTTTTGTTCAAAAGTACTACTTTGCATAATAGATACGATCCCTGGTATATACATATTTTACTTCTTCACGGCAACTCAAGGCCACTTCATCTTCTGGAATCTCTCTCTCGGATAGACCCCAGCTCTCACATCCATATGTTACTACTGGGAATACCATAGTTCTAATTATGCAGACATTTGTTGATAGTGATATTCGTCTGGCTGTACAATGTAACAATCTTATTTTCTTGCAGAGGATACAAAAAACTCAGATAAAAACTTGGAGCAGGAAACTTTTGATTATTTAAATTATTTAGTCCAGAGAGCTTTTCCAATGTCTTCACTTCATCGGAACACATTTTTTAATTTTGCTCCCAATTTATATGTGCAGAGTCTTTGGCATGAAATATAAATTCCCAGAATTTACATTTTTGTTTTGCCACTTTTACTTCAGAAGATTTCCAGATCCAGAAAGCTTAAAATGTGTTTATGGTTACAAGACGTGTCTAAACTTTAGCAAAATTTGTGTACTGATACAACATACACTTTTGGGTTTGAAGAGAAACGGTGGGAAGGGATTAGCTGTGATGGAACAGGATCATGTGGGCAAGTTGTTAGAAGACCCAAGACTTCATCAATTACAGAGTCAAATGAGCCCATTGTGGATGTCAGATTGGAGTGTGGATGTTGTTCAGATGAGTGTGTCTTTGAGCCAAGTTGAGAAAGTGTTTATTGTAGATCGTTATCAGGGTGGGCAGAGGAGTGTTTAATGTAGAGAAAAGATGTTTGGGGTTGGAGGATAGAGTAAATATTAAATGAGGAAAAGTAGTGTTTGATGAGATTGAGGGCAGAGATGTAGGAGTGCAGAATAAAACTGGAACAGAGGAAGTCTTCTGATGTGCAAGATTTTCTACTTAATCACTCAGAAGTGCGGGAGCGTCATTATTGGATGCTAGTTTAAAACTTCATATTTTATATCAGTTTGCAGTAGACACAATCTTAGCCATGTTATACTTACTTGTCTTGCAGCCTTCTTTTTAGTAGCTCAGCCTCATTTAACTTTTCGTTGGTATCATGGAGTTCGGTATTTAATTTCTGCACTTTCAGTTTCAATGCATCAACTTCACCGGATAACTGTGAAGAAAGAAAAACAGAACAGTGCTTCTAGATTTTATATGTCTTTTGCCAAGGTTTTTGGTTGAGTTTCCGTTTTTTGTGCTTCATGCATAAAACTATTAGGCCATTAACTTCTTTCACCAGTGGTGCATTTCTGCCGGGACCAGCAAGCCCGATGTCTAAAATAGGATAGGTTCAGGAGAAAGGATGAGGAAAGAACGAGTATTAAATGGAAAGTGGGGGAGAGAGGCACATAAATCCTAATGGGCATAGGTCAGCCTAAGGATACTTTCAGCCGAACACATAACTACTGTTTATTTATAATACACAGCTTTTTGATATATTGACATAAGTGCAAAATAGATTACAAGAAATATTTCAGGTGTTTTCTTGTATTCCAACTACACCACGTGATCCACAATTGCACATGCTGTACTATTTAAATGTATACCAAGCATATTAACATCAGACAAATTTATTATAATCTCTACAAATAATTAAAGCACGTTGTAAATTAGACTTAAATAAATATTACAAAATACAATGAGACAGAGGAAGCACAGATTAAGCTTCTTGAATTAAGGTGACCTATACATAGGATTATTTAATTACATCTACTTACAGTCTCTACACATGGACTTTCTTCTTTGCTCTTTTCCATCTCTATGTCTGCTTGGATTTCTTTGTCTAACAAATTGGTGTCTGTTTTTTCCAACTGCGTGATCCTAGTGGGAAAAAAACACATTGCAGGTCACAGAAGAGCATGTATGGCGTTGTCCCCTGTGTTACAATATCTCCAAATATAAAATATTGGACCAATATTCCAGTTCTGTCAAGGCCAAAATTTACAGTTACCAAACCGATTACATTGCTTTGACATACCTTTCATTGGCAGCTGTTAGTTCCTTCTCTAATGCCTCCACTTTATGGGTTTCTTCTCTCAGACTATGCAGAAGCTGACGCACTGTAATCTCTTCGGATTCCATACAACTCTTGACTTCATCTACAGACTCTGTCCTGTTTTGTGAAACATACCTACTGTATTAATCTGTTAAAGATTGTACATCGGGCTACCAGGATGACAGAGTAAAATCATGTTCAAATAATGTGTGAATAAGAAAAGACAATAACATTTAGTTCTTTTTAAAAGACCTTAAAGGGGCACTGTAGTACCAAACTTATATTGTGCATTTAAAAAAGTGTATGTTTTATACATTGCAAAAATGTATTGCAAGGATATACACCATGTATGCAAAATGTTTGTGTACTGCTGGCCAAATAACATTTTGTTAATTTTTGAAGTAAAAAAAGAAATAAAATCTGCATCAAACTATTTCTGCAAATATTAAGGAATAATTACTTTTTATTTAATAAACGTAAAAAAATTAATGGCAGTTATGGCATGTGCAAATGTTTGGGCCCTGTTCCAGATGTAGTGTCTCAGGACTTGATTAACTCGCTCAGCAGGTACAGAGTTGTCATTAGGAATGGTCTGATAAATGAACTGACTCTTCAATCCTGACTGCTCACACTCAATGATCACAGGCTCCTCTAAGCAACTGTCTAAGGATCTGGAAAATAAGCTAATTGATTGCTACAAAGCAGGTGAATGCGATCAAAACGCTTCCAGCTTGCAATTTCCACTGTCTAAAATTGCTTAAAAAATTGCAGTTAAGGGGAACTGTAGATGTCAAGAAAAGATCTGGAAGACCAAGAAAACTCACAGATAGAACTGCTTGTATGCTGTGCAGAAAGGCAAAGCAAAACCTATATTATTTATTTATTATCTTTATTTATAACGCACCAACATATATAAAACAAAAGACCTGCAGGTCACAAAACATCTGAAGTATGCACAACAGCATCTAGATAAGCCAGAGGCATTTTGAAAAGTTCTGTGGACTGATAAAGTTAAAAACCAAACACGATGACCAAAATTACCAAATATATAGGTTTAGAGTAAAAAAAAAAAAAAAAAGCATTTGTTAAAGGGATACGAAAGGTTTCTAGATTTCACTAGGAATATAAACATACCTATGTATCTATTTACTTTTGTATACTTTATTAGGTATTTATGTTATTAGGAATATTATATTCCTAGTGAAACCCAGAATGGATTCCACTAAATAAATTCAAGTCATCAGTCAAGAAACTAAAGCCAAAAGGAGGTTGGCTACAAGTAAACAATCCGAAACACACACCTCAAAATTCACCATCAACTACCTCAAGAAACACAAGCTGAAGCTTTTGAAATGGCCTTTAGTCAGTCCCACAGAAAATCTGCGAGTAGATCTAAAACATGGCGTCATGCAAGGCAGCCCAAGAATATCTCAACTAGAAGCGTGGTACAAAAGAAGAGTGGGGGGGACAGGGACATTCTTAAAACAAGAATAGAGAGACTGTTAGCTGGCTATAAAAAGTGTTTGAAAGTTGTAATATCTGTGTTACCAAGTACTGACTTAATAAGGTACCCAAACTTTTTCACATGCCACAAAAAAAGTAAATAAATAAATTGGAAACTTATTGATGTCTAAATGTAAACAACTCTGCATATTCTAAAATTATCACTGGTCTGTAGAATCAGAAAATAAGGAAGTATGGAGTAGACTATGATTCCCGAAGGAATCCTCTTTTCTGAAAGGCTTAATAGAGTTATAGGCCGAAAACCTAGGTAGAAACACCAATATAATAGGCTACAATGTAATAACTGAATTTTAACTAAACACCCAAAGTAATAACTAACTATCAGCCTTATTAAATTGCGATTCAGTAAATTTAAAAGGGCTCTATATAAGCACACAGCATATTTTTTTACAGAAGTTTTTAGTTTGTCAACTTCTATCCAAAAGCAAGGTCTTCAAAACTTCTGTAACAAAAATATGCTGTGTGCTTAAATAGAGCCCTTTTAAATTTACCAAATAGCAATTTAATAAGGCTGTATATGTGAAGATACAGTCTTAGTGATAACTTAAAAACAATCACACAAAAATAAAAAATAAAAATAGATCAATCATAGTAAGCTCTAAATTGACATATTAGATTAATCCTCAAGAAAAAAAAAGTCCAAGTTTTTAAATCCTAAATGGGTAGAATTAATATGCATAACATACCACAATAACAATTCTATTTTTACAATTTTTTAAAGTTTAAGAAATAAAATGTATTAGTATATGTGCAAAAAAAAATCATTATTTTTTTTAAGTAGTTTACTATTTTTCACTTAATTTTTTTTTTTTAATTTTATCAGGGGTGCCCAAATGTTTTTTACAACTGTACACACATATATAACTACACTAGCGAATTGCCCGTCAAAAAATGACGGCAATGAAATTGTAAGTGAGCTAATGCTGTTTGGTGTATACTAATAAAATAACTAATAGATTAATAAAGTAATATACTTTACCTATTTTGAAGCATTCTGTTGAAGAGCTGGCAATCTGTGTTGATGTTGCTGCAGCATTAGTGGTGTGAAGCTGCTGTGTAAGCGTGCTGAATGTGTGCAGTGTAATACTGTGCGTGCGCGAGACCAAACCGTTAGCGTACTCGTGTACTTCCGCATTGTTCTAAAATGGCGGGTAATGTGTGGTATGCGCCTGTAGCGGAATATCCGTAGGTGTTTTGCGTGTTTAGTGTGTTGTAGCCTCGTTTTTGTTTTGTTCGGCGGCCCGCAAGCGTGAGCAATGGCTCGAGCGGGGTCGCATGCTCACAACTATATATGTGATACACACACACACATTATATACACATACACACACACACACTCAATACACATATATACACACACACACACACACATTATATACACACACACACACACACACAATACACACACACACAATACGCATATATACACACACACACACATTATATACACACACACACACACACATTATATACACACACACACTCAATACACATATATACACACACACATTATATACACACACACACACAATACGCATATATACACACACATTATATACACACACACACACATTATATACACACACACACATTATATACACACACACACACACTCAATACACATATATACACACACACACATTATATACACACACACACAATACACACACACACACAATACGCATATATACACACACATTATATACACACACACACACATTATATACACACACACACACACACACATTATGCTTGTGAAGATGCATGCATAAAAGGCGCATGCGCAATACGAACTGGAAAGAGCAACTGCGCAGAGTGTTCAGGCACGCACACGTGCGGTGACGTATACTTGGTGTTGCTGCGCCTGCATTGGCTAGGGAAATCGTGTACGCGCAGCGACGCTCGGGCGCTCCATGCTGGCAACAACTCACACTGTGCGGGGGGTGAACCCGAACCGGGGACTGTGCGGCCCTGCGCGGGGCATTGTGGGGAGCAGATGGCTGCTCCATTCCAGCAACTGAGGGCCGCGGCTCGCGCAGCGAGCCGCGGCCCTCGCTTTAAGCGTGAGCAACGGGCCGTACGCTGCGGGCAAGGGCTCAGTTGCTGGGATGGAGCGCCTTCGGCGCTCCATCCCAGCAACTGAGGCCCGCAGCCCTCGCTACGCGAGGGCCGCGGGCTCGCTACGCGAGCCCGCAAGCGTGAGCAACGGCCCGTACGCTCACAATTATATATGTGATTATAAATATACACAAACAATGACATGTAAGTTAACATTTATAGAATATATTATTTATATTATAAAATACTGTATACCTGCGTGTCATAATGTCAGGGGCTGCATTGTCACCATCTGTTTTTTCCGGTTTTGTTTCTCCACTTGCTTCGTTTTCCTAAAATATTTCATTGCTGTTAATTGAGTTGATCATTTTGAACATAATAAAGCGCCAATATGTAATGCACAGATCTACTAAACCAAGAGACCATGGCGTCCTCTGCAATCATATCTGATGTAAAATATCCCTTAAAGGTATATCTAAGTGAACTGGATTATGAATGCATCTGATCTAGAGAGGAGAATTAGTAAAGTATGCAAACATTTTTTGGGGGCATGAAAAAATCCCCAGATAAACATTTAAACACTTACATTCAAGTTAGCAAAATCTCTTGTAATTTCTAACAGCTGCAAATTAGGGTTAACACCTTCCAAACGCAGGCTAAATTAGCATCAAATTTAAAATGATCTGTTTTGGCCAATCAGGTTAGCTGAAACTGTTGCATTAACTCTGGGTTCCTGTTTGCACTGCAAAGCAGCCTGGGATATGTAGTATATCACTGATATGTGCTATGTATGAAGCTGCAAGGACATGCGCAAGGATGGGCAAGCAACAGCAGGTAAATAGTGGGTTAATATTGCTCCCCTGATGCTGCATGCTGATTGGGTGGGGATCAGGGTCCTGTGAAGACACTCCTTGGACGGAGAAGAGATGTGCTGCATACACATAAGCTGCTTTTTGCCAGACATGTATTAATCCATGAAACGTAGATATGCCCTTAAGGTTTTTTTTTAAAACAGGACTGGCTGGAATTCTGCAAAAGAAGAAACAATCGGCTAGAGGATAAGTTTCAAAGGTGAGGTAATACCCTTGAGTAATGGATTGGATCAGAAATGCTATTGTACCAAATCTCATAAAAAGACATGGATTTTGCCTCCAACAGGTATGTCTACACCTGCAGCAGCTTCCTGTTATGCATTACACTGCTTGGATGGAAACATTTTCCTGGATGACTAGTGTTGATTCTAGGACTGGCTCTTTGATTTCCATATGTCCCTTGAAGGGTATGTGGAAGAGGAGCCCATTGAACCATTGGTTCAGTTACTTCTTTAGAATAGGAAAAACAAAAAATGATAAGGGAAAGAAAGGAAACTTTGCCTTCTTGTTCCGGGGCAGAAAATAACTTGAGTGATTTTGCAAATGAGTGGTTCCAACTTTGAACCAAATAAATTTGCGCTTGCCAAAATGTAATGCTTGTAATGCTTTTAGAAAAAGTATGAACAGATCACGACTTAAGCCAAAAGTGCTCATCTGGAGACCAATGATAAGGCTGAAGTAATCATTTTGATAATATTCATAGATGTGTCATATACAAAAAGCATCTTGCATAAGAAGCTGCTCTCTCTCTCTCCTCGTTGGAAGAATGAGAAGCAGTCGCTTCCAAAACTTGGTTGGAGCTTGATAGATGCAGCTTGATTGAGCTTAGAGGGGCAGAGGATGACAGATGTGCCTGACGTGCTGTGGTCCTAAGGGTCACAGAGAGTTGGACATGACTAAACAACTAAACAACAATGCAGCCATGGCAACATTATTTAATTGATCTTTTTTTTTTTCATAACTGCAGTAGGCCCATGAACTAACAAAACCCTGCAAGGAAACATGTAGGACACTGATGCACATACATCTTTAAAATTTCAAATGAACAAATGAATGTGACCATTAATGTATTTAGAAGAGTAAAAAGAAACAAATAATAATGGGGTAGAATTTGAAGTTACCAAAAAAGTATTTCTCAGCAACAAATGAAATTAGCCACATTTACATGGATTACTTACAGCAAATCTGACTTCAACAAATGAGTCTTCCGATGCATAGTTGCTAAGTTTAAGTTGTAGCTCTGATACAATGCCGAGTAAATCGGCCTTCTCTGCCTGGAGACGCAACACCTGGGCTTTCACCTGCTTAAGGTTTTCAGTTACTTCTTCAGCAGCAGAAGAGGTTTCCTGGAAAATAGAAATACGAACAAAAATCACAGGTAGTCCCTTTCATTTGTAGGCACGGTGTTGAACATATATTTTTATCCTCTTCAATGTAATTACGATATGTAATTTACACGTCGCTAACTTTTAAGAATTCTCGGAGTAACAGATTCTTACTTTCTGGAGCCTGCCTTTTGATCCTCATTAGAGCTGCCATCTGGCAATCCTGTCACCTAATGCCAAGCCCACAGGGGCCAGGTGGCACAATACCAGTGTCTCATTTTGCTAAAATGATGCATGTCTAAGCAGCATGAGGCACTGGTAGTGTGAAGCCCCTCCTCTGTGGGCATTGCATTAGTTCACAGGTGTGCAAGATGGCAGCTTTCATAAAGGGAGAACAGAAAAAAGGAGGAGGTTCCAGAAGGGTTTCTTAGACGTGAAGAACACATTTCATGTTATAAATTACATTGAGCGGGATAAAATAACTTAAGTTAAAGGTATATGGAAGTTCCTCTGTTTTTAACTTTTTCTAATCTAGCACATGCTGCTTATATCAGAAAGTCACAAAGAGTGATTCTATATACATACAGTTTTCATTTTAAAATAACTGATTTCCAACCCCCCAGAGGTGCCTACATAGGCACCCCATACTTACCAATAGAAACACTACATACAAGTAAGTCTTAAACCCTATACTAAACTTCCAGCCAGTAGCAGTACAGTGCAGAGATCCAGAGAAGCTACTTAATTCCAGGGAGGTGCGACGTTGCTGCAGAGACTGAACCCCCAGTATCTGATTGGCCACAACTAATTATGAATTTTATACTAATTTAGCTTGGATTTCCAGGGGCATTCCTTCTCAAAATAAAATGCCAGAAAACTGACAAATTTTGCAAACTTTAGTGAAAGTTTATTATTTATTTGGGGATTTGTTTTCCATGTGTGCATACACTAGTGATTCTCCTCTATCAGATGCATGACACTTCCATATACCTTTAAAAAACATTTATATACAAACAGACCAATTTTCCCTAAAGAGTCCTTTTAAACTGTGTTCTACAGTTCAGTAAAATATACATATTACTAAGTGGAAGATGTTTTATACATAGTATAAAAGAGAAGTATAAAGTAATTTAATATTTTCAAACGGTTCAGATATGGTAAAAAAAAAAAAAAAAAAAAAATAAAGTTCCCCACCCCTGCAATAAACCATTACATTTAATATCATCTACACCAATAAGACACTGATAAAAATTCTATGCCATATAATGCACGTGAATAATTATTTAGTAAACTCTGGCAACTATCTCTGGAAATCAATGTTCACTATATCAGAAGTAACATTAGATTTCTGTTAATTGCCAAGCTGTGGAAATTGTAATACACACATGAGTGGGCTCTTCTACATTCTCTTTTAAATTCTGAACTTGCTTCTTCAGTAATTCATTTTCATTGCTCAAGTCTAGCAAGGTCTGATTAACTTCTGAAAATCTGGTCTTAAAAAGCCGATAGAGATCTTCAAGTCGGTCCTTCATTACCTGATTCTTCATCTTCATAGTTTCTGCAAGGAATTTACAACAAATATGATCAAATATATATATATTTTTAAAAACTTTTAGACATATAAAATTTTAAGTAAAAATAAACATATAAAAGAAATACACATTTTTTACATGTGTGTATGTGATACGTGTGTAATATATATATATATATATATATATATATATATATATATATATATATATATATATACACACACACACATAATACCGAACAGAGGGTTTCATATGCAAGTTGGAACACAATAATTGTACTAAACATTCTGACCATGTACTATATAAGCTATAAAGTCCTATGTTAATGGAGTTGCACAAACAAAACGATTATGGATCCTATGCTAATCCCAGAAAAAACACTTACGAGTGACCTAATTGAAGAGTAAATCCTACATAGTTATGCTAATCACGCATCCCTAATACATTGCGAGCAACTTGCTACAAGTCACTGCTCCGAGTGAACTTCAGGACACAGCCGAAAAGCAAGGCATAAATCTCCACTGAGTGTTGCACTGACAATAAATTACGAGTTACTCACTGATACTCTGACACCCAAACCCTATGGTAATAAGACTTTATGGATCACTCGCAAATCAGGGCAGTGCCGTAACTGCTAAAAGCAGAAGAAAGGTTTAAGTATAACAAAAACCACTCGCAAGTCGTTTTAAAACCTTTGCAGAGTCTTTCAGAGGCATTTAAAGTGTCAATATAGCACAAAAAGCAACTGCAAAATTATGACATTACAACATTATTTGACACCTAATCTGATAAACACATAAATGATTAAAAAAAATGATATGTTGGTATTAAGCCTGTTTTAGGATACAAAATCCAGGGTAACAAACAACCCAGTACTGAAGGGATTAACGCATGTCACAAAACCACTTTGCCTAGGAAAAAATACTCTAATGTATTGTCTATAAATATATCATATTTTATCACAAAATAAACACATCTTTATTTATTAAACCTTTAAATACAATTGTCACATCTTTTGAATATTAAAATATATTAATAAATTTAAAAAAAACTCCTTTCTATAAATTTTTGTTCCCTTGCTGTAGCTAGTTACAGGCAGTCCATCTCATTTTAACACTTAGAACGTCCACATTTCCGATTGGCTCCTAGGGCCATCTGATCTGTAAAGTTTGGTTTGGCTGCTCCCTGCACAGAAATCTGCTGCGGTTACAGAGCAGTATTTACAGAACTAAGCGGAGTGCCGTAATGTGGGGGACTGAATGATTTAAATTAGCTTAGAACATTCCCAGAGCATTCCCCTAAGTTAGAGCACCAGATTAGCATAGGGCTCTATTTCAGGAATTATTTACTGTATTACTGTTTTGACCTATCAAATGTCCTATAAGAATACAAAGTAAACATTTTCACTTTGTGAGTTTTCAGGAAAATGTGTAGATGCATAGATACATATTATTCAAAATTGCAGTTAATACATGTCTAGTAGCCACAGTTGGTATTTGCTCTAACAGAGTATAAGATACCAAAATACAATGTGATAAACTATTTCTGCAAGCTATCTGGGGGTCCGATGGTTCTCCTTGGCATTTTAAAAATGGCCTGTCTGTATCTCATCAAACAGATTATTAAGAGACTGTTCTCAAGTTTGCTTTTCTCACTACTTTCATTTTTTTTAGTAGTTTTAAAAAGTATGCAATAATGCAAGACTTGATCAAAGCAAAAAGAATGCTGTAACAAAGATGAAGCAAATGTGTGTGGATGTGTTATTGTATTGGAGCAGTAAAAAAATAAATAAAAAGGGATGTACTGTAAGGATCATTCAGACCTCACCTAGAATACGGTGCCCAGTTCTGGAGACTGTATCTCTTAAATTATAAAATAAATCAAAAGGAAGTATATGCTTTAAAAGACAAGACATACAAGGAAAAACTTCATGACCTTAATACGTTGAGCTTAGAGATGAGAAAAGAGAGGGTGAGAAGACAGAGAAGTTCAAATATGTCGAAGCATTTAATAGTTCAGCATCTTCCAGAAAAAAAGGGGAATGCAAAAACAAGAGGTCATGATTTAAAGGCCCACTCAATTCAGAATTTGGACCACATCACAGTAAAGATTCCCTAAAAGCATGTTGAAATACTTTTTGAATTTTTGAAACGCGTGTTTGTTTTTCACCGAAAATCAATAAAGTAAAGTATGTGTTTACATGTGTCACTGGCTGCCTACTGCCAGACCTGCAGCTACAGCTCTGTATAGTGAGAAGGGGAAAAAAGTTAACCCTTAAAAATTCAATGTGTGCATAGCACAGAATGCTGGAATCACCTAAACTTGTGCGTTATGGGTTAAATTGTCAGTGCAGTCCTGAGGCCAGGAAAAACTGCTATAAATCACTCTCTTCAGCAAAACTTGTCATTCTGTTATTAATCATGCAACAGTCAGCAGGCAGTATACACAGTGTTTGTAAACAGACTTTAAAATTTAGATTTTTTTATCTGTTATTAGTGTAATTAAAAAATAGATAATTTCAACAAATTCTTTCACACTACGAAGAACACTTACAGTGAGGTAAATGGCCCTTTAAAGCTGGAAGATGAAAGATTTAGAGAGAATAGGGTATATTTAGGTATAAGAACTACATTACAGAAAGGATAGCAGGTAGGTGGAATAGTCTGCCAGTGGAAAATTGGAAAAACATAGTTAAAGAATTCAAGCATGCCTAGGATAAGCATAAGACCATTTTTATGCTTAATTAAGCCAGGCTATTAGGCAGATAAAATGGGCTTTATTTGGTTAGTATCTACCATCAATCCCGTTTGTAAAAAAAGCATCTAAACAATACATTTCCATTTATAAAAACACTATTTTTACATTTTACACTAAAACAAAGCAAAGGTTTTATAAATTTATATTGTATGTTTGTGAGCTTACAGTCTTGTATAAGGTGCTTTGGAAAAAGCACCATGTAAGTAAGATTAAACTCAAATACAGGGCCCTCCATTCTTTACCATGGGCCTCATTCTATTATCGGCCGTAAACCGGCCGTAAGGCTGCGATTCCTTGCGGGGGTCCCGTTACCTCGCAATTCAATTAAACGGCCCCGCAAGGATCTCCTCTTACGGCCGGCCGTAAATCTTGCTACCGGCCGTAAGCTCAGAAAACTTAAAACGCAAAAATAAATTCAAGCCTGCACTGTACAGCTCTGTAAATGCTAGGGATCATATTGGGGGCCATGAGGATTAAAAGTAACCCACTCTCAAGCTTGCACATCAGCCCAAACCCGAGTTCAAATTAACTGTTTATTTTCCGGCTGCGGGGTGGGCGGGTCTGAGGTGCTCCAAGCACTCTGGACTTTTTACATGGATATTTGACGTATATTAAAAATAAAATATTTTACGGATTTGAGTATAGGATAATTTTGTGCTATTTTTGCTAACACCGAAAATCACTTTATAGTCTTCTCAAAGTGCAGGATGGCTTTATTTGGGCTATATTTCATGCTTAATTGGTGCTAGCGGGACCTCTTTCCTGCAAGTAAGCTGCGGCTCGGTTTTAGCCTTGCAGAGAGGGTTCCCGGAGCAATTGAATTGCAAATAGGATTTTCTTACGGCCGATTGCCTTGCGGCCGTTTAAGATCAAAGGATTTCCTCCGGCGCGAGCGGCCGCAAGAGATAGCAAGGCACCGGCCGCAAGCCTGCCGGAATCCCCGGCCTGAGGGGAATAGAATAGCAGAATAGCTTGCGGCTGGTCCTTGCGGCCCCGCAACGGCTGCGGCCGATAATAGAATGAGGCCCCATGTGTTTTAATACAGCATTTGTATTTGTACTTCACCCCTGTATAGCGCTATGGAATATGTTTGCATGCTAATAAAGTATAATAATAATTTTAATAGGAAAAAAAATCTCATGCCTAGCACCACAATCATCAGAATAGTAACATGGTTTACAGGTCACCTTTTAAGTTGTTGTTTTCCAAAATCAACTGATGTATCTGTTCCAACATTTCTGCCTCATTGCCAAGAACATAACTGCCATCTGGATGTCCATTCACCAGCTCATTGACGGGTGGGTGGTTCAATACTTGATTGGCCATTACTGCTATTACTACCCTGGAAAAAGTAAAAGAGTAATGTTTAGTCAAGTAAGTGTAAATGGACAAACCTTTAGCAAACAAGTATGTATATTACACTAATGGTTAAATCATTGGGAGAAGGATACTGAGAGAGACAAAGATGGCCAAAGCCTCCTACCCCAACCTCAAATTGCAATATATTTTCAAAGATTGTTAATGGTTAAGAAGAACTGCCAAAATAATAAGAAAAATGCATTGTAACCAGTTAGCGGACTCTGCACACATCGCCTTGTGCTCCACACTCTGCAACAGTTTGATGTAGGTGGAGAAAAACAAAATATAAACAGTAAAGGATGTATGGTGAGATGGTTGTGTATTGACTATTTTTACATTTATTCTAAAAATGACTGAAAATAGCCTACTCATTGTTCTAGACATTTTTGTTCTAAAGCAAATAATGCCTGAGATGTTCAGCATTTTTTGTACTACATTATTATGCAAATATACAGGTCCTAAATACTAATAATTTCCTTGGATGTGCTAATTAGTAACACAATGCTTGTTTATTTGTTTTGGCAAAAATAATAGTCCCCAGTGTTTTCATGTCATCATGTCCCTTCCCCCACAGTTGTGAAGGCCTGAGCAACATAATTAGCATATTGATCCCAACATTAACAAAATAGCCACATAATGCTGAATATCTTGGGGAATAATTTACTGTAGAGAAAAATGGCTAGTACGATGTATTCTTACAAAAATGTGAACGCTCTTTCAAATGAAACCAACTTGTTTTTGTAGACTGTTTAGTTTTATTTGAAAGTATCGATTAGGCCCCTACAATTATAATTTAACTAGCGACTTGTCCGTCAAAAAATGACGGCAATAAAATTGTAAGGCAGGTAATGCTGTTTGCCACACAATGTAAGGCTTTTAGTCCTATGAGTGTACCTTCGGCGCCCATTGCGAGCCTCTCCCCTCGTGTACTTTTGCTCCTCTGAGCACCCTGACCGTCCATTGTGAGCTCCGCGCTGAGCGCCTTTGGCAAAGCGAGTCTCTCCTCTGCTCTGTTTTTTTTTTTATATAAATATATTTGTTTATAATAATTAATTAAATAATAAATTAATTCATATACTTTAGCTATTTGTAACAAATATATACAGGAATCAATATGCTGAAGAGCTAACAATCGCTGTAGTTTTTCTGCAGCATACAATGTACATTTGGACTGTTGGTGATCTGAGGAGAAAGTGTCATCAGTGTGGCAAGTGTGCAGTGTAAATAGGCTGCGTGTGTGAGGCCAAACCGTTTCTGTAGTTGTGTAACGCGGTATTTTAGAATGGTAATGTTATTAGTTTCAAGTTAGTGTTGTAAAATGGCGGCGAAGGTGTATGTGTTACGCGGGTCTCGAGCATTTTCCTTCATTCCTAATTGTGTATTTTTTTACCTCGTACGTTCCTGGCTAAAAGTCGTATGTGCCTGGCTGTGTTTTGAGCGTATCGGGTTTGTGTAGCCTCATTTTTTTCTTTTTTGCTTAGGCGATTTTCGAGAGGCGAAACTCTGCAAATTCGACTTAAATTTGCGTGCAACCTCACGCTGACATCCTGACTGTCCCCCCGTGATGTGTGTGATGTTTTTGGTATTTTTTTTGTATTTGTTGTGTTTTTGGATGTGCGCGGTTTGGCCGTTAAGTTAATATTTTCTTTGCAGGTCGTATTTTATTTTCTCGAAGTAGCGGTTTCCTTTTCAATGTGTTACGGGACGTAATTTTTTCAGGCGACGGATCTCGCACTCTGAATTGTGTAGTTGAGTTTTCTGTTGTTCTGTTGTCCCGCGGGTCGTAGGTATGAGGGGGTATAATATTTAATTATGATTTATTCCTGGTGTCTAGTGGTAATGGATCCCTGCTATCTACTGCAGTCTATCACAGCATGCTCATGTGATGTTAAAATACTCTGTCAATTAAAATTGATTTACTTGGGAGGTATTTTCACTTCTCTTTTGTAAGTATTCACCCCCTTAGGTCAATACTAGGGCCCTCATTCAATTGCAATTTTGCCAATTGAATAAGGCTCTAAATAAGCACATAACATATTTTTTTTAAAGATGTTTTTGGTTAGTAAACATCTATGCAAAAGCAAGGTCTTCACTAACTAAAAACTTCTTTAAAAAAATATGCTATGTGCTTATTTAGAGCGCTATTCAATTGGCAAAATCGCAATTGATTAAGGCCCTAGGAGTCTTTTAGAACAAGTCTCTACCTGCTTTGCACAGATCCTGCAGTATTTGCCCATTAATCTTGGCAAAATTGCTCAACTCCTGTCAGGCTGGATGGAGAACATTTGTGTACAGCAATGCTCAAGTCTTGCCACAATATCTTAATTGGATTGACATCTAGTCTTTGATTGGACCATACACCAAGACATTTATATGTGTGCTTTTAAACTAGCACAGTGTAGTTTTGGCTGTGTGTTTAGGGTCATTGTCCTGCTGTAAAGTGAACCTCAGCCCCGGCCTCTTGTAGACAAACAGGTTCCTATGGTATTGCACCGTATTTGAGTCTTGACCAGTTTCCCTGCCCCAGCAGATGAAAATCATCCCCACGACTTGACCAGGGCTAAGAGCCAAGTCCAATTGTGACCTCATCAGACCAGACATCCTTATTCCATGCATTTGCTGTGTATTTTAGCAAACTTTATCCGCTTTGTTGAGTCGTATTTATAGTTGTGAAAGGTTCTCCCATCTGAGATGAGGATCTCTCCATTTCCTTCCGAATTACCATTCACCTCTTTAATGCCTCTTAACACAAGTCATGGTTCCACTTGTTTGCCAATGGATACAGTTGAGCTCCTGAGGATGTCAAGTTTAGGATATTTATTTTAGAACACAACCCTTATTGATGCTGCTCCAAAGTGGAAATTGTGAATTTTTTAAATTATATATATATATATTTTTTTTTTATCAGTGACAAAATGCTAGATTGTAACACTACAAAATGTGAGAAGGTGTCAGGGGGTCAATACTTGTGCAAGACACCTGGAACAGCCATTGCCTTATTTATGTGGGTTTCCCAACAAGGGAGATTGTACTTCAAAAAAAGCAATCATTAAGAAATACATATAATAGTTAGAGATGGAGTCATTTAAAAGAAAACTAAAAACATTATAGAATGTACTAGCGGTTTTCCTCTACAGTAAATAATTCTCAAGATAATTCAGTTTTTATTCCTTAAAAATTCCCACTGCAGACATTTTTTTTCTATATAGTTCTTTGAGAAACTCAAATTCATAAGTTGGGTAAGAAGGCTTTAGAAAATAAATTAAAAGTGAGTGGCTTCTTGTAGACTGTGTCTCTGTAGGGTGCTTCCTTGTAAACCAATGAGCCTTCCATTAATCCTAAATAAAGCAAAACACAGGATAAATTTCCTAGGCTGAGTTGCTTTTTGGAGATGTGTCTCAGGAGGGGGCTTTCGTGTAAACTAATGAGCTTTAAGTGCTGTTTTTGCTGCCATATTGGTATTAGTGGATAGTAACTCCCTCTGCATGCAGTCTCAACCCACCTTAGGAAGTAGACCAGTAGAAACTAAAATAGCAGCTTGAGTGCATATAAAAAGCTTGTTATTATTTGCTGCCTACACCCATCTCCTCAATGCAACAAGTGGTAATTAAAGTGATGTCGTTTTAAGAACTATTTCCTGTATAAAAACCTACCAACCTCAAACCTGTGGTTAAATCAACAGTAGACTAGTATAATATCGGTCGCTAAAGGGACTTGGTCACCCCAAAACCAAGTAGCAGTGTCCGTGCTAAATTAATATTATGCAAATGAGTGTCCTGAATAATAATTAGCTGCTTTGATGCCTGTTTCTGTGGTGGCTAAAACAATATCTTCCAACGTTATCATGCAGTTATTTCCCCTACCCCACTCAAACTCGCCTAGAGACACATATTAGCAGCTGCATAAACAATAATAAATATCCCAGGCAGTACAATACGTATCCCGTTTTTAACTCTCTTTTATGATTAAATCCGTTTGTGATCTTTAAATATTGCTGTAATAAGGAAATTATTTGCAGCTCATACTTTCACTTTCTATAGTACAGAAAAGAAAGAGAATGCTTTTGGTTCTTAATGCAGTAGTTTCAGGACATACAGTATGAGATTTACTTAAAGGGATATAGAAGACTCCTGGATGTTACTAGGTATATAATACCCCTGTGTATCTATTTATTTTTAGGTACTTTATTTTATAAAAAGTGATCATAAGATCTGTGTTTACTGCCTAAAAACAAACAAATAGTCCCTGCTTAGGTGTGCCCTCTGCAGCTCACAAAGACACAGACTTTGCTGCGCTGTGTCTCATACTAACCAACACTCAGCAACATGCTGCTGAGACATGGTCCCCGATAGGCTAGGTCACACACATCTAGTCCTCAGAGTCTGTGTCTGCATAGGCTGCAGTTGGTGCTGGAGAAGGCAGTAGGTTTATTAATAATAATAATAATAATTCACAATATTAATTCTATGACTCAGCAGTGTAAAAATACCATTATGAAACAATTTAAATCAAATACCTTTTTTTGCAGTATTACATAGAAAAACCCAGAAAGCAGAAGACCATAAAGTTTTTCACCAATTTATTTGTCTATTTTATTATATTTAGATATCTTTATCTCTTAAAAACTGGATATACATTGCACTAGCTTTTTTTATGTACAGTAAATTATTTCTGAAATATTTAGAGTTGATTTTGTGGCTCGGTATTGTAATGTGAGGCTCAGTATGGGTTGGAGAAGGGTCGAACGGTCATAATATTATTTTGACAACTACAGAGTCAGACTATAATCCTAATTAGCACATCAAAGAAGCTAATTAATATGTGCAAGCTGCTCATTTGCATATAAATACAGCTACAACATGGATTTTCCTAGGACTGATTCACTTAAAAAGAAAATAGATAACACGACATATAAATATAGAACAACTTGATTTTGGGATCCACTGACCTCACAAATCAACCCAACAGCCACCTGATACAGGTGCGGACACTACCCATAACAACCAGGAAGAAAGGTTTATAGAGACTTCCTGGATGTTTATAGACTAAGGGATGGGAATGGATTAGAACCTAAGGAGGAAGCTGCTTTAAAGACTATGGAAGGTGCTGTTTTAAAGACTAAGAGCCTCATTCAATTGCGAGATGGCCAATTGAATAGGGCTCTATATAAGCACATAACATATTTTTTATACAGAACTTTTTACTTACTGAACTTCTATCCAAAATCAAGGTCTTTACTAAGTAAAGACTTCGGTCAAAAAATATGTTATGTGCTTATATAGAGCCCTCTCCAATTGGCAAAATTGCAATTGAATGAGGACCTAAGGGTCTGCTAAAGAAACTGGGGGGAAAGGGGGCTATTTTAGAAACTCATTAAGAAAGGAACTGCTTTATTGACTAAGAAAAGCATTGTTTTAGAGACTAATGAGGGATATTTAAAAGGGACAAAGGAGCAGAGAGCAGACTTAGGGACCAAGGAGCAGAGAGCAGACTTAGGGACCAAGGAGCAGAGAGCAGACTTAGGGACCAAGGAGCAGAGAGACGGTTTAGGGACCAAGGAGAAGAGAGACGGTTTAGGGACGAAGAGAGACGGTTTAGGGACGAAGAGAGACGGTTTAGGGACCAAGGAGCAGAGAGACGGTTTAGGGACCAAGGAGCAGAGAGACTGTTTAGGGACCAAGGAGCAGAGAGACGGTTTAGGGACCAAGGAGCAGAGAGACTGTTTAGGGACCGAGGAGCAGATTTAGGGACCAAGGAGCAAATTTAGGGACCAAGGAGCAAATTTAGGGACCAAGGAGCAAATTTAGGGACCAAGGAGCAGAGAGCAAATTTAGGGACCAAGGAGCAGAGAGCAAATTTAGGGACCAAGGAGCAGATTTAGGGACCAAGGAGCAGAGAGCAGATTTAGGGACCAAGAAGCAGAGAGCAGATTTAGGGACCAAGAAGCAGAGAGCAGATTTAGGGACCAAGGAGCAGAGAGCAGATTTAGGGACAAAGAAGCAGAGAGCAGATTTAGGGACCAAGGAGCAGAGAGCAGATTTAGGGACCAAGAAGCAGAGAGCAGATTTAGGGACCAAGAAGCAGAGAGCAGATTTAGGGACCAAGAAGCAGAGAGCAGATTTAGGGACCAAGAAGCAGAGAGCAGATTTAGGGACCAAGGAGCAGAGAGCAAATTTAGGGACCAAGGAGCAGAGAGCAAATTTAGGGACCAAGGAGCAGAGAGCAAATTTAGGGACCAAGGAGCAGAGAGCAAATTTAGGGACCAAGCAGCAGAGAGCAAATTTAGGGACCAAGGAGCAGAGAGCAAATTTAGGGACCAAGGAGCAGAGAGCAAATTTAGGGACCAAGGAGCAGAGAGCAAATTTAGGGACCAAGGAGCAGAGAGCAAATTTAGGGACCAAGGAGCAGAGAGCAGATTTAGGGACCAAGGAGCAGAGAGCAGATTTAGGGACCAAGGAGCAGAGAGCAGATTTAGGGACCAAGGAGCAGAGAGCAGATTTAGGGACCAAGGAGCAGAGAGCAGATTTAGGGACCAAGGAGCAGAGAGCAGGTTTAGGGACCAAGGAGCAGATTTAGGGACCAAGGAGCAGAGAGCAGATTTAGGGACCAAGAAGCAGAGAGCAGGTTTAGGGACCAAGGAGCAGATTTAGGGACCAAGGAGCAGAGAGTAGGTTTAGGGACCAAGGAGCAGATTTAGGGACCAAGGAGCAGATTTAGGGACCAAGGAGCAGAGAGCAGATTTAGGGACCAAGAAGCAGAGAGCAGATTTAGGGACCAAGAAGCAGAGAGCAGATTTAGGGACCAAGAAGCAGAGAGCAGATTTAGGGACCAAGAAGCAGAGAGCAGATTTAGGGACCAAGAAGCAGAGAGCAGATTTAGGGACCAAGAAGCAGAGAGCAGATTTAGGGACCAAGGAGCAGAGAGCAGATTTAGGGACCAAGGAGCAGATTTAGGGACCAAGGAGCAGATTTAGGGACC